>OX461812.1:53379974-53979974 GCA_949802685.1 Dicyrtomina minuta | reverse complement strand
ATCTATCTCTAATAGGTTTAAGAGTAGTTTAATATGGTAGTATAATGCATAAGAAAATCCTCCGTTAATAATAGTTGTTTGATTTGAATCTAAGATACTGTGTTTTAAATAATTTCCGGTTACGTCAAATTTTACGTACCCTTTTTTAATGAACTTGCTAGACCCGTCTATTATTAAAAATTGCTCGTTCCTGGATTTGCCACCAGAGCCAGTATAAAGATGATGCTCCAACGGAACAGGTCGTTTTGGAGTTGATAAGACATAAATTTTCTTTTTCTTTATTCCTCCAACCCAATTTGCAAACTGAAGTGCATTTGGCACCGTAGCACTCAGCATAATTATGCTAACATGTTGAGGCAGCATGATCAAAACTTCTTCCCACACATGACCACGCTAAAAAGGAAAAAAATGATTTTTCAAACCAAGGTTAAATTGTATTACAAGCATATTTCTGAAATATGAAAAAAACCTCTTCATTGTTGAGGTAGTGTATTTCATCAAATACAACCCATTCGAGATCGCGTATAACATCAGAACCGTTGTACAGCATAGACCGTAAAATTTCGGTTGTCATTATGAGGCAGGACGCAGTTGGGTTGATCTGAACATCTCCAGTAATTAAACCAACGCTTTCAAAATTGTTTTTGAAATCTCGAAATTTCTGGTTTGACAGGGCTTTAATAGGGGAAGTATAAACAGTTCTGCGCAAATAAACAAAAAAATTATTGTTTTATCTAAACTTACAAGAAGAATAACGAGTGATATAAACAATTTGCTGAACGCAAAGATTAACCTGGTCATATGACGCACAGATAAAGCAATGGCATACTCAGCGACAACAGTTTTTCCAGCAGACGTATGAGCGGCAACAAATACATTTTCATGTTCTTCCAGTCTATAAATTGCCTAAAACATAATGTTAAAGAAAATCATGTTAAACCATTAATAATAGACTAACGACAACACATAATCTACTTTCATAACATCAATCTATTACTATACTCAATCCTGAACGTATTTTACTTGTTGCTGAAAAGTGTCCAACTGAAACGGATACTTGAAAGCCATGTCGGGAACTTTTTCTTGAAAATCAATCATTGGCTTGGTCACATCAACCTCTTCAGCCCAAGGTAAATTTTTTCCAGCTAAAACATGGGATGACATTTTACTGATCTTCAACACTGGAACCTTTTCTAACTCATCCTGGTCCTAGAATAAAATTAGTGAACAATAATTCAAGTGAGTATTGTAGGTAATCCAATTTTTATTTGAAACCCCCTTTACAAGACAACTTTCACCCCACCTTGGTGGAAGGAATACAGATTTCATCCGGAATTTCTCTTAAAAACCTCTTAATTGCGCTCTCCTTCTTTGCCAATTTAGCTTGTGACTGGCTGTCAAGTTGCTGCTCTGCTTTTGTTTTGCCTTGCCAAAAGTCCAATGAAATTCCATCATTCTGCGTAAAAAATGATACAATATTACAGCATATATTTTTTTTAAATCAAGTTATCTAAAGCTTCTAAAATAAAATTTATAAAATCCAGTTTATTGATGCAACTTAACTGTAAGAAATTTAATACTTACTGAAAATAATTATTTACAAATAAATAAATCAGAATTTAAATAAATAAACAGCAATTGGAGGAATTAAAAAATGGTGTTACAAGAAGTCCAAAATTCGTTTTATAATTAAACTTTTGAAACTAACCATGCATTAAGTAAATTTTCAGTTTCGATGTCAATAACTTTAACGAACCTGCAAGGAGTGTGCTGAAAATTGCTGTACGCTATTTGCATTGGATTTTTCTGAATGGTCTATGCGAACTGTTGATAAACCAGGAGGAGACACGAGTAAATCTAATTTAGACAACAAAATGTTTAAGGAATAAAACTTGCTGTTTCCCCGTGTTTGTGTTTTACAAATTAGTGCTAAAAAAACCTTCAGTGAAGAGATCGTTGTTGATTTCCGATTCATCTAAATCAAGATCAGCATCAATTGATATTTTGGAGGCAAAAACCTTTTTTTCTTCGTCAAAACCACCAGGCCAGAAAGGTAAATTAGTTGCATTTCCTTTAACACCATCTTTGTGGGGCCCATGAGCACGGGTTAAAGACAGTGAATTTTTAGCAGTTTCACCAATAAATGACGTTTCAACTTCCTTGTAACTTAAAACTTTTCCAGTTTCCAGGTCGCGGACAAACTAAATATTTCAAAGCAGCAATAATAAACATCTTTTTGAAAAATCCTAGTCCATGGGTTTTAAAACACTAAGTAACATATACAGGAACAAATAACATAATCTAATGTCATGACCTTATCACAATGTCATGAAGTTATTTTAGAAGGAAAGGAATATGCTTCTAGGCATGCATAATTATTGAGCAGAATATGTATAAATAGCAAAACCATAAAATAGGCGAATTTTTATGTTTTCTTTCTTAGTCATCAAAACATGCACGAACAAATTATATTATGATACAGAATCCACATTCCTCATGCACTGCGCACCTTTACACATAGTCCGAATTAAATTATTTACCGATTATTTGTGTTTTTTATGGGGCGGGGGTACGAATGACGGCAAACATTTTCAGTTTAATTTTTTTCCGAATCCATATGACCAGACATTACAGTCGACGAAACAATTTAAAATTTGAACTGCAAAACCCGCCAAAAAGTTTTTGAATTTTAAACTTTAGCATTGCCCAAATGGAGAAATTTACTTTTTTTGATCCATCGGCCCAATGTCAGTTTTTATTCAAATTTCAAAAGGTACTGTCTGTTACAAAGTGAAAAGAACGCTCTTTCTGAAACACTTTCCAGAATTATTTACAAACCAAAATTATGCATGTGATGAATTTTCAAAATTATAATATTTTAAAAATTTTGCATGCAGTATAGGTAGAAGAAATGTGAAATCTGCGTTGCAGTCTTTATGCAGTGTTTTCTAACTCAAGTGACATAATGGAAAACGAAATTTCCATAGAAGATGGAAATTGCAGTTTAGAGGCATGGGTGTACCAGCAAGAAGGTCTTGTTGCCTTGGAGACCGAAGAGTTACATACTGATAACTTATGATAGTGCGTACGGTAATTTCAGTTACAAGGGAATGGTTTTACATGTTACCGTCCAATTTTAAAACCTGCCACGTACAAAAATCAGGCTAGTGTTAAATAGCACAGATCCAAAGTAACTCGACCGCATTTTGCGATTTTCAGTCACAGTGGCCCTCCAAAGTTTAAAAAAATCCAAATTTTCATTTTTTGATACCCTGTAGCTTCTACATTCCTTATCTGATTTTGACAAAATTTGGTTTTTTCTAACCCTTAGACAGTTTTCTAAAAGTTATTTCAGGATTTTTTAAAATTCAAAAATTTGCGGTTTTTTGAAAAAAAAACAAAAAAATAATACTTTTATGGTCCACTTTTATATCGGTTCACGCACTATCATAAGTTATTACACACGATGATTTCACATTTCCCCTACCTATACTGCATGCAAAATTTTTAAAATATTATAATTTTGAAAATTCATCACATGCATAATTTTGGTTTGTAAATAATTCTGGAAAGTGATTCAGAAAGAGCGTTCTTTTCTCTTTGCAACAGATAGTACCTTTTGAAATTTGAATAAAAACTGACATTGGGCCGATGGATCAAAAAAAGTAAATTTCTCCATTTGGGCAATGCTAAAGTTTAAAATTCAAAAACTTTTTGGCGCCAAACCTGCAGTTCAAATTTTAAATTGTTTCGTCGACTGTAATAGACATTTATAATAGCAATCATTCGCGGATCTCATAGAATTGCTCACAATCATGTTTATAATAGTGATAGTTAAAACCGGTAAACGGACTTTTCCTACCCGGAATTTTCCTACCCGGACTATTCCTACCCGGATTTTTCCTACCCGGATTTTTCCTACCCGGACTTTTCCTACCCGGACTTTTCCTACCCACGACCTTACCTAGGACTTTTCCTACCCATGACCATGAAACAAAAAACAAGTATTACTATTTATCAGTGTACCGTAATAATGCGGCAGTGTCAAACGAGTGTATTAAATAATTGCGAATTTAAGAGTTAATACTTCATTTAAATGTTTTTATAAATAATAGCGACTATTGTCTTCAATTATTTTAATTTACGTAAACTATCCCTAACATTAAAACTGAAAAAGATGGTGTAAGACAACACTCAAAAGTATTACATATAATCTACATGAATTGATAAAGGATGAAAGAACAGCAAAAGATATAGGTAATAACGTTGTATTCTGTGGGCATATCTTTGCGCGATGTGTAGTTTCTTTTTTTGTACATGGGTAGGAAAAGTCCTAGGTTTGGTCGTGGGTAGGAAAAGCCCGGGTAGGAAAAGTCCGGGTAGGAATAATCCGGGTAGGAATAGTCCGGGTAGGAAAAGTCCGGGTAGGAATAATCCTACAACCTTAAAACCAAATATAATACCTAATTATTTTATTAAAAACAAATTTAATTACTGTTAAAATTTCATTCTAAATTATAACATGTTTGTTTGTTACTGTGTCTCTTGGCAAGTACTATTGTAGTACCAGAGTAAATAAATGCATTTACTTTCTCTCTCTGGTCATATGGATTCGGAAAAAAATTAAACTGAAAATGTTTGCCGTCATTCGTACCCCCATAAAAAAACAAATAATCGGTAAATAATTTAATTCGGACTATGTGCTTTACCGCAACAGGTAAAGAGAAGTATCTACGGATACTGTGACTTTTGATAACAAATATAACAGAGACATCAATTGTCAGAACAATAATAATTATTGTACACCAACAAAACTACCAAAATGAAAGCCTACTGTTTATCCTGCCTAGGGTTGGCCCATTCAAAATTCCCTGGGAGTTTGGGAACTTTGGGAGGGAGGGAACTTAGGGAATTTTGGGAATTTTAAAAGGAGGGAATTTTGGCAAAATTCCCTGTGTATGAAGTACTGGGAATTTTCAATATTCCGGGAATTTTCAGACAGGGAATTTTAGGAACTTTTGGATTTTTCAATGTTCCGGGAATTTTCAAACGGAATTTTGGGAGTTTTCAATATTTTGGGAATTTTCAGACTTAAAATTTTGGGAACTTTGGGAATTTTAAATATTCCATCAATTTTCTAACAGGGAATGTTTGAATTATTAAGTGAAAATTTCCAAAATTCCCAAAATTCCCTAGGGAGTTTTGGGAATTTAAGGGAATTTTGAAAACTGGGAATTTAACTGGGAATTTTGCCAAAATTCCCTTCCCTTGGGAACTTTGGATCGGGAGGGAATGAAACGCAGGGAATTTTGAATTAGCCATCCCTAATCCTGCCTGTGCACGTTTTTTAATGAGACAAATGATGCTAAATAATTTCAACGCTATATTTAACTGACTTACAATTAGTCCCAAAACTTACAAAATAGGTATGCGTACAAAAAATACAGAGCCTTTTAAAGCAAATGTAATTTTAAATAATTATTTGAGTCTAGCGCTAAAATAATCTGGCACTTATTAAACGGAACAAATTAACGTTAAAATCTACATACTGCAAAAAACATAAAAATTCAATAACCTGAAATGTGAAAGGCGGTTGTGTGGGATGAATTCTATAAAGATTACTGGAATCACGAGGTGAATGGAACGCACGTAAATTATTCTGTAATTGGTGAATTGACAGTCTTCTTAAATTATTTGAATAATCTTCAAGTTTTTCGAGCGTAGTAGGAACAAGCTGGGGATGCTTTAGCTGAAAAAAATAAATAATATGTCAGCAAATAATTTATCGAAAATATCAAATCAATAACAAACATATGTTGTACATAATAAACTAGAATATAAGTAAGAATTATGAATTGGTAACCTCTGGTAGAATATCTTTAATTACGTCCTTATGCATTATTGTAGATTTATATGGCTGCCAAAATTGAAATTACATGTGGACATCTAAAGCAAAATCCTGGAACAACATACACCTGTTATTGAATTAACGGATTTTAAAGATTCTAAATTAATGAGGAATGACTAACATACGCAATGTATTATGTAGGATGCTATTGCACGCTTATGAATTTAAATCCGGTTATCTAAACTACTTACTACACATTACAGTTACCATTTAACTTTAGGACAGAACGTTTGACAGTTTAGGCATTCATGAGCTTTGATAGTGCTCCTTAACTTTACATTTCATTAAAACGGGGATATAAAAACACAAACTGGAATTCTTTCCTAATAAAAAAAGTAATATAAACCCTAAAGCTAAATTTTAAGTCACAAATTATAGTCAAGGATAAATCATGTTAAGAGGACTAAATGTAACCTCCACACGGTTGGCAGTCAGAACTCAACGACAGTTTTGAATTAAAAGCTGGCAATTTAACAAGATTTATCATATTTCTGTATGATTTAAAAACAAAAAAATCGAAAACTTTTGTGTAAATATAAACTTGGAAAAAGTCCTATTGTATAAGATAAACAAAAATACCATATTTTTTAAAATTCAAAATTTTTAGAATTTTCTAAAACGTTGAATTTACTTTGTAGATATTGTTCTGGAGATCACAAAACTTCGAAAATTGTAGGGGCTGCAGGTCAGCAAAGATTTAAAAAAAGTAAAAACATAATTTTTTTAAATGCGTTCTTTTTTAAATTCGCGCGCGACAGTCTTTGAAAAAATTAACCTTTGTTCGAATATGGGGGTGAAAGCCTAGTTAATCCTGAGTATACTAAAATTTACATTATGCTAGTATGTTGAAAACTGCCATCCTCTTTTCACAGTGAAAAATACATGTTTCGCCTATAAGTCATGCTAACTATTCAATTCAAACATAAACATTTTTAGCGTGCGAACGGTGTGTTCGATTATGTTCGATTGTTCCCAAAATTTTTACTGCAGCTTATCTATGTTTTAGTACTTGCCATAAAAGGTTGAAGAATTTTACTACACTTTCAGTGTTTTCGAAAAACATACCCCACTTCCACTGGTTGTAGGATTATTCCTACCCGGACTTTTCCTACCCGGAATTTTCCTACCTGGAATTTTCCTACCCACGATCAAACCTAGGACTTTTCCTACCCATGACCATGACTAATGTAGAAGTAAAAAACAAGAATAACTATTTATGAGTGTTCCGTAATAACACGGCAGTTTTAAACGAGCTTGTTAAATTATTAATTTTACTAGTTTTCACAAAGTCACAAATGTGCATTTTTAGTCTTATTAGCAATTTATCAGGTAATAAAGTAAGAAAGATCATTTTATTAGCAAGTCTATATTATTTAAAATAACTCAAGGTTATAATACTATATACAAAAGTTGTGGGTATATCTTTGCGCGATGTGTAGTTTCGGATTTGGTACATGGGTAGGAAAAGACCTAGGTTTGGCCGTGGATAGGAAAGTTCCGGGTAGGAAAAATCCGGGTAGGAAAAGTCCAGGTAGGAAAAGTCCGGATAGGAAAAGTCTGTTTACCCTTCCACTATTCATTGAAATATTCCTTATATGGGCTGCAAATCAAACTCTTTGCCTATTGCTTGTAATACAACTTGGAGCACTAGGAAATATGTATTCTTCGCTTTTGACTTTTGATACAAGTGAAGCTATCAAATAGTACCCGGATACCTGGACATTAAGACAAATAATTTCATGAACGTTAAATTTCAAAATTCGAAATTCTGAAGATTGCTGTTATTGCTAACAAGGGAATGACGCGACATGATACCCAGACTTAAGATAAAGAGACCTATTTAAAAAAATCAGACTAATTTTCAATAGCACAGATCCAAAGTAACTCGAGTGCATTTTGCGTTGTTTGGTCATAGTTACTCTGCCCAAGTTTTAAAAAAATCAAATTTTTAAACTTTGCAGCTCTATAACTTTAACAGTTTTGATCCTATTTTGATAAAATTTGAGTTTTTCGAATCCATAGACTATTTTCTAAAACATTAATTTCGGGTTTTTTAAAATTCGAAATTCTTTATTTTTCAAAAAATTTCAAAAAGCCCTAATTTTTGAGGCTCAATTTTTAAAACCACTTATTTAAAAAAAAATAAACTTATTGAATTGTAAAAAATTCTGAATTACATTTTTAGAAAATAGTCTAAGGATTAAAAAAACTCAAAATCTATCAAAATCGGATAAAAACTGTAGAAGTTATAGGGTGGCAAAGTTTAAAATTTCAATGTTTTAAACTTTGGCGGGTCACTATGACCAAACAACGCAAAATGCATTCGAGTTACTTTGGGTCTGTGCTACTTATAGCATGATTTTTCGAAATAGGTCACTTTGAAAATTGAAATCGGGGTGTATCATATCGCGTCACTCCCTTGTAAGTAGGTAATTAATAATATATTATCATGCTTTAGAATTGTATATATATTTTAATTTAAACATCAAAACTTCCAAGTAATTTGTCTAATTTTTTAAATTATTTCGCATTAAAAAATTAATTCGACTTTGATAATCGATTCACTACCTAATTAGCAGTCTGGCACTTTGAGTCAATTTTGAGCGTGTGACGGTCAAATTTGAACGACCAGTATTTTTGCAAAACGATGATTTTTGATTGGGAGGCGGTCAAAAATGAACGTTTAACGTTCAATTTTGATCGCTTAAGGAGCGATCTCATAACGTTATATTTTCCGTACGGACGACCTTAATTTTTACGGATGACGGATCACATCATCCGTCTCATAATTTCCATCCGTTTTAAATAAAACCCTATCACATTGGACACTACGGACACGGACGAAAAGTAAAAATAAAGTAGCAACCAAGGAAAGTGCCATGTGACATTCAAAATGCGGGCAAATTAAGTAGCAGTAATATAATTGTGATTGATTAAATAAAATAAAATCTTAAGTAATTAATAATTATACGAGTCCTTATTTAACTGGCTTTAAAATATTTTCAAAGCCTTATTTTATGTTCAGTTCTAACAGTATTGAGCTTGATTTTTGGGGATTATTTGTAGACTCTTAGTATTTGAGGCTGAAAGTTGAATATGATTTTGAATTGTGAAAGAAGTGTAGCACATTTCCCCAATCACCGAATCCAACTTATTAATTTAAAATATCGGGGTTTTTAACTACGATATAAGCTTAGAAATTACTGGAGACTACAGATTTTAAATAATGTACGTGGATAGAAAATATATAGTCAATGTGGCACGTTAAAACAGCAATACAGTGCAAAGTAGTTCTTATAATATTTACTAAAACCTATAATTCAGTCATAGTCTGCCCAAAACCAAACTCATAATTTAAAAAACAAATTGCAAACAACGACAGTTATTAAATCTATGCTGGCAATTTGCAACAATAATGGTTGCTTATGGCTAATAGACAGCTGGTAGTTAGCTGATAGCTCTACAATGGAAATATAATATTAAACCTACATATTAATCCAGTACAAAAAAATGTAAGTTTCGTTTATGCTATTTATTTTCCCCTTAAAAATAATAAAATCCCAGAAGCACGCTATCAGTTTTAATTTTAATAGATACATAACTGGAAAGCTCAAAATTCAACGCTACACTTATGGGCAACACAAATCCTTAATGAATCGACATAAGTAGTGTGGAGTGTGGTTTTTTGTGTTTGTGAACCTACTTGATATTATGCTTTTGTTAAATCCCAAACAACAAAATAATTCTCGTAAAAGTTGCTCACACTCAACAAAAGTTACAACACTCGTCATGCATACATGGCGTTGTTAGACTACACTACAACTACTATTTTAATATTAATAATTAGTATACTATACTTAAGTAAACTTGCAGGCATTGAAGAACCAAGCAAAAATTGCAAGGACTCCAACGTTAGAGTATAATACAAGGAATGAACAAGTCAAAGTTTACGAGCGGCGAAATTTAAATTACACCCGTTGCACGGATCAAAGTTGAATTCAATATTTGTGAGTTCAACTTTGCTCCACACGGATGAAAATGTACGGATGATGAGTCCTGCGGATACGGAGGATGACCAATGTGATAGGTGCTAACGGATACGGACGAAAACTTGTACGGAGGAGGAATCCGTCAAGCCGGATGAGTCAATGGGATAGCCCCTTTTAGTGACTTCCCATAACAATTGCATACAGATGCTTTAGCATACAGATTTGTCTTTTTCCCTCATTATCGTTTACTAAGACAGTTCTGACAGAAGGGGGTACAAGTGTAAAATGTGCTAAATTTTATGCTCTTTCTGCTCAGAAAGTTATTTTACTTGTAAGGATTGAAATTTGGCCGTCAGGTTTATTTTAATGGTTTCCAGGGTTCAAGCGATTAAAATTGAACGCCTCACGATCAAAAATGATCGTTTTGCAAAAATACTGGTCGTTCAAATTTGACCGTCACAAGTTCAAAATTGACTCAAAGTGCCAGACTGATTAGTGCTACGGAAATTATTTATTTAATTACAAAACTAAATATTTTTGGATTTTATATTTAGATGTCAACAGCGCGGTTTTTATTCCATCACAAAAATATCACTAGTCGGAATATAACCTCTCTACGCAGGCGGGAATAATGTGGTACAAGGTAACACAGTCAACAGTATCAAGTATATCGTCTGTGAATAATCCAAAAAACACAATACCCAGTTTTAGCTGAAACCAAATTGCACTATTTACAAAACAAATTTAAATTTGACGTTAGCGGGGGGGGGGGGGGGGGTAACCATAGACACGTTACAGTAGAGTGACAGCGGTTAATCGTGGCCAGATAAGATACACTGACGAAAAACAAACGATTCATGTGGCCTAATTCTAGTATAATAATATCGGTGTAATATGCATTCTGGCGCCAAAATCTAAAGCTGAAATTTTCAAAATTGATCGAAATGAAAAAACTAGAAAATCATATGGGAAATTACATAGGAACCCACTTTCATCCTTACCACTTTTTCAGTTTTATGATTTTTTCGGAAACCATAACCATAAGCCTTGTATTATTTGAATACGAGCAAGCCTAAAATTAGCAATGGGTTGTCCATAAATGGTGTCATCCAAATATTTTTATTTTTTGGACCCTATGACGCTGTCATCAGCTTAACAATTAATGTCTTTCCAATTTTTTTCAATTTTTTTATTTCGACCAATTTTGAAAATTTCAAATATGGTTTTTGGCGCCAAAACGCAATTTGCACCGATATGATTATATACGTTGTAATGACCCACCACGTAGTACATGATCTGATATCGTTTGCTTCATTTCAGATTTTACACTTGGGATACTTCCCATGTGAGTACAAAAAAAGATACAGATTTTCAAAGTTGAAAAAAATGAAACTGATCACATTTACGCCCCTTACTACTACATTTGAAACGAAATTTTATAATGTTCCGTCACAGTTTTTAAATCAACCAAAGCCAAAAACAATAAATACATAAGTAGTATGAAAAGCGGCTGGTTATGAGCAATGAAGGAAAAAAACGTTAAAATTTGTCTTTTTACCTTGATGATGCGGATTGGTGACAAACAATTACAAATTATCCGGTATTCAGTAATTATTATTCCAAACTCCGCAACGTTAATTTAATGCATGCAAAACTAATATATGTATTTTTTTCAAAACAAAGTGACGACTGGAGACGAAGAGGATTGATTCAGAATAGTAGTAGGTATGTAGTTAAGATAATGAGCAAAGAAAGAAATACAAAATAAATACACGAGATGAAATTGTTAAACACTTAACAACAAACACTTGGGACTGTAGAATAGTGTAGAAGAAATAACACACAATTTTGTATGGAGATTTCGTTCAAATGACTCGTTAATGACCATGTTGATTTATTTACTCACCTTCCCGTTCAAAATCTTACTCGTCATAATATGTCATAATTCGAAAACTACAATCCAACAAGTCACAACACACAGTTTACTTAATTTTTTTTCTCTCGCTCTGTATCTATCTCTCTTTCTTCCTATTTCCTATCACTTCAGTTTCCTCGACTGTGCAGCTGTCTACCGGTGTGTGTAGTGTGTACCACTGATTTTACCTTACAATTTCAAAATTAGTGCGATTCGTCGTACCCTCCTCTCGTCAGCCAGACTGTCTCTCTGATTGAAATAGAGAGAGCGCGGTGAGTTTAAAATATCTTTGCACATGACAGAGGTGCTTCCCGATTTATTATCAATCGAAAAACCAAAAAAACTTTGTTTTCCTCTCGCCCGCACTCTGTAGTCTGTAGTACGGTCCATACTCCGTACCCTTGAGTCCCGAGTAGTACTAAAGGGTTTCCTTCTTTTTTCGTCTTTCTACGGTTCTTTCTTCATCTGAATTAATCCAATGCTACAAGGAAGGTTAAAGCGGAGTTGATCGTCTTGCAACAGATTTCCCAGCGGATTATTAGTCAGTGTACAGGCATTAAATATATCTCAAATTAGTTCAACTACGATTGAAAAGTTACATCTACATGTGAACGACGATGGTTTTGTCATTCGATTTTCTTAAAAACTTAACGCCGTCAATCAGTTCCCTGATTGGTCCGCTGATTTAAACTTATTGGGAATTATTTATAAAAATTATAAATCCTGGGCGTCTAAAAGTAAATCCCTTTCTGCTAAAGATTTATTTTTAATTTTCTTAAGGGAATTACATATAACTCCGAGGGAATTAAAACTGAAGCGTGTCCACAGACTGATTATATTATGCTCTTTGTCTTCGTCCTATTTCATATATCTGTTAATTTCTAGAATAGTTTTATTATACAGAAATAGCTATATAACGGGGGATACTAGAACCAAAATGACCCGTATCCATTTTTAGCTAAAACCAATATCCATTATCTACAAAAATACAGAAATATGTCTTGTAAGCATTTAAATAGAACATTATGCAATTTTCAAAATCATACAAATCGAACATTTTATGCTCTCAAAGACATGCAAATAGAACATTTTACACTTTTCAAATTCTCCTAATTAACATTTTACGCATTTTTTTATGACATACGTAGCTCATATTGATTCCAGCTTAAATGGGATATGGGTCATTTTGGTTCTTCACAGACGATATATGCCATGGTTTTCCTCCAGCTTTATACCATGTTAATTCTCTCTATAAACTTTTCTGTTGAAGGAGCTATGTCAGCCTGAGCTTTCCTATCGTTAATGGTTGACGGTCAATGGTTTAATCGTGAAAGCAATGTACACATTATCATAATTTATGTAGAATTGAACAAATGTTCACAAGGCACATGATTTTCTCCTCCAAACCAAAATCTTTGCCCATAACTAAAACCATCACCATGCAAACAATGCTATACATTCATAATTAAACATGAGACGCATAACATTTATTTACTTTAAATATTACAGTGAGTTTAAATGTCAGGTACGAATAAAATAAGTAATGGGACTCAAACGACCGAGGCCAAGCACATCCCTGGGCCGGAGCCCAATTCCCAATGTGATCCTTCCTGGCCAATTACTTTGGGGTCGTGCACGGTAGGATCGATAAAAGCGGGGACCATTCATTCCGGTACCCATTCCATCAATGCAAAAATGCTCGTCTAATAATAGATTAACCATATTTATCCCATATCCATTATACTTATGACCGGGACTTAGCGAAGCCAAAGCAAAGTTAACCAGGACTTTCTGCCTATGACTCTAGACTGATAATGAACACCCTACATGCTGATTCAAAATAAATTGATAGATACTTAAAACATGAATTTGTCAAGTTCGATCGCTTGTTAGTGCTCAATTATTTCAGTTTCACAGTAATTCAGAGTAGTGCTCTGAAATAGTGAGGTTGTCAGAAATTATAATTTAACAAGTACTAGTACTACAAGTCTACTTGCTCTACCGCTACTTTGCTTAAAATATATTGCAATAAAATTGCAATACAATTATTACAATTCGTAGATTTTGACCGGAATTGGGTTTCTTACGTGAATGATTGCCAGGCCGGGAAGTTTAAATGTTGGATATGGAATATGGAACTTTCGTAAGTTGCGACTTTTGTCCAAGAAAAAAACGATATTTAATAAAATGGATAATAATAATAATTTATTATTAAAGGGTGAAAATTTAGACAGACTCACCCTAGTGGAAATCTGTATATGTGCTGATACGGGTCAAAAGACCAAGACTCATTAACTCAGTGGTTATGAAACAGATGGGTTAAACAACAGTGTAAATATCGCTAAATAGAAGTAAACACAAGCAGAAATGGAAATGAAAGGTGATACGGATGGAAAATTATGACTTTGGGGTAAAGTAAAAATGCTACAACCGTATGGAAGCTCTAAATATATTCAAGAGGTCTCAAGTAATATTTTAGGCTTTTCGAGAGAGGCGGAAAAACACGACCTTTCATAAGCAGTACTTTTTATTCAATCTTCCTCCATCATCCAATTCAATCCCTGATTTCACATTCAGAGTACAAATAATAATTTAATAAATAATCGAAGAATTTAGGTTGATTTCGCAATGGCCACATAGTTGGTCACCGACATAAAATAGTTGATCTAATTTTAAGCGCGAATGAATCTCTACAGATTGGAAATTTCGTAATGTGAAATATCAAGAATATTATAGAATATAAATACAGAATATAAATACTCTAGAATTAAATAACAGTGGAAATATGTATGTTTAAAGAATGACTAGTTGTAATGAGTGGATTTATGCTCATCATGCAGTTTGCTGTTTACAAACAATCCGTGAACTAAATACTCATGCATCAAACAAAATATACATAGGCATGCGGCGAAGGATAAATTCATATATCAAGAAATGTACATGCATCATCATTCCTCATGCTCATACTGGCATTTAATTAAAAGCTTATGAAATTGTATACTATAATTTAAACTAAAATTATGTAATGCTTAACCTATGGGTGTACGTAGTGTGTGACGTTTGAGACATACTAATGAGTAATACCAGGTGTGAAAAGTACTCATATATGTAATATGTATGTCTTAATATTTGAGGACTTTGTTATCAAAACGCGTTAAGTCCATGTTGCCCAACTTTACAGGAACCGCAAATTTTGATAATCGTGTGAAAACGTGAATATTTTTTCGAAATTTTTTTTTCAGTAACTGCATACTACCAGGTGTATTAGTAGCCAAAATAACTCAAATCTGACGCAGCTTCGTAATTTTTTAAAAATGATTCAAAATTTTGAAATCTTGGACTTAACGTGTTTTGCCAAAAAACCCATAAGAAACAATGCAAAAAATTAACCTTTTGAATTATATTGAATTGCATGCTAATTTCTGATTGTAAAATTGAAGTATAAATTGTAAACTTCAATAACATGTAAATAGAACACTATGCACTTTTTACAAAAATGTAAATAGAGCATTATGCAATTTTCAAAAACATGTGCACAGAACATTTTGCACTTTTTAAAAACATGTAAATACAACAGTAAGCATTAATTAAAACAATCCTGCATTCCAATGTTGAATTTTCGAGTGCAAATCTACTATGTACTCCTTAAAGAAGTTGTTTGCTAAGGGATTGTCCACAAATGACGTCATAGAAAAGTATTCATTTTTAAAACCATGTTCCCCCCTGTCACTAGATTAATCATATTGCGTAAATGACTATCCCTAGCATAGGATTGCCAAGTAGACCCATTAAACCTATCAATGACGTCATTTCTGGACGACCCCTTACGTCTTTATTTTCTTCATAAGAAACGCGACTGTTCTTTTGTACAATTTCTTAATTACTTTGTAAACCATGCCCTTCTGTATTATTAAAACAGCAGAGCTTCCAGATGTACGAAACAAATTGAAATTTAGTTTGCATATCGATCTGTTAAGGATCGTCCGTAAATGACGTTTTCGGTGGGGTATGTGAATCTAGTCATGTAGTAATGATATGTCATGCCGTGGGAAAGATAACAGATGAACGCAATGTTGAAGTGATGACATAGTGATGGATTAGCCTTAAAAAGTGAAACTTTGTGGGACGTCATTTATGGACCATCCCCTACAAATAGTACACGTGAATTTGATATTACAGTGAATAAATTTCGTTTCATTACAAGAAGCAGTTTTGGGAAAATAAGGATATTTTTTTATAAGAATCAGTTGTTTTTATTGGGTTTAGTGGACTTAACGTGTTTTGCCAAAAAACGACTGATGGACTTAACGTGTTTTGCCAGAAAAGAGTTTTTGAGCGAATTATTTAAAATATTTCCAGTGACCTTTGACCCCTAATATTGCACGGTGTGAATTATATGTACTAAGTCGTTCTTAAACACTAAAAATCTCAATTTCTGAAAAAATGGACTTAACGCGTTTTGCTAGCAAACTCCTCATTTATTGTCAGAGAAGCATACGTGAAACAAACACCAAAATTTTACAGGACACAAAGTTATACGTAAACAGTAAAGGTTTTTCAAAGATAGCCGACAAGGAGTAACTATATACTTATTTAGTGATGGTTGCTTTTCAATTGCAACATAATGGAGCGAGAATTCTTTTAAATTTTGTTGGATCTGAAAAAATTATATATCTTCTACGGTTAATTTACAAAAAAAACTTATTTAAAAAAAGCATAATTTAGCTTTAGCATAATGAGGTTCTAAAAAGCATAATTATAGCATGACGGATTTCTCGAAAAAGCATAATTAGGGGTCCGAAAAAAGCATAATTACGGTTACCTTATAGTCATGTGGTACCGGCTTTTCTTTATTGATTTGAGATACGCGATATTTTTAAGTTCTGACGCTACTTTTGCTTTTGCTCACAGTTTTGCAAATAATATATTTCGTAAAAGTTTGGTCTTAAACAGTCTGACATCTAGGTACCGTAAAGCTTCTAATAACTTCTGGGCCCGTAATAACTATCGGGGGCTTCTAATACTCGTGATGTATCTAGTAACTCTTGGCGGCCTTAGCACTGAATTAAATACAGAGGTTTTTGTTATTTCAATTGTTTTTTGATTGATTTTTAATTGCTCTCCCGGGTTTTATAGCAAAGTTCACGCTAACCCCCCAGAGTGTATTGCATGGCAAAGTGCATAATATTGTTTTTCATCCGAGTTTAGAGTGGTAATGTACTATAGCTTTGTTAATGATTGGGAGAGGGGCGTTGTACGGAGGGAAAATGTGGAAAAACTGTATCTTATTAGTAAATTCTACTCCTGTTCTAGTTCCGTGAAATGAATCAACTTATAAAACCATTTTCGCTTTATTCTATATTTTGAAGGCCATATCTTCATAACAACTTAAGTTTTAACAATTGGGTATTGGGTGTCTTTTATTGTTCGCTAAGGTAATTATTTCTTTATTTAATGAGAATTGGTAAGGGGCCCTACGGTTGAAGAAATTTAATCCAATTTGGCTGGCTTTCCTCGGGCCATAGTGCGTCTGGCGTCTGGTGAGAAATTAAAAATGTGTTTTGTAACTTTTGATTATTATTAGTCCATGACGCGCCACAATTAGTCACAGGGCATTTAAATGGCTTCCATGCCGAGATGCTACTTGGTTTGGTGTCTTGGATGATAAGACATTATACAAGATTTGGGACACATTTCACAATATGTTATCTCCAATGTGTGCTTTTACGTAATTTCTTAAACGGCCAGGGGTGTAAATTGAATTTCCCCACAAATATTAAAAACATTTTTTTTATTTCCATTTATTTTCAATAATTACAATTTACAATTTGTAGATTTTGACCGGAATGGGGTTTCTTGGATGAATGATTGTCAGGCCGGGAAGTAATGTTGGATGGGGAACTTTCGTAAGTGACGACTAATGTGTCCAAGAAAAAAAATTTAATAAAGTAGATAAACATTCTCCAAACAGTGTAGTAAAATGTAGTAAAATGTAGTAAAACCTTCAGTTTTAATTCCGTTCGAATAGTTCATCTATGGGAATTATAATTATTATAATTTCCCTCAGAGCTGCAGAGGAATAAAAGGCAAATATTTAGCAGCAAAGTGATTTACTTTAAAATGCTTTTGCAATCATAATCACAAACTATTATCTTCCCAAATATGATTAAGCTTTTTGTACATGGGCAGTAGAACTTGACGTTACTTTTAACATTACATTTGACATTTAGTTAGTTGAACTTGTGGTGTTATTTAGACCGATTTGGGGCAAAACCATTCTTCCATCGGTTACACAACAGACATTATAACAACAATATACATTTTTATATACTTTCTGAAGAATGATTAACGATCAGACTCAATGCTATTTCGCGCTTACAATAGTAAATTGGATTGTGTTCAATCAAAGAATGAAAAAGCAATCATCAGAATGTACTTTAGTAGCAGTAAGCGCATTAAAAGCTGATATAAGCTGTTGAACTGAATTAAATTGTGTAAAATGTCTAAAAGTAGTTCCCACGTGGAGTCAACATAAACTGTATGAAATCTAAGATGCGACATGCGACTTGTAAACGTGACGTAATGGCACGAACATACATAAGCATAATAATAGAGCCAACTCCTGCATACATTATTTTATTGGGCTAAACTTTGTAGGCTGCACTGGCTACTGCATTACATGAACATGACATTATAGACTTTCAGTACCTTTTCCACGCATAGTCACTGAAAACCAACGTGATCTACATTTTGCACACGTCGCCTTATTTCCAGCTTCCAGTGCCAGTGCTTCAGGACAGGAACACGAGTGTGTCCTACTTCTGACTTCGATTTATTTATTTCTCACCTAAATTCAGGATATTATGAGACAGAGACTCGTAGGAAGTCTCTCAGTTCACAGATAAAACTAAATGTAGATTTTATAAATAGTCATAGTTTATCTTGTTATAATTTCTAACCCACCTATCTGTCCCCCCCCCCCTTATTTTATTCTTAAAAATGATACAATAATACAACTGCTACAAACATAATAATTTAATTCACCAATCCTAGAATATATTTTTTGTGTTTTTAATTGCAAGCATTGAATTTATTTAGTTGCAACAGCACCACTTCAAAACCTGAAATTTACCACAAATTGAATATGGATAACTCACAATTCGACGAATTCTACAATGTCTGTCTTGAACTTACGAAGCAATCTGGACAGGTAAATACAGATCTATTCTCATTTGTATCTTTTATAATATTCGCAAGGTATCCGAATCCCAATAATTTAGTATATAGAAAGTACGAATTTGGGGAATTAATATTACCTTTAAAATATTACCCACATGAAAAGTGCTACATTTTAACATGAAGTACTTATGCGTGTATATGTATTTTGTAATTCTTAATTATATCGGATACATTTTCAGTTTGATTTGCAACAATAACATGCATCCAATTTTGTACGAACCTCATAGGTCATAAGAGAAGCAATAGTAAAATCGAAAAAAATTCAAAGCAAATCCAGTGACATTGATTTAGTTACTGAAACTGACCAGCTAGTTGAAAAGTTGCTCATCGGTGGCCTTCAAAAACATTTTCCTGATCACAAGTAAGCAAATTCGTCAACATGCACATTATTGTATTTCATTAATATTTAAAATTCCTAAGTCTAACATTAACAATTCAGAAAATATATTCTATCACACTTTTTATTTGTGATGTATAGCCCAATCGTCAGTGATGTTCATTTACTTCTCTGCTATGATTACATACTGCAGCAATACTATTTTAATAGTATTTTAAATTTGTGTAATTGTACATTTATATATATATGTGTGTTGATCCCAATTTGTTTTACTTACTTGTCACAAACACTTTCATGATATAATCGTGTTATCAAGTTATCGTTATCAGTTCGTTCTTCCATCTATCCTTATTCCATATCATGGAAGGTTAATGTTATTACCAGACAACAGCTGCATTATCGAATATTGAATATGAGGCTTTTACTTGTTAGACACATCTTTAAAAAATGCTTATGTACTTACTGTGCTTATTTAAATTTTTTAAACCCCAGAAATTACTTTTTAGGTAATATTAAAAAGACCATAAAACTTCAAAATTTTCAAAAATCGGATGAAAAATGAAGGAAATGAAGGTTTCGAAAAAATCAATTTTAATAGAAAATTTTAAAAATTGTGGTGGCTATTTTTGATTCTTTTCGAAACCCTGTATTTCCTTCAATTTTCATCCAATTTTCCAAGTAGTTTTATGACCTTTATTGCCCGGAAAGTAATTTCTGGGTTTTTTTTAATTCAAAAAATGTTTTTAAAAAAATATAGCAATGTTGTGGTATAATTTTAAGGTCCTTTTAAAATAACGCATTTTTGAAATGGCATTATTTAAATATTGCGTCCATTTAATTATCGTTAAAAAATAACGTAGCAAATCAATAGGCCCATTCTGAAATAATATTTGCGCTACTCCACTTTTTTTCACACTCTCTTTTAAAAAAACAATTATTGGGCTGTGTGGGCGTGATGGGTTGTGCCCATTTCCTCGTTAGACAATAATTTGTTTTTCTATGTTGTAGTTGTAATTATTATGGTACAATAATCTAAACAATTTCAGATGCGCTTTTTATTATAAGAATAAAAAACAAGATAAAGCACCTCATATTTTTTAAACTTTATTTGAACTTGTGCACAGTTTCACTTGCTGTGAAGACACTGTAAAGAATACAAAATTAAAATTTTATTTTTAAGGTTCATCGGAGAAGAGTCAACGGCTGCCGGTGTAAAATGTGAACTTACTGATGCTCCAACTTGGATTATTGATCCTGTCGACGGCACTATGAATTTTGTCCATAGTCTTCCTCTCGTTGCTATCTCTATCGGATTACTGATTGAGAAAATTCCCGTCATTGGAATAATCTATAACCCAATTTTGGAGCAACTTTATACAGCAAGACTTGGACAAGGGGCGTTTCTTAATGGAAACCCAATTCACGTCTCTGGCCAAACAGGTATATTAGCTTAATTTAATAATTTAAACAAACCTATTTTAATAAGGGCGAGCGTTTTTTAAATTATAAATTCAAACTGTAACGTTTGCTAACAATGCTAACTGAAATTAAATCGAATGGTTTTTTGCAGAGCTGTCTCAGGCATTGGTTTGCTCCGAGGTTGGTACGAGTAAAGACCCGAAAAAGATGAGTGTAGTTTTGAATAACTTGACGAAACTGATCGGAAATGTCCATGGGTAAGCAAAACTTTTTTTTAACATTTAATATAATATTTGTTGAGCCCACTTTGTCGCTATGATAAGTAATTACCTATGTAAACTCCCACAGTATCATATTGTTTGCTATTGAATAATAGTAATATTTCTTATCCAATCAATAATTAACTTATACTTGTGTACAGTATTATATTCAGTATGTGGGTATAAAACTTTTATTTTCGACACCAAAAAATATTTTATGAGCTGTGTTAACGTCATAGCCTCAAATCGAAAGTGGTTGCCCTTCTTTTTTCAATGTTAAGTGAGTTTTATTTTTGGTTTATTAAGCAGTTATCCTAAATCCTGTAGTCCTTCCTACTTATCGTTAGTGCCTCAGTTCATATTTATTCTTGTGCAGCAAAAGCGAATTTAAATTCCTTAACAGGTTCACACCATTAAATGCTTTTTTATTATAGGCTGTAGCTTGCGCACCCTAAATTTGGTTAGGAACTTAAACACATAAAATAATATTGGACTATGGAATGCTTTAATGTTTCAAAATAACTCCATCCATATTTTTAAAAAATTTGAGGTTTTGGAAATTAATTTTCACGGTTTATAGAAGTCATTTCGAAAAATCCGTTAATTGTTTCAAATATATTATTAGAAATAATTTTGCAAATATTGAGTTTGGAGTTAAATAGTAACACAGAAAACTAAATTGTTAACTTTTAGTTTATTTTTAAACATTTAACCTTTTAATGCAGTTGTGCCTTTGCCTCTAATATTTTTGGAATGTATAAATTCAAGTATGCTTTATTAATTCTCACAATTTTACTTTTACTTCATAAAGACATATGAGTTTTCATTAATCAATTGTCGTTTACCGTATTAATCCAATTTTTTATTGCTCAAGCCTTCATAAAAAATTAAAACTACCATTTTCAATTCTCACAAGTATTTAACATTGTTACAAGAGATATTTCTTCCATTTACCATTGCAGCATAACAATACTTAGTACTACCACTGTTCCATTGTTAATGCGAAGTACTGGAGTGCAACAGGGTTGCATTATTATGCAATTCCTTAACGCTTGTTCCTATTTTAACTGCTACCAAAGACCGGTCCCTTACTTACTCCCTGACTTATCTAAATGATTACTTAATTACCAGAAATAACCTCCTCTCGTTAGCCTGAATTAGACACTAACCCAACCTTATGATATCCGGAATATTGACCAGCAAATGACTAATGACAGCCGTTTAAAAAATAAAAACTTTTTTGTCAGTGTACGTATTTACGGTACGGCTGCATGCGCCATGGGTATGGTTGCTTCCGGAGCTGCAGACGCATTTTGTCACATAGGTCTTCACTGCTGGGACATTGCTGCTGGACAGTTAATTATTGAAGAAGCTGGTGGCGCTCTTCTAGACTATAAAGGTGTACTGACGACGACGACCATATAAATATCAAATATCACTCATTCATACTAATACTGCAAGCTTTCTTTTTTTGCTCTTAAGTTTTGTGGGTGCTAAAATAGTTGGATTTGCGTATTTACCTGTACTCGTAATCTTTTTTGTTCACCCTAACATGTCACCTTTGGGATATTTTGGGATACAAACATTATAAATGATATGTATAGTGCATGGAAAGGGAAATGGAGCAACTGCAAAATTAGTTACCTACTTCTGCACTTGTAATATTAGCATGCTTCATTGAAAATTGAAAGGCAGGGTGAAACAAATCTTATGAAAACCAAGGCATTTAGATTAATATTATAATTAATAAAATTATTATTTTTTTTATTATATTAATCTATATGCCTTGATCAAAACTTTAACTTACAAATCCCCAAATATACAGATTGCTCTTGGGAAATTTCATAGTTTAATAAAAAAGGCAATTTTTAATTAAGTTTACACACTACTCATGTACAATAGAATCAGAGCATTGGGTTCAGCTGCTCTAAATATGGCTTCGGTAGCTGCCGGAGGTTTTGACTGCTACTACGAGTTCGGACTGCATGCGTGGGACATGGCAGCGGGGGATCTGATTGTTCGTGAAGCTGGCGGATCTGTTATGGACACCGCCGGTAATTACTTTAAATAACAACTTGCCCTTTATGTGCATGCTTTGCAATTTCTCAACTCATGAGCTTCCTACTTCTTTCCTCACCTTGTTTTTTAACTGTTGTGTTGTGACAGCATCTCCATGGCTCTGTATTCGTTATTTATTTAATACTTATTGTTGTTGTTAGTTATGTTAGACAGACACTTCAAGAGGACCCAAGGGTAACAGGCTAGAAGGCTGCGTTATATTTTTTGTACCTAGAGGAAAGCTAGTTAGTGCTAGTATTATGGTTAACTAATTAACAGTGTGGAGCTGTATATATTGGAGCAGTACCTTTCTGAACTAATAGTATTTAAAAGCCTACGTTCATAGTACATACATAATTAATAATTATGCTACTTATTATGAAAATCTAAGTTTCCCTTTCCATGCCGTCTAAAAAGTACTAACTATAGGTCAACACACAGTGTACCACCTACGTAGGCATGCATGTAATAGCAATGAACCCAAGCTTAGATTGGTCTTTTTATCCGATCAAAATCCAGTCAAATCTGAATTTTTTTGTCGGCGAAAAAAAACCTTAAGCGGGAAATCTCAGCTCAAAATAATATTTTCTGCAGGTAGTATATCAAAAGATGTGTTATAAAGTGATAAACTATACTCAGTATACTCAGTATGTAAAGTCTCACAAATTTTTGTATGCTTCCATTTCCAATTTCCATTTACCAATTTCCTATAATTAAGTACATACGGGTATATATATATTATTATTAGGGTTTTTTATTAAATCATTTAAAGTCCGATTTGAATTACACATACACAGTAAAGTCACAAATACATGATTGACTCACCGAAAACAGCGTAATTAATTTCAATAGATTACCAATTAACATGAAATTTGGATTTAAACTACTTAAAAACTATAACATGTAAAAAACAGGTAAATTTTTAGTGGAAAAATCAAGAAGCCCGGCGACATATATCAAGCGCATCGGAAAACAGAATTTACAAATGGAATCATTTGATTCTTAACTGTGTTACAAGTTAATCATAATCTGGTGATTTGAATTAATTAACCTAACAATTATATTTAACTAACATAGGAATTGTAGATTTTTTGTACCTTTCGGTGCTGCAACTTATTAGACTGTATTTATTGTTGAGTCTATTTGATCTACAATTAGTTCTTATTATATTATAACACTGTGTATACCTTCTCAGACAGTCTTAGGAGTAAAAAATATTTGGTACGCCTGCTTCATAAATGGATAATCAATTTTAGCCGTAAATCATTATCCATTTTCTTCTATCTACATAATTTACCGGATTTTTGAAAATTCTGCAATACTGGACCGATTTCATCGAGCCATATATCATTGGAAAGCTAATCGCCAGTAGAATTCAAATTTAGGAACGGGCCTCCATTATAACAAAACGTTTTCAAAATAACGGTCTTTTAATTTTTAAATGCCGCCAAAAATGTGTTGCATGGGTCACAATCAAAAAACGAAAAAAAATGTCCCTGCTTATTTTGAAGAGCTTTCCAATGATATATCACTCGACACAATCCGTTAAAATTTTTTAATTTGCAATTATGTTATTTCGAAACCATTTAAAAACTAATAACAATCGTGCGTGCACACTAAGTTATTTACATTTGCCAAATTGTTACCGTTCGAATAATATATCAAGTTAGTTTATTTTCATTGAGTAACCGGTCGAAATCTTCATTTAACACTATTTTTACAACTTAAGCGGGAAATTCAAACATTGGAATTTACAAATGGTAATTGCACACACTACCACTATTGGTCACCAAAAGATGCAGTTCAAAATAATGATGAAATAAAATTACACTCGCTCCACGCCGTCCACTGCATACCGATTTTAGCATTAAAGAGTAATACCCCATATTACTGTTAAGGCTACCAAAAAACAAGGGCTTTAGCCCTTGTTTTTTTCGGTAGTATATTTAATGGTTTTGAAGATTGTATCATCTACCTACAACCAACCTAACCTATTATGTATGTACTATAGAAAAATTATCTTGCTGCAACTCATAGTAGCAAAACTAGCAAACGCTAGCCTACTTTCAGTTTTTTCCCTTGTGTAATGAAAATATTTATAGCTGGATATAAGTATACAAAAAGAAGGTCAGTATCGGCAGAAACTTAGTAACTGTAATAATCAAGTTGCAATAAATTTTGCCATACAAGACCGCTTACCCGCCTAAGGTAAGCAATACATACCTAGCTAGAGATGATCTACGTGCATTGTTGGTTAGCCTTATTATAAAGGGCCACATAATATTGAACCACTACACTGTGCCCATAATTTTCTCGAATAAGCACTGGACAGAAGGTTCACAAATTTTAATAATCGCCAGGTAGCTTATTCGAACATTTACGGTATGTAGAATATAGAATGTAAATTGCAACTCTAATTTCAATGCTTGTAAAGTAGGTAATATCGAAATATTCAAATTCTGACTTTTGATTGTATGGAGATTTCCTATTTCCTAAAAGAAACTAAAACTCAAGAATTTTTCATTTAGTATATTTTTTCTTCCGGGCATGCTTACTTATACTTTTGTGATGCTACGTATTGCAATTAATTCTTTGTTGTTTGTATGCTTTTATTGTTAAGGGCTTCGGTTCTTACGGCAATGTTGCTGATAAAGCTATGTATGACAGACCAGGCCGTAATGAGTAGATACCGATATCTAATTATTTTTAATGTTATGAATGCAGGCGGACCACTAGATCTCATGAACCGACGAGTGATTTGCGCATCTTCCGAAGCATTGGCCAAGAAACTGTCTGAGATACTGGAGCAGTTTGAAATGGAGCGTGATTAAGTTAAATGAGGATTTTATTCTAGTTTTCATCGTAATTCATTAAAAGATATTAGTAGTAATTTCGTGGGTACGTAAATTATATATACGGTGTTTGCAACTTTGTATGTCTTCCTCGAGTTAGATATTCATTCAGTGTAAGTAAATTCTGTTTTAATTTATAAAATTATAATTATCACCAAGTGCTAGTTTTTATTCTTCTTCTATCGGTATAATACTGGACGGGATCTCGGATCTCAGTATCTTTATGTTCTAAATATTTAAAATTAAAACCAAATTTTTCGATCACTTTTAGAGTGACTATAGATACACCATTTAATCCATTAACTCAACTTAACTAACTCCGTAACTTTAACTATGAAGTGTCTTACACAGATTACTACTACCGAAAACTGAGCATGTTGCTACTGCAGAAGCAGGTGCAATGTGCTCTCGCTCCAGAGCTTAAAAAGCCATTAACCATTTAACCAAATTCAACGCAGAGATACATAAGTACATGCCATAGAGTTTTATGTTTACGAAATAGAAATGAAGGCGAGGCCTCGCATTCTTCAAAATTCTTCAAATATTTTAATCAAAAGGCTTTTAAAACCCCACAAAAATTTAATTGCATTATATATATATGAGAATAATACGCACGCGTATTTAATTCCAAGTTACATAAACAATTAGTAACTATAACTACGATCCTAATAGTGATGGAGTGAGTTGTCACTAATCTACTTTTTTTGCTATTCCAGGCACTGTCAAATTTTCTTTGGACATATAATTATTGCACGTGATTCATTTTTTCTGTGCTCTTAGTATTGTCTTTGTCATTTAATTTGGCGTTATATTATTTGCACGGAATTGCAGAAGTTTAAAGAAAAAGATATATCTAGTCAATTTGTAAGTTTGAACATACCAGTAAAATAGTTTAGAAACTGTGACGTAGATTTTACAAGTTTCGCAATTTCTCACATTTTGATGTTATGTACATAATCACAATTAAGCTTTATTCTACATTACGTGATCCTAAATGCAAAAAACATGTAACATTCTCTAATAATGAAGTTAAAGCGTAGTGAAATATAATTATTCATCATTTTCAATTTGAGTCATTTCCTAATCCTTCGATGAATTTAAGTCAATTGTCAGGTCGTAACATACGTGAACAATAATTATATATGCTGAAGAAAAAAAAACAACATTCCATAATGATTTTTAAATTTAAGTAATTGTTGTCGCACTCCATCAGGTAATGCCCACACTAACGTTTCCATTTACATTGTGCTAAAACTGACATAGTTGTCCAGGTCCATACAAAAAGACAACAGAGTCACAAATAAAACATTTTCGTAATCGTAACAAAGAATAAAATGATATTATTAGGCATAAAAGTCTATATAATGACTTACACACTTTGATATTCGTCAATATAATATTGTAGTGCCATAGGTTATGTGTTATGTTGTGTGTTATACACGATTTACAATTGACAGTATTTCTGAATTCTAAAGAATTCCTCTACTCGCACTTCCTTTACAACTATAATAATCCCGTATAAAATGTAAATAATATAATCATAAACGTACTACAGCAAAAGAAAAACATACAATAATGGACACGAATTTTTGAAAATGCAATGCAAACGTCTTTATAAATACGTTATATACTATCTAAAAATATACATACATGATTACAAATGATAACCTACACATATAATGATATTAGTTGTGGTTTAATTACTATATATGCGTTGCAAGTGAAATGTCCCATTATGTACTTAATCATCATTACTATCATTAGTTACTATTATTACCACGATTTAATTTGCGATGTATGCGGTGTACGATTGCGGTTGCTGTAAACTTTAATAATTAACTACTATATTAGGTATGTATGTTACGTATGATAGGAGGAGATGATGACCTCAGGTGGGCCATTGATAAATTGAGGAGATGATACTGCTGAGCTGTGTCGTATAAATGTTAAATAATTAAAAATTAAAATGTAAATTAGAAGTTAAGACGGCGACACGTCAACTTTAAGGGGCATTTGTATTTGACATACGGATTGCTGAAGTGCAGCGCGCTATAAATATTGTACCTAAAAAAGTAGTTAGCAAGGAGAATGGCTGTGATGGACTTTGTCTTGAAAAAACATTGGCGTGTGTCCATTATGTACTCTGTCACATAAGGTATACTCTGGCTCACCTCTCAGTGTGATGAATTTTCGTACAGAAACCGGACTCCTTGCTTGGTAGTCTCTATGTATTTAATTAATTACTATTATATCTATATGTAGTTAATGTGATGACATGTGATTGAAGTATGTGATTTTCTTTTTCTTTTCCCTCACCTTCTCGTATTTTCAGCGTAATTATTATCTACATTTTTGTCTGTGAAATCCTAAAACTCTTTAAAACAGGAGTGGGATCAAACTGGATTCCCATAAAAATATTCTCATAATTTATGGAAATTATTGTTGTCATATGTAGATAGATGTAGGTACATGTACAGAACAGAGTTCTGATAGGATAATACCATATCTTATAGCAAGTACCGATACTATCTATTATATATTACCCGGTTCATTTCTTTCGTAGTTTGAATGGTGTAGTAAGCTTGATCGTTGCGTTGTATGAAAAGTGTGTGAGGATGTGCTAGTTTGAGTACGAGTGAAATCAGTATTATATAACCGACATTATGTATTTACGTATGAACTTTTAGCTTATACTCACACCCTTATGAGCTAATTAAATATGTAAATTGTAATTATAATAATTATTATTGTAGCTGTTATTTTGCTGCTTTCCTCTTGCTGGGAGTTTGGTTCGGATTAATGTTTCAAAAATATCAGTTTACTGAAGACGATTGTTTACTTTGCATTGTTATTATTGTTTATTACTCTTCACATAGTAAGAAATACGCCAATTAAATTATCTTTTCGATCTTGAATATTATTTCCTATGGTTTGCTCCCAGTATACTATTCATTCTTCAATAAACTACACATAGTAGCGTTGTTAGGATATCAATAATAGCAAAAATTGTGTTTTAATTCATCACCAAATATTAACATATAATAATAAAGACGTAACTTGTAATTGTAATGGATATTATGTCAATCACCGTGAAACATTAAAATTAAAACTGTGATTATATTAAACAAAAACATTCTTTTGACTTGTACTTGTGGCCGGCTTTCTTATCTTTCATCAAATCCTCCTCTAAATGTCTAAGCGTGCGCTTTACAAATGCACATACGTGTGACATGTACCTACATGGTGTGTGACTGCAGGTGACTTTATTGAAAGGGTTTAAACTGTCAAGAAATAATATATTGCCCATGTTCATACCTGCGTACATATATGTATATTTTAATTTCAATCGAGAGCACCTATGCCTGCCTATACATAGGCACATAACATAGGCATGGACTCTAATACCCAGCCCCAGCCCCGCAAATATTACACTATTATAAAGCAACACAAAGTAAAACTCAAATGACTTTAGATCGAATCCAATTACGAAAGCCAGGAGAGCTAAATTTAAACTTTAAAATCGGTGGAAATGACGAGGGGACGCATTTTCTTGCCAGTCAAAAGTCAAAGCTAAAGCAAAAATCCAATAATTGACACACATTTACTGCCCTATTTTATGGGGATAGGCAAGAGTAACAAGGTTGGAGTAATAGAACATTTTATTTTATCTTTAGTTTCATATTTTGATATGTACAGTAAATGAAAGAAAAACATTCCATAAGGATCATTAATCATTCCATCCTTTTTGCAGGACGTACATGTAAAGACGTAAGAGAGTGCAATGTGATGCCAGATATGTATGTCTGTAGGTAGGTAGGCACTAGTGTACTAGTTAAATTATCTACAACTTGCTTACCTTCCGTCCGTCAGTTTCAGTCTCAGGCTGAGTTTCCTTTTAACTCAAACTCTCAACTCAACGCTTTTTATAAACGGATTATTAAAAAATGTAATATGTAAGAAAAATAATAAAATAATCACTAGGCTTATAATTTCAAGAAGTTCAAGGGAAAAAAGGAGGTAGACTTTTTAAGCGTGTGTGTAAGGGCACAATATACAGTGAGTATGTAGTGTATAATGTTTTGAGGTTCAGCTTTTAAAAAAAAGTGTATACTAAAAATGGAACTACTGTTGACGTTATCTAAACACCCGAACGCAACCATGAAATTACTTGAGCCTCCTTCACGGATGGGATTGCAATTCCATTCCTAATGCTCTCGGCTCTGAGCATTTATGAATTCTGTCTAAGAGAGTCGAAGTAGAGTAGAGAGAGAGAGAGAGAGAGAGAGACGGAGAACGAATTTTGAGTAACTACAGCAAAGCAAATGAATAAATAAGCAGAAAATTGTATTTAGATTTTGGAAGTGTGCTCCACGCGACTTTCTAGTCTTCAAGTTTTTCAGACGTAGACAATCCGGGGAATTGGTTAAACTTTAATTTCCGATGTCAATTTTCAAAGATGGTAAAAACTAGCTTCGCTTCCACAGAGCTTCCAATTTAATTCATTTTCATCATCCTCGTCATCGTGTTTTATATAACATGTATTAACTATAGGCATGCTGTGACCATTGCCACGGTCGTGGCCATGAGTATAAGCTACCTCACTACAAAAATTATATGTGACTATAACCCTCCGGCATCTTAAGTTACTAATAGTGAGATGACAAAGCCTTGTGTTAAATTAACATTCAGTCAGTAACATACTACATACATGACTTTGGCTTGGCTGTTTCTTTCTGGTCTCGTCCTAGCGTCTGGTCCTCGTCCTCGTCGTCCTATGGTTCAGACTCTACTGTATACTATATAGTTATATATATTATGTAAAATTCTATTAGACTATCGACAATCTTTTTAATCGCGTCTACATCTTAGAGCAGTATTATGTTTATGTACATAGGCACGTATACTAGTTTCATTTTAATTTTTATAAGAGAATCAGTTGAATCGCCAACGAGAAAGATTGCACACAACCTTAGAGAAAATTTTCCCTTATCAATGCATTGCCAAAACAAGCCAAGGTGAACAGAGGCAAACTTGATTATTCAATAGAGAAAATAGAAATACAAAACTGCTGAGAAAAAAAAACTGGAAATTGGAAATTCATGTTAAAAAGTGGGGCTGAGAAAGTTAGAACTTATGAAAAAATTAAAATTAGAAAATGAGGCTATAAGGTGAGTGAAAGAAGAAAAAGAAGCAAGCATGTAAAAGTATCATTGCCATACAGGTATGGAGGTAAGGTGTGTAGCACGTAGAAGCAAAGGTCGTCTACTGCTACGCTCAAAACCGAAGGACTGATGATTCCAATACCGGCATCAGTGTGATATCACTACTAAACAATACAGAACATTTTCCCTTCTAATGAAATCTAAATTTAGAAAAGGTGGTTTCAAATTTTCAAATTGAGACGTCAAGACTCGAGACTTTTTATCACCACTATCGTTACCGTAGCCATAAGAATATTACATATAGAATCAGGCTCTAAAGAACAAATCAAATGCACCCAAGATGAGAAAACACTGCGTTCCAGCTCTGCTTTCCTTTCCTGCTCGCAACATCTACAACAAGGAAAGGATTTTACCCAAATTCAACCTTTCCAATTTAACCTCACTGATTCAGTGTAGGTATGCAATTCAGCCGTTTACAGTTTAACTTGTTTCCTATTGATCTTATGTGTACAACTTAATATGTATACATTCCAAGCTTTGGATTAAAAATCTTTACTGCTACTAATTTTGTGTTTATTTTGGAAAATCTACTATTTCTTGTTCAGTTAAAGAGGTTGAATTGGTAAAGTCGAATTTAGAGAGCACTCACAAATAAAAAGAAGAGGAAATCTACATTAAATATGATAAGCTGCTCATGCATTTTGGATGTTGTGAAAAAATCAATGAAAGTAAGTAAGCGTAGTACATAACATTTTCTTTCTAAATCTTCCAATTCCGTGACATTCCCTGTTCAATTCCCTTTGTCAATTCACGTGGGCTACGGCTACGACTACGACTAGGCGTTCCAACAACCCAATTTTAGAGCTTTAGATCCAGTTCAAATTAAAAGTTTGGATAGTCAAGCTAGCAAATATCATTCGAATTTTTATTGTATACAATCACAGCGAGACTTGAACTTTGTCTTGGTATGAGTGTGCTTCCACAAAATTTGCTTGCAGGTATATGCATGAGCTAGGCACGTATTTCTTTTAGCCTTATATAAAATAGACTGCATGTAATTATATAAATGTTAATTAAATAAAAATATTGGATCGAATGCATTGTACAGTTTGTTTGATAGATAGCAGTTAAAGTCAAATTTAGAGAGGCCAAGCTGTGGGCTACTCTAGGGAATTATTTCCTTCCTTTAAAGCCAGCATTTGCTTTCTGAAGGGACAATAAAGCAATGTGTGACAATAAAGCGCAATGCAAACACAATGTCTAGCACCGCAAAGCTTCTTAATACTCCCGTGGGAAGTTATGTCAAACTTTGCTTAAGACCTACTTAGGATCAATTCACTTATTTCAGCGAGGAATTAGGTGTATATACCAATAGTTATAGCCCACCATTTACGCCCATGCTAGCAGGGTAAACGGGAATGATTGCAATCTTTTATTTATTAGAACATAATAAATCTTGTAATGACGACATTTTGAATTTTTAATCCAGAAACATAAAAATTCTTCAAAAAAAATCTTTAGAAAAGAAATTTCAATTGATAAACATTAAATATGTATTTTCCTGCTCAAACTTTTCAAATTACTTATTTTCGTAAAATATAATTAGTTTCAATCTTCTTTCTCCGGTTATTATAGATGTAATAAAGGTATTACATTTTTTGGTAATTTCACGTGGTAGTGCTGCATCTTTAATGTTCACGTCAAAAAATAATCAGGAGTTGAATTGGAAGGAAAAACTATTCAGAAAATAAAACGTGGGGGCGGGAAGCAGATCTTGTTAAGCTTGTTGAGTACCGTAACCGTAACCATAAACGTCATAATATGTCAAGGGTAGCTACTTAAGAAATGTAGGTATAAGAGGAAGACAGATTCCGAGAGTTGTACTTACGGGGTACAGAGGCTGAAGAAACTGAAGTATGGCTTCGCGTACCTACACATAGATGTGTTTCCTAATGACATGATGCATACACAGTACTCATTTATGACGTAATTGCTGGCTAAGTATTTGTGACTGCTGACGGCAGTGGGCTTCTTTTTGTTACTTACAATTAAACGTACATTCTCACAATATGACTGTTTACCCTCTTTATATTATGCTCCTTGGTAAAAGAAATAAGCAAGGACAAAGTTGAAGTGAGTGTATCTGTCTTTCAAAGCATGTAGAATATGCAGTATTACATCATGTAATTATACCATTGATATTATTAATATTATTGTGTTTTTTAAGCTCGAAAAAAGGACGTGGACACTTCTTTTCCATTCTCCCTAAATCCTGGATATGAAACGAGAAAAGATAGGAAAGTTCTGTTGATGAAACTTGGTAGAGATTCTTTAGATATGGTGCAATACAGGACTACAACTTGTGGTGGGTGTCAAATAGAATAAGGTTTGTCGTAAAATAAAGAAAGTAAAGGAATAATGAGATCAAAAGCCAGAGCAAACAATAACATTATGCTAAATGTCAGTGGCAGAGTCAGAGCGTAATGTAACATGTAAATCCGATTTTCTGAAACTCGCATGCATTTGACACTTGACTACTTCAAGACTTCGTTTTACAACTTTACAACGAGTAGCTCTAAAACATCAAACAATTCGTCCTGCGAAAATTCTTTCAAGAAACATAAAAATACTCACTTCAACTGTAGCTATATGGAAACCATTGCTATAAATATACTCCTTTTTCCACGACAAAATTTTATCCAACAAACACGAGTTGAAGACATAAACTTGGAGTTGGTCTCGACTTCAAACTTTTTGGCTCTTATGTATCCTGGCCCTGGCTCTGAACCCTTATCTATTGCTTTAGGGGAGTAATAAACTTTAATTATAAACTTTACAGTTTAACATGTCTAATTTGGATGGTTTGTAAACGAGCGTACACAACTGTACAAAGACCGCGGATGCGTAATTTGCTCGGAAATTTTACCAGTTTAGTGTTATATGTATGTAGTTTGAGCTCTAGAAAATAAGACGTCTTTTTGAAGGGACAATACCACCAGCAAGCACATTTTTTAGAGTTTACAAAAATATACATCTACAGCTCGTGGGGATTTATGATTTCGACATTTTAAATTTTAAATGCCTTAAGAATCATGTCGCTAATGACGGTGTAATATGTATGTAGCGCAAAATGCTTTAATGTGTACATTTTTATTGTTGCGTTTTATCGAAATAATGAGTACCTGTACTTTAGAAGGACAGTAAATATTTATTTGCAACGGCGCTACAATAACGCTTATCATAAAGACAGCAAGAATAACACACATTTTTCAGACCAGTGAAAGAATTTAAAGTACAGTGACGTTATAAATATGTCATTGTATTATGATTAATCGAAATCTAGCTATTTGATAAATTTATGTTATATCATGATTTATTATATTCTCTTTTTATATTCATGGTTTTTTATATCACTGGGCAGCCCTCAAGAGGTGGCAGCCGCAGGCAAATTTATTATGTATTTTTTTCATCACTGTATTAATAAACAATCTGCAATCTGTGGGGCCGTGAGCGGTCATAAAAGAGTGGTAATGTGGGTGACATCATTTGTAGACCATAATAAGTAAATTTGTTTGAATTTCCCGCCAAATCTTAAATCAAAATTTCGACCGGTTACTAAATGAGGGTACGTATAAACGATATACCATTCAACCCGGAATGACTAGTTCTAATGAAGCTGTAGTTACTAGCTCGATCGTGATTAGTTTTTAAATGTTAAAAATCTTAAATAATTAGTTTTCAATATTGACCGATTTTAATAAATAATACATCATTTTGAAGCCTTTATAAAACTGAGAAAATTGTGTTTTTGTTTTAGGCCTCCGGCCCATACAACAATTTTTAAGCGACATTTAAAAACAATTTAACGGGTTTAAAAAAAGAATTGCAAGACGTTGTCGATAACTTGAGCAACATTTCGTTATTTGGAATCTGGTAGTCATTACCTTTCGAATGAAATATGACGCATCGAAATTGGTCGAATATTTCAAAATACCGGCATATTATGGAGATAGGTAGTAATTATGGACTTTTCGACGATCGTACTAATACTTATAGAAATTTAACAGAACTTATATTTAGAAACCTTCAACTTTCCAGCCATGCTGGTCACAACATAAAATCAGGTCCAGCTTATTGATAAATAATTCAAGCAATATGTATTACTAATTTTTGTTGTAAATGAAATTACTTCCTGAGAAATCTCATTTCTCCTTGTCTTTGGCGATCCCAATTCAAAGTGGAAATAAGGAAGTTTAAATCCTTACCTTGGTATTTATTTTGCCCGTTTAATGTGCGTTCCTATGAAATATTTTAAGTGTTTGGTTTGGGGGAGAAATTCAAACACCTCAAATTTCGATAATTTTATCACAAACATGCTTCTTTACAGCTCAGCTGCGATCATGTGAGGGCTGAACTGCGAAACAAAAAGCAAGAAAGTTGTTTTGGTGGAACAAGATGAATTTAATGCCGGGTGAAGAATGATGGTGATGGGTTTAAATAATAATTCACTTCGTGTACTAAATAGATCAGACGCAGCTTTAAACGAGAAAATAAGTAATTTATTTTAACTAAAAATTACGACGATTATTCAATAGCAAAAACGAAGAGAAAATTACTTAAGTAAAGATTACAATTTTTGGTAGAGATAGACCAGAGCTTCGCCCTGTGATAAGTTCAATTTTAAGTTGCTATCTAATTGTAAATGGTACAAAACTCTGTATTTATAGAGGTTTTATCGAGTAAGTTGACAGAAGTTACAAGCGGGATTCGTAATATTACAAAGAAAAACTAATTTCGACTTAACTGCTTAAATAGACACAAAGAAAGAATCTAGGTCAATAGCGGTGGGAGACAGCTAGAAAGACTGTCACAAAAGAAATACACTGTTCACCAATGACAGTGTCCTAGGTTGAATAGATAAGTAGAATTTTGGTTAAGAATTATATAAGCTTCTAATCAGGACAGGAGACAGAGCACATATTCAAATGCTTAATGTTTACCCTTCATTTGTATAAACTTACAACATTAGAACATGCCTACAGAACCAATAAGCGGAGTTGGTATGTACGTTAACGTGAAAGGATAGGAGTATATTGATTTACGGAAAATCAGTTATTACACAAACGCTTCGTAATTTATAAACGCGATTTAGCATAACTAACAAGGAATATGTGCTCTACCTTTGCATGCATTAAACTCGCTTCTCGCTCGTTTACAAAAAGTATGAATCACATTTAAAGCTTGGGAAAATTTATAATTAAGGTATACGTATTATACATGTACATGTGTTGACTTGGCGCTCAATGCAGAGCGACATCATAAATACACTACCAAACAAAGAAATGGAATATTAGAAATATATTTGAATGCCTTACGTCGAAACACCGGCCACCAAAATTCAATGAATTTTCAAGCTTACATAAATTATACATGTAAATTAATTGATATTACAATTAATTAAACTCTACGCCTAATTACAATAAACCTACGAATTTTTGTGGCTTGCAATAGGTAGAAAAAAAAAAACTTTTAAATTAAGGTATGTTTTACACTTAATAATTGTAGCAGTTAGATATATAAAAGTAGTATGGAAAATAAATATAATTGTATATTTACTGTTGAAAACAAGTTACCCTGAGGAACTGACGTTTTATTGTCTTCAACTAAGTTGCAGTAATAAAACAAACAAAAAAATGACGTCATCCTTAGGTAGACAAGAATTGCCTGACTTAAGGTGAGCGTACATTTTAAAGAGCTTATTACCTCTGTAGCAAAACTGGAGGCTTGTCTTCAACGATTTACAGTATTGAAGAGTGCTGTAGGTGAATTTGGGAGGCTCATCAGGGTGATTATATTGTTAGCTTCCACGAAATAGAATCTCCGAATATCTTGTACTCGCCAGCGGAAGATATGTAGCTGCATACAGTCCTCAGCGTTGAAGAAGAAAATGTAACTTTCAGCCGCCATGGAAAGTCTTAGTACATCCAGGACAGGTTCTATGAAGATGAGTCCTGGCTTTGGTTGAACTGGTTGACCTCCTTTGAAACTATGGTGCTGTTGGGTTGAATGACGTCGGGTAGAGGTTCCCATCGTTGTGCGGTTGTATTGGTGAAATCGTCTAAGTCCACAAAGAATATAACGATGATGTTGGAGATCTGGAAAACAGATCTGCACATCCAAGAACGGTCGATGATGAATCCGAGCCGAACGCGGGTGAGCATCAATACGGTTGTTTCCAAGAATCCATAAGAACTGAGAGGACGTCATTTCCAGAGCATCAGTATTAGCAGGGGGAACGGAGGTAGCACATAAGCCAAATAGTCCGGTAGCTTGCGTGTAGTTGTATGCTCCAGCAAGTGGACTTGGGATCCAAGAAATAGCCTGGTGAGATTCTGCCAATGAGTAAAATGCAGTACTTGCATCAACATCAACATCCAGCTGACAGAAAAGCTCTTCATTTTTGGTGGGTTGAACCGTGGATTTCCCTTCTTGACTATGATGAATGGAGAACTCCTCTTCTTGGTCCTGGTAAAAGGTGATTGTCGGTTTCTGCCTCTGAGTCTCGGTATTGAATGTAGTATAAGATTGCAGAACCGTTAAATGATTTGAAGTATTTGGTGTTAGTGTTGTTTGTGATGATACCCGTCCGGTCAGCAGCCAGCCAAGCATTGTGTTTTGAGCAACAGGAGTGTATGGGGGCCCGTCGATGATACGATTCTTCCCAGGAACCCGTAGGATTTCAGCAAATACGTCTGCCCCAATGAGGAGATCAATAGGAGAGGATAAGTGGAATTGGGGATCTGCTAGCTTCAGACCATAGATGTGAGGCCACGAAAACCACGATAAAGTACGTGTAGGCAATGGGTTGGTTGGTTTCCCGGGTAGGATGTAGGCGTGAACTTTAGTTGAAAATTTGGAGGTACAGGATTGAAGCACTAAATGTGTCGTGCCCTTTATAGTACCCACAGAAGAACCTTGAAGTCCCGAGACAGCTATGTTTGCAGGGGTTATTGGTAAGTCCAATCGTTGGGCACATTCTTCAGATAGGAAAGTGGCTTCTGATCCCTGGTCAACTAGAGCTCGAATTTTGACAAAGTTTCCAGCGTTGTCCTTTATTTTCACTACAGCAGTTGCAAGTAAGATGTTAGATTGATTATGTAATGGTGTTGTGAGAGTGCAGGTTGACTGGTCTTCTGTTATGACAGGAACTTCCTTTTGGCTTACTTCTTCATGTAGAATTGTGTTGTGCCGCTCCTTACATATATAACAGCCATGCTTGGATCTGCAGTCTTTTACTTTGTGTTTCTTCCCCAGACAGTTCAAGCAACATTCTTTACTCTGAAGTAGCTTCTTCTTGTCTTCAATGGAAAGCGCCTCCAGCTGATGGCACTGGTAGGTCTTGTGATCGTTGTTGTTACAGACATTGCAGGTACATTGAGTTGATGTGAGGTGAGTATTTATGCCTGTCTTCTTTTGGTGGTGCTGATTGTTGTTGCTTGAATTTTGAGGATCCGAGGTAACCTTTTCTTTGGTAGTTTCCATTATTGAAAGTGAATCTGCTCGTTTGTTCAAGTAGGTAATAAGGTCTTCAAACTTTGATTCGGATGAAGTATCTCGCTGCATTTCATACATACGTCTTGAGTCGGTATCAAGCCTTTCCGTGAGCATAAAAATAAGGATGCAGTCCCAGTATTCAGTTTGTTGTTCTAGAGTCCTCAATGTAGCAATGCAACTGGTTGTAGTGTCAATCAGTCTTCGTAACATCGGTGCAGATTCTGAACTCATCTTTGGTTGATTGAAGAGTTTCTTGAGCTGAGACGTGATGAGTACATCCTTTCGGTCGTAGCGTTTCATGACAGTATCCCATGCTATTGTGTAATTTGAATTGCTCACCGGAAGATTTGATACCAGTAATGCAGCTTCGTCCTTGAGACATGAATTGAGATACTGCATTTTTTCAACATCGGAAATGTCTGAACGAGAATGAATGTTCGTTTGAAAGCTGTCTCGAAAGTGAAGCCAATTGTCGTTAGCTCCTTTAAATTCTGGGAGATTGATGATAGGAAGCTTCACAGTAGATGCAGGTTGAGGAACTGGAGTAGGATTCAATTCTTCTAACCGTTTTGGATGAGAAGCCAGTTTATCTTCGAGAACCCCAATCTGAAGCATGATGTCTTCATACGTTGAAGTAATTGTAGATTCCGATTTTTCAGTTGGTTCTGTTCCGGTTGCATCTGGTGTAGCTAACGTAAGTAATTCTCCCTGGATTTCAAAGAGCCTATTCGACCAAGTATCCAGCTTATCGTGTTCTTTCTTCAGCGTTGAAAGCTGCCAGTTGTTGAATGTATCTTGAGTACATTTCTTTTCCAGCACCTGAAGACTATTGATAATATTCTTCCTTTGGGAAAGTAGTTTGTCAATTGGAGCCATCTTCTTTTAGCACAAATATTCAAGCTTGCAATTTCACCGAGAGTAATAGATTTCTTTTAATCCGAGTATCGAAGGACCAATGTTTTGGTGGAACAAGATGAATTTAATGCCGGGTGAAGAATGATGGTGATGGGTTTAAATAATAATTCACTTCGTGTACTAAATAGATCAGACGCAGCTTTAAACGAGAAAATAAGTAATTTATTTTAACTAAAAATTACGACGATTATTCAATAGCAAAAACGAAGAGAAAATTACTTAAGTAAAGATTACAATTTTTGGTAGAGATAGACCAGAGCTTCGCCCTGTGATAAGTTCAATTTTAAGTTGCTATCTAATTGTAAATGGTACAAAACTCTGTATTTATAGAGGTTTTATCGAGTAAGTTGACAGAAGTTACAAGCGGGATTCGTAATATTACAAAGAAAAACTAATTTCGACTTAACTGCTTAAATAGACACAAAGAAAGAATCTAGGTCAATAGCGGTGGGAGACAGCTAGAAAGACTGTCACAAAAGAAATACACTGTTCACCAATGACAGTGTCCTAGGTTGAATAGATAAGTAGAATTTTGGTTAAGAATTATATAAGCTTCTAATCAGGACAGGAGACAGAGCACATATTCAAATGCTTAATGTTTACCCTTCATTTGTATAAACTTACAACATTAGAACATGCCTACAGAACCAATAAGCGGAGTTGGTATGTACGTTAACGTGAAAGGATAGGAGTATATTGATTTACGGAAAATCAGTTATTACACAAACGCTTCGTAATTTATAAACGCGATTTAGCATAACTAACAAGGAATATGTGCTCTACCTTTGCATGCATTAAACTCGCTTCTCGCTCGTTTACAAAAAGTATGAATCACATTTAAAGCTTGGGAAAATTTATAATTAAGGTATACGTATTATACATGTACATGTGTTGACTTGGCGCTCAATGCAGAGCGACATCATAAATACACTACCAAACAAAGAAATGGAATATTAGAAATATATTTGAATGCCTTACGTCGAAACAAAAGTAATGAACAAAAACGATTTAAAAAAAAATTATACTGGTCCCCACGGAACATGCACTTACAGTTTTTCAAGTTTAACAGACTATGGCGAATGGTGGCAGCTTGGTCAGGGCCAGGGGCACCAATACTTTGAATCCGCCATGCCAAACCAACCCGACAGTAGTTGCTCATCTCAATAATCGTCGAGGTGACGCTTGTAGTTGCCAGATAGAAAGATGAACCAGAGAAGTTCTTGATCTTATAATATGTAAACATCCAGAGGTAGGCCGGCATCTCCATTCCATAGGAAGCACTCCATACTTCTGTGATTAGAAACTATACCACAGCTACATATAAAGTACACCCGTCGTCCTTAAGCTCTCAGAACTACCCAGGCCAATTCTCCATCCAGCAATTATTTAAGACATATCACCGTTCCATCTGCTATCCATTGGCTTTGGTTGGCCCGCCTTAGTAGTAACAAGAAAGTCAACAGTGCCAAAGCTCCACCAAACCACTAAGCCGGGTTATTGAGCCTATTAGCTATTTATTATTGCTATACAAAGTTGAAAGTAGAGGTAATTGTTAGAATGTTAGGTTATTGTGTAGTTTGTGAAATTGAGGGATTTAATGAATCTTAATCTCTATAACTTCATTAGGAACAGTTGGGATCAGCACCTGGATTATTAGATAAAATGCAAAAGCAAAAAAGGAGACGAAATTCTTGAGGTCTGAAGTCTGAAGTAGGAAAATCTGAACCAAAATATTTAAGGAAAATAGTTAAAAATTGAGGATATGAGCACAATAAATAACCCGCCCATGAGGTCTGCGATTATACTGATATTAGTATGTTATATGCTTGGTGCACACCGTACTCAGCAATAATAATTCAGGAAAACACCAAAGGCTATGTATATAGCAAATATGTTTCGTTTTCGTTTGTCCTAGCCCAACGCCAATGCTATCATCAAACGTAACCACGAGGATGCATTGTAATATTAATTATTAGGTACATCTAAAGTACCGTACTATTCAAATTCCGATCTCCTAGACCCGTTCACTATATCTCCTGTCATTTCATTCGTGTGTTAAATGGACCCATCTACTATTCAAACTTCGACCTTCCAGACCCGTCCACTATTACAGGTCCGTCTTCTATTGCAGGCCACAGGCCCGTCTATTATTACTGGAAATACGGTATTTAACAGTAGCACTGTGATACCCCTACATTTCTGTCTGAGGAAGTTCCTTGTAGAATGTAGTATGTAGGATGTTGAAGGCACAAATTAAAAATGTTTGACAAGTATAGTCCATGCCCATCAGTCCGTCAGTTTTGGTTTTTCTCTAGTATTGCGGTGTAAAGTATTCCCTTGAACTTCTTTAGTCTTGAACATATTGTGACCAAACCATATAGTATTGTATAGTAAGTTTATACACATGTTTTTTATGGCTATTTTTAGTCCGAAAGATGTAAACAGTGAAAAGATGGACAGACACGAATTAAAACAAAATCAAGTATAGAATAAGATTAACTAATAACTAGACAAACGGTTTCGGCTTCGGCATCAAGAAAGTAAAACGCAAATATATGTAGGTACCTCACCTAACATACCGTGTGTCCTATAATAATGCGTGGGTCTGTAATACTACGCGGGTCTGAGTGGTCTCTGTTTGCATAGTACGCGGGTCTATTTAACATAAGTACTAGTAAAATACAGTACGTGGGTGGTGGGTCTGCAATGCGACGCGGGTCTGTAATAATAAGCGGGTCTAAGAGGTCCTTTGATTAGTACGCGGGGGGTGTACTATTGCAAGATATGCGGTGCACACATAGTTATAAAAGTCCGGCCTACATTTTACTCTCCAATTCTTTACCGTATGAAAAGCGTGAAATTTTTTTTTCATGTAACATATTGACAGAGCTATATATTTTATAATTAGTCCACCATCAAAAGACGGTTTGAATAAAATCGAATTAAATAAATTACAACGCAAAGGCGCACACCGATGTTATTAAAATGGGAATGTATGAATTTGTTATTCTTGATATTATATACCTGTATATACCAAAATTGCACTGTATTCATTTCTCGATTACGTTTTCTATTGTTTTCTAGTGTTTTCTAGCTATGGCTTTGTCCCTCTGAAGATTAAAATGTGAGGGTGTGCTAGAATTCCGACTATGTATATTATAGAGTTGATAGCCGCCGTCCCTTTTGTAAGACTGTGTCTGTGATTTGAGTTTAAAGTATTACGTTAAAGTCAAAATCAAACATTCAGTGATGACCTGCCCTGCATCTACTTTATTTTATGAGCCATTACGTTTATGGGAACAAAACTTTATAATCGACAGCTATTTTCCAGATAGTGATTGCGACTTATATAGTGATGTAACATTAGGGGAAAATACACATGTAATAAAATCGACATGTATGCACATATTTATACATGCACACACACACTCTCTCCCTATTTGGTCTAGACAATAGTGACCAGTGAAACATTCCTTGTGCAATTTTCCATGTGTGTGCATAAGGTATATGGCTGCCGGTAAAATTGCTTCCCTTTGAGTTTACTTCAAGTGCTGTATAATTCTTTTATGATATTTATTGATGGGCTCTACATAAAGCTGCTGTTAACAACTTTTGACTTTTCCGTATAAACCGATTGACGTCAATGTCAACGTCAACTTAAATACGAATCTGTATGTATGTCGACAGCAGATCAAGAGAGGTTTGAATTACATCAGAGTCGGTAGTCGGTTTATTAGTACTAGTATTTTTGCATTACTTTATAATTATTAGCTTAGCGGCAAAAGCATAATATGCAGTAATTACATACGTATAGTTATCATATGTTTGTCGAATCTCCCACCCCAACCCACACACTAGATTAATTTGTCCAAACTAACGAAAAAATTCAAAATTAAGCCCATTGGTTTGTAAAAAATGAAATATAGAGTTTCGCCTACTTTAAATTTTGAATTTCTCTTGCTCCGGAGAAACAAGGTGTTTCTGCCAACCTTGTACAAGACCAAGGAGAAAAAGTCTTTTTTACTATTCTTGTAAAGTAAACTCCCTGCCGATACATAAATTCGGTAATGTAAAGTAAAGCTCAGAGTACAATATTATTAAAGGTAGAGAAAAGCAATAATCCATGCAAGTAATCGATTCTTCTGTGAGTCTGATTGCAGGTTTCCGAACGGGAAATAATACAATAGATCCTGTTTCTGTTTCCCAAGTGACACACTAACACTTTCTTGATTCCTATTCTTCCCGTCTCGCTCTACTAGTACGTTGTAGTGCCAGTACTAGTACCTTTCTAGGTACCGTAAAACTTCTAATTAATCCCGGATATCTTTTAACTCCTGGGTCTCTAATAACTCCCAAGTTTCTGGGTGTTTGACATAACTCCCGGGGCATCCAATAACTCCCGGGGTCTCTAATAACTCCTGGGTCTCTAATACCTCCTGAGTCTCTAATAACTCCCGAATCTCTATAGCCTTTCTATGCTATTTCGCTTAATTAAATTCACATTTCTCAAATCACAAGCATAGGTCTGTGGTTACGTTTGACCTAACTCCCGGGTGTCTTCTCTGTGTCCAAGTTTAGATTTTAGACAAGCTTAGCTCCCCCTGGGTGTTACTAGAAGCTTTACGGTACATGATATACAAAACTACAAGTAGGAGTACCATTGCTATTACATCCTTACGTATGTATGTCCTTAGTCCTTACATAGAAACACATGCACGCGGATTGCGGATGCACTCTGTATTTCCTATACGTAGAATGGAAATCAGTCGGGGTCGGGACGTCGGGAGTGCTACTATTAATGCATGAACGGAAAACTGAGCGGATACGAAAATCGAATTCGACGGAATGTATTAAATGGGCAATTGAAAACCTGTTTTGCTTTATTGTGCATACACATGTTGGTGATTGAGACCTGTAAAAATAAAAACGTAAATACTGTTACTGTCTGAGCCTGACAAATTGTAAAAAAAATGTGGCTATTCCTCAATGCATGTAGATTTGTAGACAGAAGATTGTAGATCAAGAATAGAATGAATGTTTTAGTAATTTAGAAATAAAATGTGTACCGACTACAGTACCACATATAGCCCTCGCCACACGTGTGTGTGCACACAAAATATATCACATGGAAGTCAAGTGTGGTTCTGACTCAGTGTATGTGTGTGTGTGTGTGTGTGTGTGTGTGTGTCACCCAAAAATAATGAATTCGGATTCAGGACGCCGCAGTGTCCGGAATATTGGATTGTGTACGAGAAAGAGAAGTAAAAAAGTCATTACAGAACTTACTCACTTCAGCATGAGTTTCAGTATTTGAGACTTGAGACCAGAGACCAGATCAGACCCAAGGCCTCTCTCTCTCTCTCTCCGTCTCTTTCGAGTTTTCGTCTTTCCTTATAATCATATGGAGTGCATCAAGTACATATACATATAGGTATTATCAGCTTGAAGGCATTGCTGCCGTTGCTCTATATATGTATTTCAAGTATCCTGCCAAAAAAGTAAAACAATACATATAGCCCGCAGTCAGCTCTGGATTCTATCAGTACTTAGTTCAGGACATGCCAATCCTTTCTCCTTTGGCTTTCGGTTACTTTGGAGAATGTAACATTAAGTAATTACTCCTCTATACTACTCACTACGACGATGTACTTCCACACTTCTCCACTTCTTCTCACGACCTATTGTTTACAGACACTTTTTTTATTATTTTTCTATGGTTTCCGAATTTAAATAACATGTGCTAACCATTCAAATAAGTGCCAAAAAAGGGATTATCAAATTTACTCTCTGTTTTTGTTTTCGAGACTCTCTCGTGCTCAGATGGTATTATCAAACATCAGTAACCGTAACCAGTAGTAGAAGAAGAATTGTGTAGAGAGTGGCGAAGTAAAAGTGAATTTCTCTGGCTGGCCGCATCCTTGTGCTTATAGAAGGAGAGGGAGGCTGGTCCGTTATTCAATGTTAAGTATGTATAGGACTCACTATATAGGAAGCAAATAGTTACAACAAAAATACGAGGAGCTTAATGTCACATGTAGTACAACTATTATTTTGTATCAAAATGGCTCTCCTTTAGTTTTAGTACCAAATCCAAAATTATGGAATGTCCATGTGTCAGCGTCTCTGAAGACAAAGGAAACATTTATTTATTTTAGGCTGTACAATAGATGCTGAGGCACACACACACACTCTCACGTCTCTCACACATACACATACGTACACTATGTTGCCATGATTAACGGGAATAATTTTTGTCTGGGGAAAATAATCGGATTCTCTCAACTACCACCATTTTGTCACATATTTAACACATGGTTTTTGGAATTCTGAGGATTCCATTTCAACCAAAAAGCAAAGATGCTGTTGACGAGAAATGTTATGCAATGCAATGTAATGCAATGCAGTGAAGAATAATGGTGGAAATTCTCTCGTATATATAAATATAAATGTCATCCTAGCTAATTTTTTCTTCCTACAAAAATATTATAGGCTCATGATGTATGAGAGGTGTATGAGAATGAGAGCCCATCCATGTCTTCCTTCCACTCTCAACAACGTTAGTTTTGCGTTGACTGTTGTTGACGACTATACATGCTCTGTTTACACATCCCAAGTCACATGGAGACGATGAATAAGCTTATATCAGATAGAGTCGACTTTCTTATTTTACAGTTTACACTTACACTGCTTCTGCTCCGAAGGAAAGCTATTTATTTGGTTCTTAAGTGACACGTTCGAACAACTCACAACATACATAATATGTACATGGACTCTGGCTGCACGGAGAGATATTCTCAGCCCGTTAATCCATATCTTAAAACTTAAGACATGCTACTCTGAGATTGAGATTACATATCAATGGATGCATCTCATAAACGTACGTTCCTAGAAAAACTTTTTATATAGTTTCTCAGACTTTATCCATTTATGTATGTTTATACTAAATTATCAGGTTCGTATGGTACAGTCAGTACAGTGTAATCATATATAATATGCTGGTCTCATTCTTTTCTTTCTGAATAATACTTGACTATAACAGTTTTTTTTCTTCTTTACTTCTATACATATAATGTTATATTATCACTACGTCTACAGCTACTTGCGGTATTCGCAATCCCCCTCCCCCCTCGTGAAAATAATCATAATGAAATCAGCAGACATACCATATATAGCATGAGAATTGTGCAACTGTGATAATGAATAATTTCCACACCACAAATCTATACTACCCATTTAATAATTGGAGTACAAAGGGAAGGAGAAGAAATAATGAAAGAAAAAAATAAAATAAAATAAAAATATAGACGTACCTTACATGTATATACAAAGCATTGCAGTTTTTTTTCTCTAGAAGTTCCAGGACCAAGAACCAAAATCCAAGATCCAAGCTCCGCTATGTACGTATATTTACATACTAGTAGACTATCACCATTTAGCTCAACCCAAGGAAAAGGTAGGAGGTATATACAGTATAAAGGAGGTATACAGGTTTGATATTGTTAAGTTACAATTAAAATTGGTTTTGTGTACACAGTTTCTACACTCTGAGACAATTAAAAGTACATAGAAGGGAAGGAAGGTAAACAATGCTAAATTGTTTAGGTTTTGCAATCTTGAGTGCCCGAATTAGTATTTCATTTCATATTTATTACATTCTATACAGAGGAGTGAAGGAGAAACGTCGTCAAGTAATAATAAAGATTGTGTTCTGTACTTATAAAGTTATAAATATTCATGATGAATCGCATCGCATGTTCTTTTTAGAACTAGCTAAGAGCTACTTTCTATAGGTTCTAACCGTCGACAGGGCTCCAGTGTTCAACTACTCTTCTAGACTGCTAGGCTTCTAGGAATTGGAAATTAGACGGAGTGAGAGTGAGAGGGAGAGAGAGGAAGAGAGAGAGAGAGGGCAGAAAACTATATAACTACAGATATACCTAGATATAGATGCATAGATATTACAATAATAGTAATAATAATAATGTGTATAGCATTGTTTGCATGGTGATGGTTTTAGTTATGGGCAAAGATTTTGGAGGAGAAAATTTATCAAGGGGTCTTGTGAACATTTGTTCAATTCTATATAAATTATTATGTTGTGTACATTCACGGTTCACGATTAAACCATTAACCGTCAACCATTAACGATAGAAAAGCTCGGGCTGACATAGCTCCTTCAACAGAAAAGTTTAGAGAGAATTAACATGGTATAAAACTGGAGCAAAACCATGGCATATATATGAAATAGGACGAAGACAAAGAGCATAATCCGCTGGAAAATGCTGTTGCAAGACGATCAACTCCGCATCAACCTTGTAGCATTGGATTAATTCACATGAAGAGAAGAACCGGAGAAAGAGGAAAAAAAGAAGGAAACCCATTAGTACTACTCGGGACTCACGGGTACGGAGTGCGGACGAGAGGAAAACAACGTCTTTCGATTGATAATCGGGAAGCACCTCTGTCATGTGCTAAGATATTTTAAACTCACCGCGCTCTCCCTATTCCAATCAGAGAGACAGTCTGGCTGGCGAGAGGAGGGTATGGCGAATCGCACTAATTTGGAAATTGTGACTTAGAAAGGTAAAAACAGTGATACACAGTCGAGGAAACTGAGATAGGAAGAAAAGTGAGAGATAGATACAGAGCGAGAGAAAAAAAAATTTAGTAAACTGTGTGTGTTGTGACTTGTTGGATTGTAGTTTTCGAATTATGACGAGTATGATTTTGAGTGGGAAGGTGAGTAAATAAATCAACATGGTCATTAATGAGTCATTTGAACGAAATCTCAAAACAAAAATGTGCTGTATTTCTTCTATAGTCCAAAGTGTTTGTTGTTAAAGTGTTTAACAATTTCATCTCGTGTATTTATTTTGTATTTCTCTCTTTGCTCATTTTCTTAACTACATACAACATACTATTATCTTGAATCAATCCTCGTCTTCATCTTCAGAGTTTGTTTTGAAAAACAAATATATACATCAGTTTTGCATTTTAAATTAACGTTGTGGAGTTTGGAATACCGGATAATTGTTTGTCGCCAATCCTCATCGTCAAGGTAAGTAGACAAATTTTAAGGCATTTATTTAGCCTCATTCGTACCACGTTAGTAGTATTAATGACGTGTAAATAAATACTTGATTCTTTTAAGTAATTTAGCGAGCAAGTTTTACTGTTACGTGGAATATTTGGCAGACTTGTTTGTAGAAGCTCGGCCAGGACAAAAAGTTTCCAAGTCTGAATCTGAAGTCTCCAAGTTCCAAGTCTCCAGTTCCCAGTCACCAGTTTCCACTTGTTTTTTGCTGTTCAAATGACAATTTTAAATTGTATTTTCGACAATGTTTATTAACTCCTAACTAATTATATAATACTGTATCTAAATGAAGCTTATCGTAAATGCATTAATCACAATTAAAAAAACGTAATTAGTAAGTGTTGTAAATGAAACGAATTCGCTGCCATAAATACGATTATTTGTAATTGCACAAATATTAAAATAATAATAAGGTAGTGGGTTGTAAATGCGGTCGATTTTTGAAAAAATTTCCGTTTTGCTATCCTTAAAACTTGCGTGAAATAATTTTGAACGCAAGTTCACCTTACAAGTTTCACTCACACAATTTTGAGTATTTCTTCCAAATTTCATCGAATTCTGCCCCTGGATCTTTAATCGACAAGGGTTTAAACTACCGTCAATCGTTGTAATTTGTTCACAAGCAAGAGTTTTATTACTGAAATAACAAAAAAACCACAATGTACGTTGTTCATAACGTATTTTAACAGTTAAGACTGATTGTGATAGATTGTGTTTGTACACAAAACGTTAGCTAGCGACGACTGACAAAAACAGGTTTGTTCTTGTTGGTCGCCCTTGGCGATTGTTCTGCATTGTGATTGTGCACAATCCATCTTAACTAGTTTTTGGTTGTGATTGTGAAAGCTCTATCACAAACGAAAATAATTGTTCTTTGTAAACAAATTACAACAGTAGCTTCAACAATGGGCCCTTGACGGAGTTGGAAGTTTGTAAAGTCCGGTAAATGTGATACGCGTGCTTCTAGGTCGACTAATTCAATACCAAAAGTAATATTTTTTAAACGGTTGTAGGACATTTTCCTCCTGGACATTTTCTTCCCTGACATGTTCCTCCCAACTTCGTGCCGAGGACATTTTCCTTCCAGTATTAAAATGACATCACTAAAACAAACTAGTGTTCCTTTCCAGAAAAATTTGTTTGTTTATAATAAACGTTCATACATTAAATAAATTAATTGCAATAAACTTTTGTCGTACTCCAGTTCATGAATTTTGGATATTTTTAACATTGTATGTGAATGCATACATTTTCTGGAACGGAAAGCTAGTTTATTTTAGTGTGAATTTGAGACTGGGAGGAAAGTGTCTCGGTTCGAAGTTGGGACGAAAATGTCAAAGAGGAAAATATGCAGGAGGAAAGTGTCCGTATACCTTTTAAACTAAAAACGTAGTAAATAAAAATAAACGTTATTTGCTGTAATCATGAAATTATGAAAGACTGGTAATTACAATCGTTGTATTTATTTTGTTATATGCCATATCCACACCAAATGTTATTGCGTTGTTAGTTTGAAATTAAATGCCTTAAAAATATCTTTAAAACTGATATTTGTAAAAATAAGGTTTATGAAAAATTAGCGTTCAAAATGAGACTTAATAATACTTTGAATCTGATTTTACAGTTGAGTATCGAGTATCCACTATTGAGGAAAAAAGCACCACAGGTCAAAGTCAGTGTATTTTCCAATACCGCAGTTGTACAGGCTTAATAGTATTGCTATCGCATTTACAAGGCCACACCGAAGCGACTTACGTTTTCAAAAATAATTTGCGGAAAGAAAGACAAAATTATAATTCAATCTGAATTAAACTTATCTTGTGCCTACTAACTGTGACTATCTCTCCCGTAATTAGTATCGATGAGAATATTTTCGGAACAGTAATAATTACAGAGACTTGAATATAATGAAAATAAACTTTCCTCGATAATTAAATTGAAACAATAGATGTTTTAATTTTTTTTCTTCCACAAGATGTCCAAATTTCGCGGCGATAACCAACTATAACACACTCATTGAGAAGTTAATTAAACTAACAAATTAAATTTCACATTTACGAGACCCTACCCTAATTATATTTAAATCGTAGAGTGAAAACCATTTTTGAGACTTACTTTCAATTATTATATAAAGTGCTAAGGGTATTAAAGATTAAAGTAAGGGTTACAAGTGTGGTGAAGCAGTAATCGTTTCATTTACTGCAAATTGCGCTTGTTAATTGTGATTAATGCGTTTACCATGATAAGCTTCATATAGATGATGTATAAAAAATTACCAGAAATACAATTTAAAATTGTCATTTAAAAACAATACAAGTGGAAACTGGGAATTTGGAGTCTGAGTTTCGAATTTGAGTTTCCCTTGTTTATGTGTCAAGTTATTCAATATTATAATACTGATTTCCAAAAACGGAAACTTTCAACTAAATAATACAAACTTGGGGTCTTGGTCCCTTCTTGTCCTGGCCGAGCTTCTACATGGCTGCCGAAATATTTATTGTAATAATTCTACTAAATAAATTTAAAATTTAAAGGCTAGAGAGAAAGACAACTTTATTAAAAATAAATTTGATACTGTCCTCCGTTGAGGATACCCCAAATGACTCAGTATACGGTTCAAAATCTTGTACATAAATTGTTTTGTGTTACAATTAAAATACATGAGCTTCGAAAATTTATCAGTAGGTGGACAGGAATACAAATTAATGATGTACACATGTTTGTGCCGATTTAAAAATTCAAAACGGAAACCGCGATATCTTCAATTAGCGTTGAAGGCAAGCATTGAGCTTTCATAAAATTCTGAAAAATAGCATTGCGAAGTAAAATATGTACAGGAAAATTATTCCGGAGTAGACAACTGAATAAATCAATGTCGAACTATTATCAAGAAACTAAGTTTTATGCATATCATATTGCTTTTATTTAGTTGTAATGCTAGCTGGTTTTGTATTTCGTGGTCATACCTTACTGGAAAATATAATGAAAATGCACATAACTAAACGTATTTAAACGCTTAATATTTTTAAGTTTATTTACGCGAATAATTTTAAAAATACAATATGATCCAACAATATTAGTTTAGCATATTTTACGGCAAAAATTAAAAAAAGTCGCCGGGTAAGTTGCCCTACGACCCGACGACCTGGCGGTTGGATGGGGCCGACGCACGTCGGGTGGATTGCAGAAAATCGTAGGGAGTCGGGTGAGTTGCAGAAATTTTCGTTGGCTAGGTTGTAGCCCACCCGACGAAAATTCGGGCTTCTGGTCAGTTGCATAATTCGAGGGTCATTGGGGTTGCAGAAAATCGTCGTCCGTCGGGTCCAGTTGCAGACTGTTACGTCGGATGAATTTCACTTTGGCTCCTTCGACCGTCGGGTTGATTGGCATGATTTTCGACGTGCCTCTTGTTGGAGTTCTCAGTAACAATCACAAATTATAAATGTGAAATGACAAGTACTCTTGCAATTTAAATTCTAAATAAATGAAAAATGCTCTTATAATAAAATTGCATTTAAGAGTATATACAAGCGGCAGTGCAAAGTTTTTATCACGGAAGTGTAGGGAATCCCTACTTCGCTCAGAAAAGTGCCCACGAGCGGAGAACTGCGACCTCTAAAGAGTGTGCAACCAGGAGATGAAAACTGATTTTCCTCATTTCCTTCTTCCTCTCTAGGTGTCGCCACTTAGTAGCTCAATAAACTCGAAGTAGCTGAATATTTACTTTATGATGATAATATTTTAAAGAGTGTCAATTATAGGGTAGGCAAGTGCGACCTGTTGGGACTGAAGGAAAAGCTGAAGAGCTGGTGAAAGCAGTTTTTGCACATGACTACAGAGTGCGCGAGTGAACAAAATGATTTTTTCTATATGTCAGGGGAAACTGGCGGAACGTACTGAGAGTTTGATTGCAATGCAAAATCCCTTCTGTTGGCCTTCCCTACACTTCCATGTTGTTTACTTTGTTTACGTACTCATAATTCTCCTTCATTCATTATTGATTGGCATTTAGTAATATCTTAAAATTGAAAACAGAAAGAGATTTCTGACGTAGATTTAAAGTCCAGAATGAAGCGAATACAATTGAAGAACATGCAATCTAGAAAACGGAGTAAATATCGGAATGCTTTAAAATACATAGCTGCGATTAGACAAAACAGCGCAAAAGTGCTGGCATTCAACGTTATGTACAAAATCCAGAAAACAAAACATTATAGTGTGAGTGACGCCTTCTCAACCTCATTTGTGGAGACGTTCTTTAAACAAGATAATCAAAACTTCTATAAGCTATTCAAAGGTAAGCCACGTTTTTATAATAAAAAGCTAGCACGCTCACATGTTTTGTAATTTTGTATTGCATGAATCCAAATCAAAGTTTGTTAGCCAATTCGTTATTATGCAAGCCTTTTTGAATGAGAGATATATACACATACTTACATATACGATTGTAAATACGGGTAAAATTAATCGAAAGAACTGAGTACGAGTGAATTTAAATTCTTTGCTACTTGTTTGAAAATAATCGGTTGTAAGACATTTGCTGCCCGGACATTTGCTACCCAAAACCCAACCTAGGACATTTACTACCAATGGCTAATGTAGAAATAAAATGCATGGAAAGTATTTATAAGTGTACCGTGATAACATAGCATCGTTAAAACAGTTTGTTAGTGCTATTATTCTTAATGATAGACGATGGTTTAATTGTCGACAGTCGGCGGTCGTTCAAAAAGTATATTATAAGTTATATGCGTGCATTTATATTATCTTTACAATTAATTTGTCTAGTTAATATACCCTGCATATTAAGACAGATTGCTTTATAAATGTTAGAACCAGACAACAACAAGCCACTGCATACACGCCACAATAATTACTGAAATACAAAAATCGGTAACAATAAATTATAGCGTACCGTATTTCCTCTGATAGTACGCCCCGCGTACTATCAAAACTCGAGCCTCGACCCCCCGCGTATAATTAGAGACCCGCGTATTAATAGAGACCCGCGCACTGGCATTTAATAGTGTGTTAAATAGACCCGCGTACTATCCAAATTGAGGCAGCTACCCCCCGCGTACTATTAGAGACCCGCGCATTATTAGAGACCCGCGTACTATTAGAGGAAATACGGTATTCTTAAATCTAATAAAATAAATAAAACTCCATATGAGTCTAAATGTAAGTCAATTTGTTTTTTAAGACGTAATTAAGGTGAAAAGACAGTTTCTAATTATATAAACACAAATTATATAATATATATATGTAACCTTTAATTATCATTTTGGAACGACCATCTACAATTAAACCATTTTCTATCATTAACAATAACAGCATTAATATACATTTTAACGATGCCATGTTACCACGGTACACTCATAAATATTGCCCATGCATTTTATTTCTACATTAGCCATTGGTAGCAAATGTCTCAGGTTATGGGTAGCAAATGTCCTAGTTTGGGATTTGGGTTGCAAATGTCCGGGTAGAAAATGTCCTGGTAGCAAATATCCGTATACCCTCAGAGGGTATCCATGACATGCTGATTTATAAGCTTAAAATTCAAAATATACAATTCGAAATCAGAATCTCTACTTGAATGGACTGTTAAGGTTTAATTACTAGCAATTTTATTTTTGATTCTTGTGAGTTTGAAAAATTATTCTGCACCTCCCTTTGTGACTAAAATGGGCCACGTTCTAACCTGACAATGTTTTTAAATATATACTAACTAATTAATAAATATTTTGTGAAAGGTTTATTGAGGTAATTTAGTTTCATTCTCATCTACTACGGTTCTAACAATTACCGCTAGATATCGATGAATGTGCATAGGTAAGTGTAACTTCTTGTTCTGTGTCTGAAGGTATTTCACTCACACTCTCCAGCATAGCCAGAACCCCAGAGTTGGGATTCATTGCTTGTTTGAATCTGAAATGGAAGTGCAGAACCTGTGCATGAATTACTGTTAATATATGGAATATTATAGGTGTCATAAGGCTTAGTGTCCGTTATATAGCTAAGAACGCATACACACAAGGGCATTTGACATTGATAGCAAAATCCTTCTTTTTCTCTCTGTTTCATTTACGTGCATGCTCTGTGCATGGGCTGGGTTCGGTTTGTAGAGCGGGGATGGGAAGGAAAGGAAGAGTTCTTCACTTTCGATTTTGACTTCGACGAGACAAGTACTCTGTCCATGTGCTGCTCCTCAACTTGCGTTACTATCTGTCCCTAGGATTGTTTGTGTTCATGTTGCGTCACCAGCGAATCTAAATATCTCATAACCATACTAAACTATTCGTAACTTCATTGATTGAACGATCAGGTTTTATTTAGGAAAGATACGCAGCCTAGTGCACTGACTTAATTGTCATTTCACTTCCAAATTTGGCAGTTCTCTTGTCCAACACCAAACTTCCACTAGGCATTTAGTTGCAGTTACAGTTGCTGCCTCCAGACTGGACATTGACATCCTCGTCGTCGTCGTCACTACTCCGACTTCGACTTTCGAGTGGAATTAATTTCACCTGGCAACCAAGGATATACGTGAGTGAGTGAGTGTGTGTGTGTTTGTAGGATTTGTGGAGAATATATCGGGAATACTGTCAAAATATTTAACTGTGTTGTGGCTGTGACAGAAGGGTGAATTTGTTTATCGTGATTCTAAATATAATTACATGTGACACACACTAAGACAAATAATAAGTCATCATCAGTCAGTGCTGTTTTTACTCCCGGTTACTGAGTACAGACTAACTATTACACAACCAACTTGATAGATTGAGGAAGGGCAAGATGAAAAAGTGAAAATACAAAGTATATTGAATAAAACAGCTAACCTCACGAGGGACAATCGCATTCTCATCTGAGCAAATAAGGGGATATCCAACCGTTGCGTTGCTGGTATCTGTATTCTGAGCGCTTCTTAGCTTGAATTTAGATGCTAATGAATGATTCTTCCACTATGAAAAATATTTGCGCGGGAAGGTGTTACTAAAAATTAAATTACTCTTGAGTTATATTTATAAGGTGAAGATTGAATTTATATTTGAGATGTTTATATATGTAGTTTTTACCCACAGACCTACTTACCCGCATTATGTAATCTAGGTTATGACAGTGGCAATATAATTACATTTCTATATAGATACTTCAATTATACTTTAAGTTATATAGCATGAATTGAAAGAAACATTAATATAAACTTTGGAAAGATGTAAGATATGGGATTGATGCGCATTCAAACATTTACGAAAACTTTCGTATCCGCGTATAAAAAAAATAAAATCTGTAGGTATGATTGACGCGTTTCAAAGTGAAGCCTAATCAGTTCTATTTACGTTTAAGCAGTCTGTGTGGTCGCTATTTCTTCTACATTTTAAAAACCGCGTGCATAAGTGGGGCATTTAATGTTCATATTCAAGTATTTTTGAAGAATAGGGTTCACATTTTTATCTCACCTTGGAAAATAATGAAGGCCTTTGCAGGCGTTTAAATTTTAGAAAGAAATGTAAAAAATAAATACAAATGTACACCACTGGGCAGCAATATTGTTTTGAAATTAAAAAAGGGTGAAATTCAATATTTATGCCGTTATTAATTTACTACTAGTCTCTTAGTTTTGACAAGGCGCAGTTAAGTCATTGTAGGTTTAAACTTTTGGAATAGTTAATTTTCTATGTTAACATTTACAATTTATTTTACAAAAGCGGATTCACATGGAGTAAGGGATTTAGTTTTTAAGAATTTATGCTGCGCGCAGAATACAAAATATAGCTCTTGAATATATATTATATGAATGACTATAATATAGTTTGATTATGGCGAATGTCTCTCGTTGGTAAATCCAGACTAAATTTTAGGGAAATTGAGAAGTGTGGAATATTGTGTATGTGACGTAGAGAGTACAAGGAGCTGTCATGAGTGGATTTAGAAGCAATTATTTGACTGGAATCAATAAAAAAAAGTTCAACTTACTCTGAAGCAAGCCTAGCTCGTCGTCGTACTACTCGAGGCTACGTGAAGAAATATGTGTGTGCAGGCGTAAAGGGGAATTAGTGCAGTATCTGCTGTTGTTGAACGTAAATCGAGAAGGATAAACACTGCATTGCATTTTTGCTTAATAGAAGAACAACAAGCAACATTTTTGACAGTGAGATTCAATATATCCTGGAGATCTGTTGTGCATCACATTTGATTGATGTGAAAACGGTAATAGTCGTGTTTATTTATCATGAGCTGTATCTTTGCCGGTCAATGTTTAGTCTGAATACATCAACTCAAAATTCAAGGCAGTTTGAATATGAAGTGAACCAATGTGTGTGTGTGTTGAAGATTTAGGCCTTTTACAGCATAACATATTATATTATATTTCTTTGAAATAATATATCAATGTTGGATCTGTATCAAAGGCATGAGTATAGTAATAGCAATAGTAGTAAGATAGAGTCAGAGTCCATGCTGTAACAAAAAAACGAGGAGCGATTTAGAATCGTGATAGTCAACTAACATTATTTATCTAACGGCTATATTTTATCTTTATGGTGTCGAAGGGGTTTATGATAATAAATAGTTGTAATACAGCTGATTTTAACATAAAATGGCTTTACTGCACGGTGTTTTACGACTGACCTTGTGTATTTTGTAATACTCTATTACTTGTAGTTTTGATTTTGTGTGTGTATATAAAAATGAACGCTTGTTATAGAGTAGAAATTTGAAGTTACTGCGGGTGTGCTGAATCAGTTATTTGTCGCATGAACTATGTAGACTTTATGTAATTACGAATATGATCATGATGAAACTACACGAGTTAGCAGTATGAGCTCAAAAGTGTTATCTACGGTTGACAAGGTTTTTATTTTTTCCGTTCCTGTTCAACACTATTAATGGAGTTGTGGCTATATGTACTTCAAGAGAAGTTTCGTTTGAAATGATGTCCGACTTTCTTCCGTATACCTGTGTGTACCGTCCAACGTATACCCCCATTGTTTGAGTTAGCTTGTTTTTATTTCCATTTCGATTGTAATTTAAGCTTCCCACCTATTACGATTTAGTAATAAATATAGACATCATAACCACTGATATCGTCGAGTTTCTTTAAAAGGCTTAAAATTTCACGTATAATGTTTATTGACTGACACGACATAATGACATAACTAATATGTAATAGTTTATATAGAATTGGAAACTACGTCATTGAGTCCGTAATTTTAAAAATAAATACAATGGCTATTATTAGTGTTAATGGAATTAAAAGTTCTCGGCCAGTTGTAATTTTTAAATATTTTTAGTTTAAAAACGGTGGGGTTAGATTGTACATATTTATATGGAGAGTTCACGCACATGTTTTTAGAGCTAGCTAGGGTTGGAGTAGACTCAGGATTGGACACCGTCAGGATTGCTATTAATTTGTGGTATTTGAATTTCAAATTGAACTAGAAGTTCACACAGTGTAATTATATTTAGGTAAGGTACATTTACTGCTTTCATAATCTGATAACTTATTTTATACCCGAGCTTTACGTATGTGAAACATGTACGATTGTTTATACATAGTCTTGTGGTTACTAGTGCTAACGATAATACTTTTTAATGCTTGAATTTGTGTTGGAAGGAAATGCAGTCCACTGCTAAGGTTATGTAAGCAGCATGTAGCGTGTAGCATAGTAATCGCTAGTATTAATTATATGTAAATTGAAAATATTACGTATTCTGCTCCTTCATCCTGTTCTTGTTGTTATTGTTATTGCTTTTCTTTTAGGCAGACAGGTAGAATTTACACGTAGTTTGTATTATGGAAGGTGATGTGCTTTACAGACTTGAGAAATTTCAGTGTCACTGCCATGGACGTTTGTAAGTTGGCATGAGGCACGCGAAGCAAATATGGCCGTCGTATTAAGCGCTCGCTATTATGTAGGTATTTTTTGATGGTATTGAAAACTTTCATTTTGTGCCGGTACGGAATTCTGTTATTTGTTTCGTGCCCCACTCTCAAATCTTCTTGCCACCAAATGTAGTGGACACCGTAGTACCAAAGAGCAGAGCTTTGTCGTTTGTGTTGCAAGGTTTAGGTTTACTGTTCTGTTATGCACAAATACTTTTAAAAGTACGCATAATGTTTTAAGCTTAAAAAAAATAGAAGCAAAATTGTAGTATTCATGAAAATTTCCACTGTCAAGCTGACGTAAGTGAAGTTCTAAACTAAAGTCCAAGTTTCGTTGTATTAAAGTAAAGAAGACCAATATAGTGTAATGTCCTTGTATTAAATTAAATTTTTTGCTTCTTTCGGATAATAGAATATTTTGAAAATTGGATTTGTAGCAATAAATAACTATCTGGGGATTTAATGGGGATATTGTGGGGGATATTGTGGTCTCCATAGCGGTGACATAGTTGATTAGGATTGTGGGTTTAAAATCTAAAAAAAGAGTGATTGTGAACCAAGTAGGCTTCTTGTTAGAGTTAAATGGACGGCTCCGTTTCAATTATCAACTGTATGTGGTCTGATGAGATGAATGTGTGATAAAAGGCTTGGAGCTAGGGACATATATATTGTGAATGTGTCATGCTGTGTGTGCTGTTACTTTTAGCGTATAATAAATACGAATGCTGTCTGCATGGCATGTATAAAATATTTTCACATAATAAAAAAAATGAAAGATAAGCTTTTTTGTTACGCATGAATGACCGTGTGTTTTATGATGTTTTAGGAAGGAATAAAAGGAATCTTAGTACTAGACAAAATTCATTAATTTGTCGCTTTGGCAAAGTTGGAGCACTGCCAAAGTAAAAATGGGTTGCTTTTCAAGTAAAGAAAAACTTACCAAAGAGGATTTGGACTTTTTGAAGGCTCACACACGATATGATGAGGCGACAATCAAGGAGTGGTACAAAGGCTTCAAGGTTAGTTATAATTCATTTTTCATCTATCTGTGTATAGTTACCTTGCTTTTAAATCAAAACATTTGAGTAGCCAATATCCAAATAACAACAGCGATAGCTTGGTTTCAAGTTTAGCGTGAATAATAAATTGTATGCATACACGTGGAAGGAAGAATAAGGATAAATAAGGGGACGTAAATGAAATATTCAAGTATTAGTTTTATAGCGATTACTATCAATGGTTTGTGTAGAAAGTTTAGGTATTAGGTATGTACTTACGTGGTTATGATTCATAATATTTTACTTTCATGGTCTGTATTGTGTTCTAAAATAAGTTTTACGCACCTACAATAGTGGCATAATTCACAGATACGCCGAGCGTGGCAAAACTATGGCTCGGCTCTTGATCTGGATCACACAGGCAGGCTTAGACTTTAACTTAGCTTTAACTTAGAGAATATTTTGCCGTGCAATCGGTATTTCTTATGTACACATGCATATACAAGTTAAAGAAAATTGTATTACAAGTATCGACGCAGTTTATTTGCATATTTTCAAAATGTTCAAACACGTCTATATATTATTTAGTTGCTCAGTATAAACATTTAAATATATTTTGTACCAATAGTTTTTTAGCACCTGCATTATAATAATTTTGTATTACAATTTTTTAAAGAGATAAGAGCTTTGATCTCTAAACCCTATTGGCAGTGATATTTTAACACAGCAATAAAGTAAGTATAGTGAAAAATGGAATGTACCTATATATGACTTACATACACAATCTTAGGAGATGCAGATCGTTCTATCTTAACGTTTCGTACGTGCAGAATACGAGCGCTCTATTTTTTCAATTATTTCAAAAACCTAGCACGTACTGGTTTCATTTTTATTTTTTTAAGGGGCAAGATACCGTGAACCCCTATGGTTATGCTAGATTTTACCTTTATAAAATTCAATGCATAGGAATATTTTCTGTTCAAACTTTTTGTGTTACTGCTTTGCAGCTCTTATAAAACTAAAAATTAGATGTCCTATGCTTTCTTATAACGTTCAAGTTTGATATTTACTTTTTTACATGTTAATACTTGTGCGACACCCCTAACATTATGGGGTTACAAAGCCTAAATATTTTTCGAGTAAAATCGATGTTTCCAAAAACATTTTTGTATTGGAATGAATACTACGTAGTTACAATGTGTTTGGTTTAGGGGTAAAACAAGAGGCATCATTAAAATTAGTAATGTAATGGCTACTCTTTGTTAAAGATTTAGTGACACCCAATTCTAAATATCTGTGATATATTTCTTTTATAACTATTAATTGTATGCGTTTGATTTCACAGCAAGACTGCCCAAATGGACGTCTGACGCCAGCTAAATTTGTAGATATGTACAAAATGTTCTTCCCTAGTGGTAATGCAGAAGAGTTTTGTGACCATGTTTTTCGAACATTTGATATGGACAAAAATGGCTACATCGATTTCAAGGTATATTTATTCGATAATTTTTAGTTCGGGAAATATTTTTAAATATTGAGCATACCTGTATTCTTACTAATTATCTTGATGTCAACGGTACTTTTGTCGGACGTAAATCAAGACGAGTTGAGTCAAAATTACCATTGAGGCTAAACTCTTTGAATTTTTTTTAACATTTAAGGAATTTCTGTTAGCAATTGACGTAACGTCATCCGGTACGCCGGAAGAAAAGTTGAAGTGGGCCTTCAGGATGTATGATGTGGATGGAAATGGTGTCATTGATTTACAAGAGATGACAAAAATTGTTCAGGTATTTATTGACTTTGATTTTATTTTATGCAGTCTTTGTACCTACCTAACTACGTTCATCGTAGGTAAAAATTTACTATTTTGTACAGGGCTTTGACGACATTACTATCAGCCACACATTATGTTTGCAGTTATGCATATATATAGACACCATATGAATCCAATGCCATGTAGGTTGTAGTGTAGCACGAATAGTAGTGCCTGTACCTATGCAGCATTATGTACAAAATTGTGGTAGGGGTTGTAGCTACTTGCAATTATTATGTATAGTCGATTCGGCTTCAGCCCATATAACGCTCGATTTTTACAGGTGTGTTATGTACATGCAATTATGTACATAGGTACGTAGGTATGTTCATAATCACAAAGAAAATTTGCTGCGGAGGAAGTACCTGTCGGCATTCCCATTTAAGTTATTTTTGACGTTATGATATCGGGGAAGTTTGATTTAGCTAGTCTGCTTACTTCGCTTTGCCTGGATAAAATAAAAAGATTTGTCGTGTGTAGGTGATTGAAAAAATCAATATCTGGTATCTAGGAAAGTATTCAGTATGTTCAAGGTAGCGGAAAACTTGCATAACACGTTGCTATTGGAGTAAAGTAGTTGAAACTGCAAACACTGGTGTTTTATCCATACATATCTGCGTAACAATGCATGCAAATCTGTGTAACAATTCATATAAATCAAATAACACGGATACAAATTTTACGTTTATATACATAATCCGTTTTTTAAATTGTATTAAAAAATGTACACAATTTTCAAATTTTATATTATAATGCAAGAAATTACATAATTTGCAATTATGGCGTAAACTTTCACAGCACGAATCAAGGGAAATTAAAATACAATATGTTCTGCCTGGTGAGTTTCTAAATGTACGTGTGCCTGGAATTGATATGGCACTTATTGGTTTCATATTAGGCAGACAGTCGGTTCTTCCTACACAAAATGAAGTTTAAATTATGGTGACCGTTATGTAGATTTGAGATGTTGGTTTTTGTGTTTGCAGGCAATATATGACATGCTAGGCACGAATTCCGCAAATAGACCACAGGATTCCTCGGAAGAAAGAGCGAAAAGTATTTTTGCTAAGATGGATGAGAATGGTGATGGACAACTAACGCAAGATGAATTTCTGAAAGGGTGTCTCCAAGATGAAGAGCTGTCTAAGATGCTTGCCCCTGGCACATAATGAACTAATTGGGAGGGGGAAGAAGCTAATTTATGTCATTAATTGTGGACGGCAATGTCTTGATAAATTACACATTTACTTACCTATAAAAAACATCCACTTCACTTTTTTTTATTTTGTAGTTAAAACACGAGAGAAAAAAATTGGGGTTTAAAAAAATTTGTCTTCAAGTTTGGCAAGCCATAGAAGGCAAAACCCCTAAAATTCCTTATATACCAAAAATTCAGTCCTTGCGCTTTCACCCTAATTATGAATATAACTATGTATTTAGTATTCTTATTACGAGTATGTTATACTAATGATAATTACATATAATATATCATAATCATGTTTTTATTGCTTGGCGAAAATTCGAATTCAGGAGCATATTCATACATACATAAACATATTTACATATATATATAATGTGTACATAATCTTCATTTTGCTGAAAATCCATGATTTCTAGCCCTATAGCCATAGCCTGTTGTTCTTCACGCTATACACATATATAAAAATAAATTATAGTTATTGCGTTAATACAATGAAAGCGCTATTGTTGTTACCATTTTCCCTATTCAGTATTTATAGGATAGATTCAATAATATATAAGCCATTAAAAGCTAAAATTTAAAAAAAAAGTAATTCGTTTGTTGACCACATTCCATTGTTGTAATGGTCCATTGAGAGGTTTGGGAATGATCCTATATTGCCTATGGTTTAAAATAGGACCAAAGAATATTTGTTTCCATTGGCGGCTTGCTCTCTAATGCATAGTCCATTTTTCCATCCTTCGCATGGTATAAAATGCACCGAGCGTTGAATATGTGAGATTTGAATGGCCAATCGTATAAAATGCTGTCGTAGTTATGTGTGTCATAGCTCCATGACTCTAAACTCTAAGGAAACAATCGCGCACTAGAACTCGTTTTCTTTTACTTCCTTCTGGTGAGTCCCACTCCACGTGTTACGGGATACTCATGGAGTTTACCAATGAAATTTGAAGGCTCGTCCTTTAAAAGTTTGTTTTTATTCGCAAAATTGACTTATTTGAGGTTTTTACTTCGTAAGTCGAGGCCAGCCGTAGTCATTGTCAATAGTCAAATTAGTTGACTGTGTGGTTGTTGTAAGTCATGATTTTAAAACCCAATTACGAGCAAGGCAAGTAGAATACTAAGGTACGGACAATCGATTGGGGGTCGGCTCCCCTCGTTTTTGACCTCATCTGGCAGCCAGAAATTTCTGCCGTAGTATAGATACACACATAGTATCAACTTTCGGAGGTCACAGATCGGGCAAACGTGGACCGATTCCATTGAAATAGGTTTTAAATGAAAGAGCACAAAATATAGTTTCCTAGTGTGAAGAAAGCATTGTGATTAGTTTCTGAAATTTTGAGATAGACAGATTTTAAAATTTGAGAAAAAGCTCATGTTGAGCTTATGAAGCATACAAACTTCGCGCCAACTTTTTCTTCCACCTCCCTATGAAACTTTACTATTGCGATTGTCCGTACCTTATTATTCTACTTGCCTTGATTACGAGGTATTTAATTTTTTCAAATCCGTGATACAGGCAACATTTTAACTGTGCCTTACAAGATTTCAGAAAAATAATTCAGAGTAAGTCTAATTTCAAAGATAAGGTGCCTTCACAGTGAAGAAAATGCGGACCATTTGGTTATTCGCACCTATCGTCCCAAAATCTCAATTAATCCAAGTAAATCCAGGGAAACAAAAAATCAAAAGTCAGAAGAAGGTTGAAAATCCTTACAATAATTTGAAGAACCCTCCGGTGTTATTTCGAATTATAGAATCTCTCTCAAATATTTCCTTCAAGGGACTCACCAGAAATTGTTTATGGGTGGGGGTTAATGATCTGAAGAGGCCATCTTGAAGAATGGCAGCTCCTATCTTCACAGTGTTAAAAAAGTTTCTTCTGGGGCAAACTAAAGCCCCATATCCACGCACTTCGTATATACCCGTAGAACAATAATTAGCATTTTTTCTTGGCGGTAAGAATGACGGCGGAAATTTAAAACAAATAGTATAAAGTTAAAAGTACAATTTTAACTTATGAAATCTACACTTACAAGGGAACGGCGTGACATGTAAGACTCAGATTTTTAAGAAACCTGCTCCAAAAAATCAGGCTGCAAATCAGTCGTATTTATAAATACAAAGTGACTCAAATGGATTTTGCTTTGTTTGGTTACTGTGGCACGCCAAAGTTATAAAAAATTAAATTTTGAAACGAAGCCTCCCTTTATAGCTTCTAATATTCTAGAATTTGGCCTTTTCTAATTCTTAGGTTGTTTTCCAACATGTAATTTCAAAAAATCCTCCAGTAAAGTCAAGTAGTCAAAACAAAATTGTAAAAGAAGTACCTCCAAATGTCATTGGTACACTACAGGAGTATCCCGTACCACGTGGATTGAGATTGCTCAGTAGACAAGCTGTTAGGAAAAGAGTTCGCGCGCGATTTTTCACTCATGGCGATAGGGCAGACATGACTACGAGCGTACTTACATCTTATATATATGTAACCACCATTCAAATCTCACAGTGCCCAAAACTCGTTGCATTTTTACCATGTGATGGATGGAAAAATCGACTATGTAGTATGTATTAAAGCGGAAACCACCAGTGGAAACAAATACTCGTTGGTAAAAATAGGTACTCCGAGGTAAGTATATTAGTATATACATTTAAATATACATAATATAGATGTGTTAACGACAGATCAGAACCTAATTTCTTTTTAATACAAAGGTTATATCTGTAATCCGTTGGGCCTTTTGTGTTATCAAATACAAAAGGCATACCATTTCATTAATTGTGTTCTGGAATTTTATTTTCCTATTCTACGTATACTAAATAATTATTCCACACACATAAGCTACGTAGTGTGTTTACATTACTTTACATTTTCACGCTGTACTAAAACAAATGAGGCAAGTAGTAGGTAAATTCTGGTAAAGCTGCATATTATTAATTCATGTTCATTACTCACCAAAACACAGAGGACAGTTTTTAAATTTCGCATTTGGTATTGCTTAAAACTACGGAATAGAAGAAAGAGTTTGTAAATATGCTACAACGAAGTGTCAGTGCGTCACAAGTTGTAGTAAAAAAAATTATGTGCAAACACATATCCTGGCTTCACTGTATCCAGGTCAAACCGAACCAAAGACGGAACGTTTTTTTAAATCCGTTTATTACTACTGGGGCAACTGGGGTCAATAATCGAGGCGTTGTTGTTATGACCATATCTGTCTTGTTATTAAAAAAAAATATTACGAATTATAGCTTTTCCTATAAAAAATCATTCCATACGGCAGCTAAACATTTTGGGCTGCTACTTCCAGACAAAAATGTCATGGTACGTGAATTTGTGATAATATAATGCTTTGCTGCTATACCCTCAGTGATGCACTCAAACTGCATCAAGTGTATATTTTTTGCTCTCTTTGTGTACAATTTTTCGACATGGCGGCTTAAATTTAAATCATATTGCTGGATTCCAAAAAACACAAGATGAAAAAAATCTGCGTAAATAATAATAATAGCTTTCGAATAATAAATACCAAGTTTCTCAGTATCAAGTTGCACAAAAAATGTTAAATAAAAAAAAATAGTCAATAAATATTGCACATACATATGAAAATCATCCCTTTAATACAACAACTGTTGTGTGGTAACCTTTATTTTTTTTAATGATCATTACGTATGTGTGTATGTGTGCCTGTGTGTCATGCATACCAGACGTTATACTTAGATTAAATATATCTATATATACATATAGACCTTTGTTTGTACCTTGTAAGTGGTCTTTTATTATACTCTTGTCAATTAAAGATTTGCAAGTTTTTTGTGAATTAACTTAGTGAGAATCAAATTAATGATACAAGTGAACTACCCGTTCTAATGTTAACTACGTATTATAAGAATAAATCTAATACTTTATCGTACAATATTATAGTTTATAATGTGTTATCTTTTCAATAAAGACTTTTTGTTTATATTTTTAATTTTAGCTTTTACTAAACATATGATGTTTTCCATTTCAAGTATCCAAAATAATGTATACCAAATATATTGCAACAGATGCAGTCGATAAGGTTAATAAACAGACTCTTACCACCACTCTGATTTTTATAACATTTGAATTTGAATATAAAAGAAATCTTGTTGTGAGGGACATACTTGGCTTTTTAAATTTACCTGGTATAACTGCTGCATACTGCACATCCGCTGCTCTACTGTGCGGGGGATACAATTATTTACGAATATATGCTTTAATGATTTCTGCTTGTATGAACATTTGGGAATTGGGATTTTTTCCCATTTGTGAATAAAATCATAAATTTATTTGCATAATTTCCATCTTCAAAAAGGTTCCGCTTATATTCTTCTAAATGGTGCGCCACCTGTATGTGCACCTACATACATAACTGGCTCCATGACGTTTTAAAAAAATTAAATCCCGAAGTTTTAAATTTGGTTTGATTCTCAATTAAATAAAACGAAGTCCCTATTTTTCTGGAAGGAAAAAGGGAAATGACTAAAAGTAGGAGTTTATAATTAATTTAAATGGGTACAAAATTGTTTTTTTAAGATCTTCCAGGGGTTGTTCTTTTGATATCAGTAACACGATGCAAAGATTTCATAAAAAAATACTGCATTTAAGTGCGCCTATCCTTCCAATTTGGGGGTAGTTTGTTATGATTTTAAGTAAACATAAGAGAAAAAACTTAGCAAGTCACTGCTGCACAATTGCAATAGACTTCAGTATAAAAAGTAATATTTTCGTAATTATAATTTAAATTTCATGAATATCTTTGGTCTTTGGTAAGTTTTATACCTAGTACCACTCAAATATACAAATCTTAGTTAGGTATACATCCTTATTGAGCCTCTTAGACAAACATTAAAATATTGGATACTATGGTCAGCGGTCTGCCAAACGATTTAGCACGTTTGGAATATTGTTTTTATCGTATGGGTTCGTATGCATGGATTCATAACTTCTGCGCTATTTAAATCCCATTTCTCCAATAAAGGACGTAGCACAAGGTTCTTTAATCGCTTTTGTCTCCAAGCCAACTACCACAACTATTCTCAAAACTGTTCCTCACTATCCAAAAATATTTAAATTCATACTGAAATTAATAGGGTATGAATTTTGTAAATATAATTACCTAACTAGTAAGTTAGAGCTATTTCTGTACATATTATTGCCTCTGTAAATCTATACTTCCGTTCTGCTGGAAGGTTAGAGTTATAGAAGCAAGATTGGAAGCAGAGTTACGAGCAAGATTAGAGACTCCACTCACAAATATTCTTAGTTGAAAGTCCGAACTTCTCGACTTCTCAGTATACTGTGCTCCCAAAGTTTATAAATCATCACACAATTCCCTACAACACAAGTTCAGTGTTGACAATAAACACATATTATGGACTTACTTACTGATATAATGACAGTTTGGACCTTCTATAAAAGACACTTATCGGGAGGTGGCTAGTGAGCTGTGAAGTGTGCACAGTGATGCGTAATATTACATTGTAATTTGACTTCGTTCGCAGTCACAGTGCAGTATCTACAGGCTTCATTCTACGTTTTGTATGGAGACATGCCTGACTAGTGAATTTTTCTCGCATAATAAATAGTAGGTACCTACCTACCTTCCCAGGTAGGCTACGTTATGTACTGCTGGCTAACCCAACTTGGCAGTCGGCAAGGATAAAGTAAACATTTGCTTGCATGGTAAATTTATCCTTGCCGACTGCCGAGTTCGGTTACCACTACTGTACACCACGATTATAACAGAACTAGTGAACTAATACAGAGGAACTTGTGTAAGCACAGTAGGGTGCATCTATTTTAGGTCTTCCGTGGGTCCCATTAATGACTTTTTGCATGGAGCTTCCTCCATAAAGAATCTTCAGATTTGTTGAATTTCAAGAGTAACTCATAACAATCATTCAGTAGGGCAGTTCATTTATTCGCTACAACGCTCTGTACTCTCTGCTTCTGTTCGCTCTACAACGCGAGCAGAGGCATGCGTTGTAGAGCGAAGAGAAGCAGAGCAGAGTCGCTATCCTTTAGCATGTCTTTTACTCTACAGAGCCTACAGCTAGTCCGGACCTTCTGTTCGCACTGTAGTGCCTGCATGTTCGCCCAGCAGAATTCGATAGTTTCAATTGTTTTTACTTCTTTACATGTGATTAATAGTTACTAATCGTTAATATCTTATACTGTTAGGTCCTTGAGTGCCTTATTTAAGTTAAGATTTAATAGTTAATACATTTTGGTAGTACTACAACTAAAGTCATTAATCATCCAGTTTCCGTAGTGTTGAGTGTAGAACGGAGCCGAGGATTCCTCGGTCACCATCAGCATTCCATAGTTCCAGTTGTTTTAACTTGGTTGCTTGATTAATGTTGACGAATGTTTAGTTTACCTTACAGTTAGTTACTACATACTACGTTTAGTGCTTTAATTTTTATATTTGTAATGCAATTATTGTATTTTACAAATTGAATAGCAGCTATTTTTGTTTACAGTAATGGTTAACAGTTTCATTATTTATCACATAGACCTAACTGGATTGTCTTTTTGATCCTGTCATGTCGTCCTTGTTTTTTACTAAACGTAAATCCTATTATTTCTAGTTGAATTTTATGCATTGATTTTAGTTCAACCCGATTAATGCTGAAATATTTCATGAAATGCCTCATTTTAGAGATCAATGATTAGAACTCTCACAAAGAAATAGCACTTTGACTAAAGTAATTACTCAGTACTCAGTCGATAGATAGTAGATTGTAGATTGGAATTCTCGACCCTGTGTGTAAATAATTTCAACAATCAGCTGGTTAATACGACTTTAATGCTAGTAATGATTTTTGACTTCGGTACTTCGATACACATATAGTCTGCATCGCTCTGCAATGATGAATGAGTTTAATTTTATTTCAATACTGCATAATTATTGCGAAATTATCGATTTTTTCAACCTACCCCTTAATTTATGAAATATGAACTGGATGACAGATTAATGACCTTGATTATGTCAAAATGTAGTAGCTGTAAGATCTGGCTGGATAATAAAAATAAGGTACATACTCAAGTACCTAATTAATAGTACTATCCATTAGTCTAAATAAATCACATGCAAACAATTACAAGTAATTCTGCTGAGCGAAGAATCACTAACAACACGAGTACTGGACATTTTGGGCAGTTAAAAATACGTATATGGGAATTAAATCATTCAAAAACAAATGATAAAACACTAATTGTAATTAAACTGTTATTGTTATTATATCTGGTAATGTTTGGGTCATAAATTAGTTAAAAATTGATGGCGTAATTAAAGTCCTTAGAATATATAGTTAACTTACTTTAACGTCCCATTTTTGAAATATTTTTATGCTTTTGACTCAATTATTTTGTGATATTTAAGAAAACAGGAGAAGTAAATATTCACAGAAGGGCGCTCACTTATTAACCGCTCTGTATGCTCTGTTCGCATTACAACGCCAGGCTCTGTAGAGCTGAAGGGAATAAATGAACTGGCCTACTAGTATGTCCTTACGAGCTCACCTCACAGTTAAAAGATTCTGTATGTAACATTCCTCCAATCTGTAGAACATGAATATGGGCTGGTCTTAGTTTTACTTTTGGTTTAGTGACTCGCTTTCATTCAGTACCTTGAAGTTTAAATTATATGTAGGATTCTCCGACAGATTTCCTCTACTCATACTCGTAGACTGAGTTGACTGAGGAAACGCATTCTGCTAGTACTGGGACTGGGACTACTGCTCTTGGGCTGGTAGTTCCTTTTATCGGCTGGGAACTCCGGATCTTTTTGTGTGCAATTCCAGTTATACAGCTCTTTCGCACTTTATACTTTGGGAAAAAAAAGCTCCTACACATATTCTCTTTGCTATGCTCTATAATTTTGCTCTTCTCCTTCAATGACTCCATGAGGGAATTTTTTTTCTTACTATTTTTTACGCATTTTTAGGTGTATTAAAAAAGAGAATCAAGTATAAAATATATAATGTCCCTGAGCAAGACCGGCTTCTGTCAAAAATGTATGGATTTTCTGTTTCCGTACCTGAATCTGAATTCACTGCCGCTGGCTTCGACTCAAATCTTTCACATGACGTTAAATCCACTGTGAGAATTTTTTTCCTCAAAGATGAGCGATTACATTATACTCCCTCTCTCTCGTTATACTATGTCTTTTGTAAAAGGGATTTTCCTAGACATTTTCTGAACGTTAAGAGAGTGAGAGAGGTATGTTTACACGGTCACTTGGGAGTGTATTGTGTGAATTCTCTGTTGGTTATATTAATTTTGGCGTCTCGTATATCTCTCTAACCTACACTCTCGGTACTCCACTTCTGTGGGTCTAATATTATGATTATGATGATGGTGAGGAACTATATTATGAGCCAACTGTTCATATTTTCCATGCTAGAATGCTAGACAAGGCTGAAGAAAAGTGAATAAAATACTAAGTGTCTGCGCCTATCTTTTTTCATTTATTTATTGCTGTAATATTCTCCTTTGTTGGGCTCACACTAACAATAGCTTATAACCAACAATAATATTATGAATGCATAATGTATGGGCACTTCACATTACATACTTGCCATGAATCAGGAGTAGAGGGACTTAAGTAGTAAATTCATTCCAGAATTTCCTGCTATAATTATAGCCAAACGTTTTATTTCATTTCTCTCTACACAGCAGGAAAATTCAATTTTTATTGTAGACTATAAAACAGCTGTGGAGTGTTCATTCATAGCTATTGCGAAAAGTCTGGCCCATTATTTACATTTGCTGAGCTCTCTAAGGTAGGCACATATTATATGTAGGTACCTAATTACATTGCATTGTACACTGCATAGTAATTTTTATGATGTGTTCCGCTCGTATTTTGATTAAGATGGTTAATTTCCCTTGATTTGGGCAGATTTGTGCTTAAGCACGCTCAACCGCTCAGTGCTCAGGGAACTTTTCTAGATCATGTATGAACATAGCAAACAAGCTAAGCAGATAGGCATGATTAAATGTCATACATATTTTTTATTTTATTTTAAAACTAAGCAAAAATACATATTTAGCTTCTCCTGTGTTTAGTGGGAGATTTCCGAATTTAGTAAGAGAGTGAAAGGTGCCAACGCTCACAATTAAGAGACTCTCATATACTTCGTTTTTAGTGCTGTAAACAATATAAAAGGATGTTTAGCAGTAAAGTAGACTGAGCAAGCCAAATAAACAAAAGTAAAAGTGATCACTTATCCTTAGTGTGGATTTTATTTAAGAACCCATTCATAGGTATTTAACTCACAGTGGATTGTACGTGCTGCCTTTGAGGATGGGCTTGAGTTAAATAATTGTTGTTTGCTTAACTTTAACCTCATCAATGTCCGGGAACATAATAATAATATACGTAAATAATATTCATCGACGCATGGAGTTTTGTAGGTACTCTCTCTTACCTTTGGATTGGGTTGTATAGGGTGTGTGATAGTGTGCATAGTCTGCAGCTGGAGACTTGAGCACATAAATATTAAGGTCTTAAGTGAGAATACCTATTGTGTGATGTGGTGTGTTGTGGAGTGTGAAGTGAAGTACACTTATGCATCTATAGGTTGTTTGGAACTTTGGAGTTATTAGTATATTTTTGAGCCAAGCAATGTAAGAATGCAATGTGCGTGAGCGTTTGCTCATTAGGCCTATTTCAAGTATGTACATGCGTACCGTTACTAAGCTAGTATAGTATGGTATGACAATGTTAATAGTAAATTATATTATAAGTGTAGTTGTGTAGTTGAGCAGAGTTTATGCCTTAAATGAATGGAAAGAGGATCGCATAGTGCAACTGTCCTCACTCGTTTCGTTGTTAGTATGCATACATTATTATATATTTACATCCATTTACCTTTCATACACGCAATGGTAAGATTTTTGATGTATGATTACTTGCATTTATTTTATTAATAATTATTACTTTTCCTTATTCTTATTCTTCTGATTCGTAAGTATTGATCAAATTTTCCCTGTTACTACTTCTATTTACCACCCACATTATTACTATTGTATGGTACTTTAAAATTATGTAAACAACATTATTTATTTAAAAGTGCATTTTTGCAATAATAATGCTCCTAGAAGCAGAATCATAGGAAGTATAGAAGCGATGCTGCGACATCGCCAAAATTTGCAATTGTTCAATCTGTACTCTTGCAAAGGTTCGATCCAGCATAGAAGCGACAGTGAGATATCGTCAGGATTTTAAAAGGTTCAATGTGTAGCTTTATATATGTATATCGTATATGTATATATGTATGTATAGTAAACACATACTTAGTGTATATGCATCGTATATTTGTACAGATAAAAAGGTACTGGTGGTGACTTGTGAGCACTGCGCTGCTACATAATTATAATAGCGTGACACTATGCAATGTAGACTACATGCATCGCAACAGCTACCTGTACCGTGTTCAAGGGATCATACCTACCTTCCTGCAGTATAGTGTACAAATGTGATGATATTCTTACAAATTAAAACTGCTGAGCATAAACGGTGAGTAATGAGGAATTGCCGGGCGGAATTTCGAGGGTGTAGTAATACTTTTACTTTTATAATAGAATTGGAGAGCTAAGAGATGTGGACATGTTGCTAGGTACGTGGGTAATGATAGTATATATGTCGTAGTCCAGAGACAAGTTTAGTCCATTGGCCCAAAGGACTAGTCCATAAGCCCAAGATATTCGTTTGGTGTGACCAATTACGGCTCTTCAAATGCGGATTTGCACCCAAAACTGAATTTTTTAAGCCAATTTATTTGGTTGAAACTGTTGGTAGGAGAAATTAAGTGTGTGCATTGCACGAATTTATCACCGTGGAAATACTCGTCTACGAAAAAGTCGGATTTTCTGGGCTAGTCCATGAGGTACAAAATCACAACACAAACATATAGAATGATACGTGCAAGGCACATAAGCTCTCCCAGCAACCTTTCCAACCAAATGCGTTGATTTAAATTCAGTTGTGACCTCTGAAGCCTCTCTGCCCATTGTTAACCTCTGAAGTCTGAATTGGCCACACCAAAGGCTCTGAAGACAACTTCTTCGGGATTAGCCCAGAAGAAACTTGGGCTTCTGGACTAGTCCTTTGGGCCAAGGGACTGAACTGCCTCTGGACTACCACATAGATGTAGGAGGATCATCACTTGTCTACAGCCTACAGCCTGCTTTTTACACCTTAAAAGTATCTTTCTGTTTGTTTACATGTTCACTATTCATATTCTGAGTCTTTTGTGAAGAGTTGGACTTGGACGTTGATGAATAGTTGAAGTACCTACATCTCTTGGTTTTCTGCTGACTATTGTAGTTTTGGACTGTGTCTGCACATACAGAGTCTCATATTATTATATCCTTTCACCTTCCTAAGTATCATCTAATTTTTCTCTTTCTTTTACTGACACTGCTACTTCCCCAGAAACATAATACTATGTATCTGTAGCTTTAAATTTGTATAAATACATTATGAATGTATTTCGTTCTTACTCCTTGTTCACTCTTTGCACTCTCATCCTGAATCCTGACTGAGTCCACTCATAGGGGCTCTAATGCCTTATCGTTCTCGTCTCTGTTTCTCCAAGTATTTGTGTAATCTATTTTGTGTCTGGGAGGAAGAGAAAAGGAGAGGCCAGGCCAGTTCTATCCCCAGCGCCAATAGAACAACATCATATGCATAGTATATGTAATTTTTACGCCTACTGTTTCCCTCTCGTCAAATGAGTTATCTTATCTTCTCAGGATAACCTCGAAAATCTATTCTTGGAGCAAAGCTCAATGTTTCCATATCCATCCTTTCCCTGTTGCCTGTACGAACAATGCTTATTTTTGTTTGGACTTTCGCTTTGCGGAGAGAAAAGAGCGTGAGCTCAGTAAACAGGGCGAACATGGAAGGTACCGGAATTTCACCTAAAGCAGAGGGAAAAGTGTACAAGGAAAAACACTATTATTATTATTCGGGAGGTGCTGCTGGCGGGGAGCTGGTCAACAGTACTCTTTGTTTCGTGTCTCTTTTTTTATTTGTATTCTAATAAGGCCTTGCTGTCGTTGTTGTCCAGATCTGGAAGTCGCTGAGTCATATTTTTTAGTGTCAAGTATGTTTCTCTCTTGGAGTTTGTCCTTGTTAAGTAATTGATGTGTGTTGGATTTTAGTTTGCGTAGATTCATATTCTGACACGGGAAGGAGAGTGGAATAATGAATTACTTGAATCAAGACGGGACTTGAGATGAGAAAGGAGAAAGTAACAAAGAATTCTGTGTATTAATAATGCGGATGTGTGTATACCGTAACCAACCATTGTAACCGTAATACCCTGTGGTGTGTACTCATAGACTAGGAAGAAAGAATGTCTGTCCTATTTTTACCCTACTTATAATACTGTGCTTATGTTAACGTATATATTTATATAATTACGTAGAAAGCCGTGAGGTATGTTGTACAGATATAAGTTGTAAGCTATTGCTGCATAGTGTTCTTCTCGCGTTTCTGTTTTCTCTGCTGTGTATGTACATATTAGTACTGTAGTGCTCGCTGTCGAAACTCTGCCGTCTATACTGTGTGCACACACCCCTTGTTATTTTTTCAATTCGAAATAAATTGCTCCCGAAAATGAGCTACTACTACAGATATTATTTTAGTATGTACTTACTAATATACCAAATCAAATCTCCAGATATAACTTTTTTGCTGTGGCGGTACGACTATATATGGCTGAGATTTGAGTGAGGAGAAAATGTGAGGCTAAAAGGGCCTTCCTTTGAAGTCACTACAACTACAATGAACGGCCATATGTGAATAGCATCCCGACTCTGTACCTTTGACCATAGTCTTTGACTGGAGCTGCTCAAAAAAATCGGAGTTTCAAAAATGTCTACTGTTTGGGCATTTGATTCCTATGATGAAGACAAAGTGGTAGTCAGTAGTCACACTGTAGTTTCTTAAACGATCTACAATCTATGAATTTACAGAATGCTTCTTTGTGCGTGACTTAAATGCTTTGAAACTCTCGCGCCTTGGTGGGATGATTTACAGTCAGCGTTGCTCTATGTCCTTTACACGTGTTATTTATCAAATTTTGGTTGAAAGAAACTCTTGTTATGCTAGAAAATTGACATTTTGCGTTTTTAAACGTCAAAATTGTGAGAACATTTATTTTTACCATACCAATACCGGAAGTCTCGTGACCCCGAGTGACCTGAGTATTGACTTACACACTCTTTTGTATACAATTTAATTTTGATCATGCCCGACTTCTTTATATTTTAATCAGTTGACATTTGCGCATGTAGTACCTACAATAAAAATGTAGTGATGTAAGTCGTGACTTTCCCATGTTTTCAAACGGGGGAAAAAATTGACATGAGGTTGACCCGTATTCTTCAACGCTACCAATGCTACAGTGACCTGATGATCAAAGTTAAAATTATATTTATAAGTTTATAAGTAGCAGACGTGAGAGTGGGCATACTAATTTTTGTAATTTTTCATTGGTTTAGCAGGGAGATATAGCTATTTGAATTAAAATACCCGTGAAGTGAGTTTAAAATTATGAAGCAAAGTTATGCCGGACAAAGTTATATATCTAAAAATATGCATGGATAGTTTTGAATTAAAATTCAAAGTGAGATAGTTTGCTATATTATATTTCCATATACATATAGCCTTGTTTTAGGATAATTTTAAGGTAAAGAAAAAAAGAATCCATGAGTTAAAGTTTTTAAAGTTTGAATTTTTGGAGGATTCCAAATTGTATACATGTTGGAGCAGCAGCGTCAGAAATAATGTATTAAGTAATTTGAAATTCTTTTGTTACAAAATTTATAAAGTAAGGGCGAATCTTACTGGCGAAATCTGTTTGATATCTTTCGATGTTCAGACAGTAACACTGTTTAAGATTTAGAAAGCAACCGCTGTACTATAAGCATACATAAAGCAAATGAATTACATACGGTAAATGCATATGCTTTAAGAATACAGAGTTAGATTTTCTTTTCCAAAAGTTTAGGCACGTCCTTCAGTCTATGCAAGAAGCACACATTCTACAGTCTCCTTTCTCCTAAGCTGACAGTAAAAAATGTTGATTGCTCAAAATATAAAACTTTAAAGTATTGCATGTATATGACAGAAGATTTCATTCCACCAGGGGTCTCGCTGTTTCCTATGAATTCGACTTCGTCAATTATCCTCGACCCATCCTATTCAATTCATTTTTTATCGTAGTCATTATTCATTAGCATACGATAGCATACGATAAAGAAGAAAAGAGCAAACTTTTTCAATTTGAATTTAAATTTAAAATCCCAGCTTAGGAAAATAATAAAAAAAATAGTTGTATTTACCAAAAACGTTTGCCTTGCAAATTTTGAAATTGGAAATTTCACTTTTATCAATAACTGAAACATTGTTAGAAAGTTTTATCTTATAGATTGCAATTCCAAATAATTCAGTTTGTGGCATAGCATCCAGTACAGATATGTATTTTGTAATTGTTTGACTTGTAGTAGTGTAGTAACTCGAATGCTAAATTCTTGTCCTTTCAAAAATGTATTAAAACATTCAGCATTCAGCCTCATTGTCAATGTAACATTCCTTCTATGTGGTTTATGCATAGAGGATACGAATACTTTACATTATGCACGACGACTGCAGAGGTGTATGAAGGAACGGAATATGGCAAAACATCCAATACTGTTACGAATGCCTAGGTAGGTATGCACGGGGCTACGTAGTGTAGACATTATGCGAGAGGCAGTCACAGTGAGAGCTCCTGTAAAAGAAAGCTTGGTGGAATTTTCTTGTTGCTTTCCATGTTGTGCTGTAAATGAAAGTTGCATGTTCTTGTTTTAAGAAAATTGTTGAAATCATTTGTTGGTTCTACACATCGAATTGTTGAAATTGAGCTCAACCCGAGAACTCTCCTGTTTTTGTCTCTATGTAATAGGTAGGATGTCAATGGGAAAAGGAGATTGGTGTACGCACTTTGAGTTTCTTCATTTCTCCTTATTTTATGCTGAGACTTTCATGAATTTCTCTCTTCCTAAGCGGAAGATTTATAGGCAGATATTATGATGTAATTATACGAAGGGCTATATTGTACTGTTTTATAGGGAGTAGACAGGTACGGGTGTAGTTGGGCTGTATATTAAATTTTGGTTGATTTCAGTGCTGATTTGAGTTGCTTTGTCCGAGTGGACGAAAACATGAATGTATGAACCACTTCCACGCAACCTTACCATTCATGGAGAGCTTTCTGTGGTCATGCAATATCGTGATTTTAGGAGATGGCTGACTTTGAATCGATAGTTTTAACGGGGTAGAACTTCATTGTAATGATTAATTTCCGTAATTTCCGATGCATGCAACAGACGGAGTTTTTAGTGTTTGTAGTTTCTAGTTTTATGCTAGATGTGTGTAGCTCCTTGGTTTTTCAGTGCTTGGGTTCAGTCGTTCAGTGTGCAGTCAAGGGATTTTCTGTCCGCTAAAATGCATGGATATAGTAGGTACCAGGTAGAGTGTGTCTACGTCGGTACCTATAATGATTCTGCTTTCGCTTGTGCTCACGTGTTTACGATACTCCTAATGAACTTAATGATTAAGCATGTGGCATGCACTTTTAGACCTGTGCATCGGATCTAATTCAGCAGGCCTCGCCAGGCTCCCTGCTTTTTCAGATCCTTGTTATCGTTCCAGTTTGTTGTTGTGTACAGAAACTCATGGCGGATGCTTAAAACCTTGAAGAATATCAGTACTCGCTCTGAAGTTAGTACTGTAATAGTATACATATATTATAATAAAGTCTGGAAAACTCATACTATGTAGCCTCCTCCAACTCCCTTTACAACTCCCTTCCTACCAACAATGTATGAAACTCAGCACTCAGCAAATCAAATCCTATATGAAACCCATGTAGAAGCAAGAAGCAACACGTTCACAAAAAAAACTATCTCATTTATCTCTCTCTCTCTCTCTCTCTCTCTGTCTCTCTCTCCAACTTGTGAAAACGCTTATCTGTTGTCGGCGTTGTTGGTAATCAATAAACGAGTTCAGGAGGTCTGCGTGAAATGAGAGATTGAGATTTACATGTGTTCAAGTTTTCTGAAGTGCCTACATATTATATTCAAGCTTATTAAATGATGATTAATCTCTGCATTTCGCTTGAGACAGCTCCGTGTGAAGCCATTCCCTGATTCGATTTGCCTTATTTTTTATCCAAAAAGTAAAATCCAAGTTATTATTTGACTCTTAAATATCAATATCAATTAGGAAATGGGATGAAATAGTTAGCCTCCTTTAATTTTCATAACATCTCCCAAGAGCTGAATTTAGTGTGTAATGTAACACTCCGAAGTGAACAATAGTAATGTGTGGGACACGGAGGGACGGCACTATTGGAAAGCTTTCTAATTTAGTAGATTTACGGTACATATTATTATGTAGTTATATATGTAATATGACTCTGGCTGCCGCCCTACATTCCTTTTGGAGTCAAAATTGATTAGTGATGTAATGCGCTTCCATGATGACATGTTTTGAATTGGTAATTTTCTCCGTGACTGCATGGTGCGCATTAATTGGTTGCAATTTGGAGTGCATAGTTTTCCAAGAGCTTGAGCTTCCCATCTATTCTGTTAGAGTGTAAACGTTTAATTTGTCTAAACTCTTTACTCTCTCTCTCTCTCTCAGACTCACAAGCTTTGGAATTGGAACTCTTCCCGTCCCAGCATTTAAACCACCCGACGTGAGACTACCAAAAGAATTTCAATAGGTACTTAATGTTCGGCAAATTATCTTGCTGTTGTTGCCCACCAGTTTTGTTCTGTTCTATCTTGTATCACACTCGCAAACCTTAGAGCTTTAACGGGTTCTGTACAACATCCATTTACTTACCATACCATTAACAGTGGTATGCTTGTTTTTCTAAGGATGTGGAGTTGTAAAGTGTATGAGTAAAAAAAAGGAGCATCGCTAATAGGCCCTGTACTCTCTGCCAAAGTATTTCTCTAATTCTCTTCCTCCTTTCCTCCCTGTCTACTTGGGAAGTGGAAAATGTAGCGAGAATTAGATTACGCTCTTTGTCGTTAAGCCTAACGGATCAATCGCAAGCGTTTAAAAATGATTTAATCTTAATCCCATTAGTATTCCCCTCTACGCTGTAGACTTTGTAGCGCACCCAGGAGTATGCACACATTCATTTCAGTTATGTTTTAGAATTCTGATTATTGAATGTGTGCCTAAATTATTACCTAATTATTGCATAAATTGTGAGCGTCGAGGACGAGACTGGATACGAATAAAAATAACTGCTGCACTGTTGCATGCTACGCTTAATCTATACACTGCATGTCTCCAAAGCATAATAAATAAAAACTGTACTGACGATAAAGAGTCTTGGTTCAAGGATGATTGCCATATAAGTACATGGTTTAGCGTATCGTTTTGCCTTTGTGCAACTAATAGTACTAAATGAGAGTGCGATCATCAGTACAATGGAATTTATCCTTGAGCTCTCATATGCGTATAACCTTCAAGTATGAATTATTTTGTTGTTGTTGGACGAATGACGAATCCCTGTGTCTGGCTCTCTGTCTTTGAAATAGTGAATGGGGAAAAATCTAAGTGCTTGGACGTCCTAATTATTTTCTATATCAAGCTCAATTAGGTCTCCAGTAGTGTAAACCTATACTTTAGTCGAAAGTTATTAAACATCTTTTTAAAACGTTTCACTCTTTGAAATAGTTTTAGTTTTCCTCCTTCTGCTTTATAATATAAGGTGGAAATTTTAAACTGATGGCTCATAGTCGGAGCCCTTGTTGTCTCCCAGACTCAGTTCCAGATTCAGCTCGAATAGACTTAAACATTTGTGTTGCCATTTTAGAACTATAATTGAAATTTTAGGAATTCGTCTTGTGTGAGAAGACTAAAGTGGGAAAAAGTCTGTCTAATAATGGAAGATGAGCTCTATAGAGTTGAGGCAAGAAAAAAAATTATATTATCCTACGTGAGGAATGTCGGAGGATTGGATTTTTTCCTTCTCTAACTCTTGTTCGATGTTCAGCATGAAGAGACAAAAGGGAAAGCGAGGAAGGAATGTTTGAAATTGTTTTCGGTTTGAGTCAAAAAAATAAGAAGAAGAAAAAGTTAGATGATGTTGTAAAAGTTCAAATCGAAACTTACTGTGTGTAGGATGTTAGAGGAGCCTCAGGTGTGAAAACTTGTTCAGCTCCCGCGCGCACACGTCTAATGGCTTGTCTTTGTTTTTTTGCCCCCGTAAAAGTCCCTGTAGACTAAAGACACTTTCTTGTCTTCTACGTCAGCTTTCAGTTTCCCTCAATCTTCCCAACGTTTTTAGAGCTCTGAGCGCCACTGTGTCAAGTCAAAGGCTAAGTCTATGTTTGCATTGAGCTCATGGGTGTACTAAGGCTCTGTATGTTGTTCGGTCGATGCTGCTATGCTTAGTCAATATCTGTAGTAGAGTCATCTATATACAGTCAGTCTCATCGTCAGAGTCATAGCCCATATTCCTTCAAGAAAGTCTTCCCGTTTATTTTATTCATACTACATACGTGAGCATATTGTTGTGTGAAGCATGATCTGAAGCTGAGGCATTTACTTCAGTTAGAAAAGGAAATCGAGAGGAAGAAGTAAACTCAAAGTTATATTAGTTGGAATTTTTAACTTGGTTGAATTTACAAGGGGATTTAAACGGATGTTGGAGTTGGTCTAGGACTTGTAAACATAACTAGAGTTATATCGTCGGTGAAGGATCAAATCCGTACACTTTCATTCTTTACTAGAAAGAAATCCGTTTCCTTCAAATTTAAAAAAACAAACCAAACTGTGTCATTCCATTGATATTCTTAAGAAACGATACAGTTTTGCTTTTAGAGAAAATTGGAAGGAAACGCATTTGCTTCATTGTAGAATGGAAGTGTTCGGATTTGATACTGCAGCGGCAATATGTGCCATACTCGCTAGTCAGATGGAGACTTTACACGTCTCCGTTACTATGACTCGGCTCGAACCCCGTATGAAGCCACTCAACCTTTCAAAAGAGCTGAAGATGAAAACAAGTTCATGTAATCATTACGGGGTAGAGTGTCGATTTTGACATCCATCTTTACTTCTTTGCACATGCAGCACTTTTACTCAGACTTTTACATGGTATGTCAGTGATTCGTACTACGGTGTATCTATAGCTCGGTAAAGCAAAAGCGTTACAACATTATTCTAGCAAATACAAATTAAATTGGAAGTTTTTTTTTTAAAGTTACAGTTTTTGAGTGAGCAACGAAACTACAAATTACGAAGATAGTTAAAGTTGGAAATGTGGTAAATTCAGTTTGAGTGAATAATAATTAATTCATTAATTTGTTTAATAACAAAATAAGAACTAATGAATAGTATTCTGTTTCATAAGTTTTTATTTTCTAGTGCTTAGTTGAGTGAAGTAAATTCTGTTACTATAGGATTGAGATTGACTAGCTAATTGAGATTCAAATACTGCCCCAACATAAGGACCTACAACGTAATAACTTTGGAATGAAAAAGAGGGTTTGATTATTTTATAAAAGTAGGTAACCTACTAAAGTTACTAACCTACTTAGGTAGGCATATTGTTTGAAATCGACACTCTCCTCCTCAACTGTAAATATTATATCCGAAACTGACTTTGTGTCTACTTGGAGAAAACTTAAAAATACTACGTGACATCGTAGACTGACCTTTATAATAAAATAGGAAAGTATCCATATTTATACATCCAAGTCCTATGCTCTGCTCAGACTGCAGACTTCTCAGTAGGTGGTTGAACACATTATGCATTCTTACTTTTGAGGTTTCCAGCCTACATAACTACCCATAAACACTTCCACTATTCCACCATCCCTATCTACTTTAAATGTTAAACTTCTCGAGTAGATGTTTGGAAATTATTCGTCCAATGCTCTAGAACGGAGAATAATAGATGAAAATTATGTCGTTCCCAGAGTCTACAGAGCGAAAATGGAGTCTTGTTGGATATGAATAGAGTAGCTCGCAGTTGGTATTAATTGATGGTCATATGTCAAGTCATGAGGTTTCATAGTCCATTAATTATTATGGAGTCCTTTGCGGTTTCCTACTTTCACAGTTTCATAGTTTCATTGAATAAATTATTACATGTGATTAAATAAATATTTAAATTTCCTCTGTGCTATTTAACCAGATCCAAATATAGCCAAGAAAAAGAAAGGATTTTATGACCTGTGGTTCTTTCGTTTTTCCCATACTTTAATAAGCGAACATTATACTCGTTTTTTTAAAACTTATAACCTGCATAATTACTCACCTACCTGTGTATAATATATATATATATTTACGCACAATACAAAAACTTAGAAATTTTAAGAAATTACAAAAATCCCCCATGCTACATCTCAAAATGTATTAATCGAATGAGGATATTACGTTCCAATGATTTTCAAATGGCTATTGACATGGGTAGGCTACATCAAGCATAAATAGGAAATATCCATAGCTAGGTATTTATAAATGATCGAAAACTTAGGGTAATATGTGAAGGGTATTCTTCGAGACAGCTCTTCTGCAGGTAATTTGTATCAGCTTGGAATTACGGTTTACGAAAGATGTATTCGGGATATCCTGTCTTGATCTGGAAGTAAGTATACAGTACAGATAGGCGACAGGGGCTACATTTTAGAAAACTTTGCCGCGGTTTGAATGTCTTTTGTCTGATTTAACTCAAGACTGTTGCTCATCTCATGGTGAAGGTAGGTACTACCCTTACTCGGGCTACGATTACCCGTGCCGTATCTCATAAAGGTATAAGAGCTTGTTCAGTAGTTCCCTAATGCTTCCTCTGTGTGACTGGGTCTGGTCTATTTGAGGATGAGAGATGAAGACTATCTACTTCTCTGCTTTGGAGCCTTTGATAGCGATTTATGAAATGAAAACGAAACCTTGTACACTCAAAGATATGAAGCTCTACAATAGTACTAGGCAGAGTGTCTGTCGTGTAAGTGTAGGTAGTAATAAGGTATAGTCGTAGGATCAGAAGTGTGGGCAATATTAATTTTACCTCCATGGACATTTGAAAGGTTTATATTTTGCTGTCTCTGTGGAGACTACCTCTTCCTTACTTTTGTATGTCTGTGTGGGTGAGTCTGTACTCAGGAACTCAGGACAGGATTGAGGATCAAGATCAGGACAATTTTCACTACTACATTATAGACATTATGGGCAGAGCACTTCGTTTCGGTTGGAAAAGTTTCTTTTCCTTCTATTTTCTGTCTTGTCTTCTTTGCCTTTTGGCATGGCTTGACTGGCTTATGCATATGAATTCTCATTTTAATATGTAATTTATCCTTGTGTGTGTGGCTCGGCGGATCCTTGACTTGGTTTTGGTTTTATTACACTTCGCCTAGTTAAAAGTTTATATTTAATGTAGAGTGTCTTCGTATATAATTCAACGTCGGTTTCCTTGTAGTCTCAAAATCCAAGTGTCATCCTCATGCTTTCTAAAATCCTAGTAGAAGCGGAAGTTTTCCTTAAATTTTCTCCCATATTCTCCTTCTCTTGCCTCCCTTTCCCTTCTTGTATTGTGTGTGTGTGTGTTATGCGGTAGAGTTTGTTGGATGAGGAAAAAAGTTGAGCATATGCTCTAAAAGGAGCAAGAGTCAGGTCCAACAGAGTAACCGAAGAGCAGGGTTGCGAGGAGACGTGAAGAGAACTAACGGGCAGAACATGGGTTCGGTACTTGGATGTTGGTCTTGATAGTGGCAGTGGCAGAGTAGAGGTACTGGGACTACACTACACTGAGTTTAGTGTGGGCTTAGAGTTGAAGCGTCTGTCGTTTTGTAGTATACCCATATTGCCTATCCAGCTGTATGTACCGCAAATAATCGATTAGCCACCGGCTCTTAAGAGTCTGCGCTAAGGACTTCTCAACGCACCGACACACGTATATATAGTACATATTCATCACATTAAAAGTGGAAGAACTCGAATAAACACTTGGTTGCGTTTAATACCTACTCTGCCTCTCTCTCACTCACTCAGACTGAACATAAATTAATGTGTGGTCGTGGTCCAGGTAGTCGATCATCTGCGGTACACAACGTCTTATTCTTATTACTCTCCCATTATATGCTTCAAGCTTTATACGCAAAAGTGAGCGTTTTATTCCCATTCCCATTGCTTTACACAGCGTCGCTTTGGTCTTCAGTGTACAGTAAAATGCAAATAATAATATGTACTCAAGTCTTCAGAGTCTTGAGTCTCGTTCTCTTGAATACTGCATCTCAGTCTTTTATATAGTATAAAAAACTCACATACATCTCATGCATGTTTAGTTAAGTAGTTTAGTTGGTCGTCGTCCCAAAGCCGAAAGACTATTTTGCCATTTAAAATAAGCATATTAGGATTTTCATTTGAGTTTCACGATTCTTCGATTAATTGATTCAAGCTTCCTCCCGAAACTACACGATTTACGAGCAGAGGATAAATTGTAAGCTTTTTGGATTCTAGAATCTAGATGGGATTTAGTTTCTTCAACGCGTCTTCAGTCTCCCTTTCTTCCTTTCCATTTCATTCTTATGCCTGGTGATTGTGATTGAATTCCCTCTCATTCTCCATCTTCTTGGCAAGAGTAATAAAGTAAAGTAATGAGCAGGCGACCAGTCTTATACTCTCGGTGTGGTTTGGTTTGGTTTGCGTAGTCGAAGTCGTGCTTTTAATGGAGTGTGTCTTCCTCTCTCTATCTCTGTCTCTCACTTTCTTTCTCTTGCCACGCTGTCTCCAGTGCATAGAGAGGACTAAAATTTTCGTTTAAAAACACGCTTGAGAGCTCAAGACGTTCGACTTGCGATGAGTCGTCGTCGTCGGACCTGACTACTGTCTATACTTTCGTCAAATAATAATACTAATGCAGGCGTTTCTTTGGACCCCTCTCATCAGATGATTAAGCCCTTCCACGGATGTGCCTACAAACATTATTCAGATTGGAGTATGGGCTTATAATTTTGTACCATAATGTGTACGATGTAAAATATGAGCACGCAGGAGGAATTAAGCTCGCTCATCTGTATCTTCTGTGTATATTATGCAAGTCAAAAAGTTTGGCCTTTTCATTTTTAATCAAAGTAATATTTTAATTATTTTAATTATTTTTAAAAAAATGTGTATAGTTTTTGGACTTGCTGGAGAATTAGAATATAAATGTTCAAATCGGTGGGATTAAAGTTAAGCTCTTCCATTTAGTTTGAAGTTGAGATCACCAGCATGCGAGTCTCCGGGGCAGATATGGACTCAAGATAATGTTATAACCCTACTTATCGTCAGTATTCACCATATAAATCTCCTATATTTATTCAAGTCGGGGTCGTCGGGGTTAGTTAATTTAACTTAATGAATCTAGATCTTGGTAAATCTTGGTCTGTGGAAAATGAAAAAAAAACTTCCGATAGTATATTACTCAGAGCTCTACACAGTGTGTGTATTTATTGAGCACCGAGTTGAGTATCTCTACATGTAGAAGTTGACGGCGAAAAAAAGGGGGAATGAAATGAAATGAAAATGAAGAATTCTATGCTCACGTTGAAGGTCATTTTTTTTCGATGTAAATGGGAATGGGATTTGCGGGTGCATGGACTGGAAGGGAAATGTTTGAGAAGCTGAAGTTACAACATTTCTTTGCTATCAGCAGTTCCATTTTCCATTGCATCGGTGGTGACTGGTGGTCTTTGGTTCTCATAGTGGTGGTGGTGGTAGTTCCCTTTTGACGGTGGTGCTGACTTGAACGTGTGTGTGTGTGTGTTCTAGAGACAGATACTATTACTGTTCTACAGCTCCACAATCTACAGTCTGTGCATGTCATGAGCTTTATTGTCTTGTCTATATAGAAATGGAATTGGATGGAGTGTGTGTATGAGACATGTGGAATTACATTTCCTAGTGTTGATAGTCATTGCGAGGCTTTCCATGTAAAGATGTAAAGGACGTGTGTGTGTGTATGTGTGTGTGTGGAGGTATGAAGTGAAAATATGGTCGGAGTCTGAGTAACGATAACGACGACGACAAGGAAAACAAGGACTATTTTGGACGGACTCATATTGTATGGGCTGTGTGCATGGATTTTTTCAATGAATAAAACCTTGTGGATGATTTGCTGACAGATAAAATAAAGATTCTTTGAATTGAAACTGGAGTAAAGCGAAAGGGAGGGAGATGGAAGGAGGGAAGGGGAATGCATGCTAGACAAGTGTAGACTATGGACCATAAGAGCTTTTTGTCTCGTCACTAATGAGCTTTATAGTGCTACTTCATGTTCACTGTCTCTCTGTCTATCTATCTGTTTTTCACATACTCATCCTTGTGTAATCATATCATCATACATCCTTTTCTTTTTTTTTCGCTTCTCTTTTTCATGATCGTCATCGTAATATATTATAGTGTCTTCCATCCATGCCACGGGGATGGATCGGTTTTGGTTTTGGTTTTTGGATTTTGAATTTCTGATGTGCATGCAATTATCCCTTCCTCTTCAATTCAGTATTCAGTTCGTGTGAGGCTCGCCCTCCCGTGCTCTGCTTTGTCTACTTAAAGGACAAGGCCGAATAGAAAAGTTAAGTAGGGGATGGATGTTATATAACATGACGAATCAAATTTGATAAGTTCTGTGGTTTTGCGTCGTTTTTATCCTTCTCACTCTTTCCTTCGTCTATTCTATTCTTCTACTTCGTCTCTCCCTCCGGTAAACATTGTTTTCTCACCAGGAATTACTTTACTTTTACTCTTTCTCTCGCTTTTCTCCCAAACTTTATTCTGTTTACATTCAGATTCAGATTTATTCTATCATTATGTGCTCTTTCAAGTCTTGGTGTATGCCATGCGTGGGTTTTAAACTGTCTTTGTAACCTATGCGGCGAATTTTCTGCTTTAGAAAATGGTGCGCTTGCTTAAATTATAGCAGTTCGTCCTAATTACAGATTGTTAAAATGTATAAAGCGTTCCAATTAGGTTCGTACTTTTGCAAAGCACACAGTTTTTTAATCACTCACTTTTTGAAAAGTCAAAATTAAGTAATGCAACAATTTTAAAAATTGCCGCAACACTCTAATTTTTTTAATTTTTGAAGAGAACAAGATGTTCTAATTCTAGGAATTTTAAATAGTATAACGTAGACATGAGCACCCTTTAAATATAGAAAGCAAAGAAATTGTCCAAGTATTACGCTTGTATTATATAGCATAGTCAGCAAAGATGTTTTGCTAACAATAAAAACTGGGTTTGCTATTAGATAAGAAAGTTCACTTTGTTTTGTGTTAAAGCATCTCATCTGCACCAGCCTTGCGTTAGCTTATACATATCCAAGTTCGTAACTCCTTGCTCTGTATTTTACTTACTAGTGAGTTGTCCCGACCAAAAGAGCAAGTCTGCCTCGTCATAGTCACATCGTAATTCTTTTCCATTTCCTTTTTTCAATGATACACACGCTGAGCATGAAACCGTGAACTCTGCGTTGTCGTTCTGCTAATGTTTAGTCTCTTTTCCGCTATCATCAGTCTCTGTAACCCACTACAGGTTCCCAGAAGCCCGAGCCAGAGCCCTAAACCTGCTCCAACAACACGTACTAGTCCGTATAATGTACATCCGTGGGAGAGCGGAAGGCTCTACTAGATAGTAGAGATATCGAGATGTGTGCAAAAACAAAAAAGATTCCAGTTCATCCCCCATTCCACGTCCTCCCATCCTTTTAAGCGTTTCAAATTCCATCCATGTAGCTATCTCTTAGCTAGCTACTAGATTTTCATCAAATAAAGTCTAAAATGTACTTCAAAGTAATCCAAGGAGATAAAAGGGAGAAATCGAAATAATGTCATTTATATTTCATTGCTTCTCTGAATCCGAGTCCGAATCCAGCACTTATTGCCTCGAGGCAAAGTGTATCTACACACTATATACAGATATACAACTTTAGTCGTGTGTATGCACACCCGCATAAACTTTCTACATATATGTAATTATGCTACATGTCTATACAGATTCTAAATAACTCTTAATATCTGCTTATGTAATTTGTAAAATGTAGACAAAGTATGGATGGCTGGATAGAAAAAGTTTAAGTACCATTCAAGTTTTATGATTTTATGGAAATTTAGTAGTTTGTTACGTGATTTGTAAAAGTCGGCTTTTGATTTAGTTCAGATGATTGGGATTGAACTCGTAGTCTTTGAGATAGCTCAGATGTTTGTTTTATCTGACTCTTACTTACTGTGGGAATGTGTGGGTGGGTGCTGATTTTGATTTGAATAGAGGAGGTAACTCATGACTCGTGAGTTCTCCGTCTAAATCCTTAATGAATAAAAGCACTTCTTTCTTCCTGTCAGTCTGTGCCTGTTCCTTGGGGATGTTGTTGTAGGCCATTGTAGGGGATGTGCACATCTTTCTCTGTAGCTCTTAGATTAGTCTTACGTTGGACTCTGTACGGTGATGAAGAGAGTAGGTAGAATGTGTTCAGTTACTAAGCCTTGAGAAATTCTGAGTAGGATGCTTGAAGATTTCCATGTACATATTCCTTTTGAGCCATATCTTCATTCTTTTCTATAATGACAAGGACCTAGGTTTAGGTACTCTACTACCCGCTACTTCATGGGAGTTTGAATTTCAATCTTAAATCCTCAAGTACGAAGGTACGTATCTATGTAGTGTAGGATGCAGTAGTATTGTAGCGTAATAGTGAAAAACTTTTGAATATTTTGAATAGGAAATATACAATGCTGGTTGATCTATCTGTATTCAGTATCTGGAAGAGTGTAGAGGACTAGAATATGATATTTATCCCATAACTACATAATTAGAGCTGTAAAGTATATATGTTTAGTCACTTCCTAAGGCTATATACAGTGGTATCGCTTGTGGAGATGTATATTATAGGAGTGGGGAAATATGGTGGGGAAATGTAAATAGAAGAAATCATACGCAAATGATGCATGATTGCCATTAAATGGCATAATTTTTGCGTATACTTATGCACGAATGCCTCCCTCTTATCCCTTTCCTTTCACTCTCTCCAAAATACGCAGTACATATCCGGGTGACGCTGGTCTAATAGGAAGAAATCTATTTATGAAATTTTTCACGAAGAAAGCAAAATCTCAAATATCTACTCTGAAAATATTTTTACTAGACTTCATAGTCAATGTCGACTTCGACTTTGCCTTCCACTTCGAGGATGATCGAAGTTGAATTCAAAGTAGAAATCCATGGAGCATTGAAGAAAAAAAATAATAATGTAAAGGCGTCACTTTATTTGAATTGAAAATTGAAAATCCATGGGATGGGATGGATTCACTGGGTCTCTGAATGTGGATGCGGAGACGAGGCAGGAAAGGAAAAGAATTGCCATTGCCATTGCCACGGTCATATTATATAGTAGAGAGAGCATCAAGTAATTCTTGACGTCTTGAAGCATAAAATAAATGGGAAGGAAAAGGAAATGGAAGGAAAAGAAAGGAGAAAAGAGAGATAGAGAGCGAGAGAAAGAAAATATGAAAAGTTGATATGTTTTTAAGAGTATGTAAAAATAAAAATATAAGAATGTGAATGTAGGAATGAAATGTAAGGCTTTGTAAAACTATTGTCTCCTGGAAAATAAATGTCATTTGGATTTGGATTTGGAATTTGAAATAATAAGACTACAACATACTCCATTTATTATTAGCTGTAGAATATAAATAGTCGCATAATAGAAATAACCGGATACACTCGCAATTGTGTTCAGCCTACAATACAGTCAACAGTCATTGTATTGTATTGCTATGCTACGCAGTTGGAGTCATATTCACAATCCACGTCAATACTGTGACCATACCGTCACAACTCATATAAAAAAAAGAGTCTTTTCTCCATATTCCAAAAAAAAGTTGCAAATTCAACGTCAACCCGAGACCCAAATATGTAGTACCATCTTAATGATACAAGTCATGCGCCTATGCTTCCTATACCAGGCCGAACACAAACTACAGCTGTGCAATGCACTGCACAGCAGTGAGCCTATGGGCTCCTGCTTTTCCCATGCAAACTGCTCTGGGCTCTGAATAACAACTAGTGTGTAGGTACCTACCTACGTACTACTCGTGTGTACTCGGACTAAATGACTACACTCCGTTGTAGAGTATGTAGGTAGGTGGGTAGATAGACAAAAAGGAAAACTGGAGCCATATGCCATAACCACCGAGTCATAGAGCTTAATATTGTCTATAGACAGACAAATAGCTGGGAGCGAGAGAAAGGAGCGTAAAAGAATATCTTGTATTCTATTACAGCCTTTGTAAGAATCTCCTCTTTTTACGTACTGAGATCCATTTCCTGTCCTATAATAATTCTCAGAGTAATGAGTTTGGCATTCGTCATTAAATTTCCAACAGGATTTTCACTCTAGAATCTTCCCATTCGAATTTCCGAATTTATGATTTTCCTCCATCTCGATCCTTTCAGTCCTTTTCAATTTTGAGTCGATCAGCTCGTTTTTTCTTTATTTTTCCCTTCACTTCCCCGTCCATTTTCCTTGAGTTACATACTACTTTATACTGTGTACTGGCATTGATTTCCAACTTTAGCGTGTGCTCTGTGACTATGCATTTTTTATTATTTAGTTGTTGCTCTTACACTTTTTGTAGGTTCTGTATATACTCCCGTGTAGTTCGAGTTAGAGTTCGGCTACTATACTGTTTGCATGAGTAGAAATCGAAATGGAATTGGCGGAGATAAATGAAGTTTAAAAAGTTTCTTCATGGATTTCATCTGATCCCTGTCTAATATTATATTACGCAAGTTCCATTTAGAAAGAGCTCTGAAAAATTACTCATTTTAAATATTTACGCTCCACAATAACTCATCCTAGAGAATTTTCAAATGCTACAAATATAAGTGCTTACAGCTATATACGCAGGTAGGTACCTACATACTCTCGTAGTAGCGTCTCTTATTCATTTGATTTTGGATTCGCCTCCTCTGACTCTTCACTGTAGATTCTGGATCTGGATTGTAGATTCTTCTGTTGTACACAAAGGAGGGAAAGAGATATTCAGCGTTAGCATATCCGTATTTGTGGATGTAGCAGTATACTTAGAGTGTAGTTTTAGTGCGCTGCGCAAGTTTTATTTAGTCTATAACGGTGAAGTGAATCCAATAGGGAAACTCACTCAGCAGTCACTATAGTAGCGGAGCCTGGGCCGAAACCATTTCCAGACCAGACAGCCGACAGCCTTAAGAATGAAGTTGAACACTTTACTTCTAGTTTCTAGATTCTAGATCAAATGTAAAGTAGGCATAAGGACATGTATGTTAATATAGGCATACCTTTTTGTAAGATGGCAAAAATAGAAAGTCGGGAAGTGCTCACCTACATAATATATACCCGGTAGGGATGTCAGTTTCTGTAGAAGGGTTACTGTAGACTGTTGAAAATTGTAGACTTGCAGACGTAGACACGGCTGGACTTGGACTCTCATGTGAACTGTTGTTGACGGAGTTCAATCAACATTCACAAAATAGAAAACCTGGAAGGAAAGTAAACCAGCTGGAGACCACTACGAGTCTTTAAGTACTGTTAGACTGTAGATTTGACTCTTTTTACTGTTTCGTGAAGAGTGAGAGAGGAGAGAAAGAGAGTGCAGAGAGCAGTGGAGAGAGACAGTAAAATAATATGGAAGGAATGGAGAATGGAGATCTCCATCTTAAATAATGCAGAAGAGGTTGAGAACAATGACAATACCACTTTCCATTTTAACTTTTCACCAAGGACGGAGAATGCGAATGTCTTATCGTCCCAGAATTGGTTTGGTCACAACATTAACGTGGAAAACGGGCTCTCTCTCTCTCTCTCTTAAAAGACATGTATATTTTCCGGTATAAGGAAAGATGTACGGGCTTCATAGGAGGGTCGGTCGTCTCCCTGTCTAATTAAAGCTATGTATATCTGTAGTCTGTATAAAGTTAAAGTTTACAAAGTAAATTGTATTATTTATTCAGCCTTGAAGAAATACAAAAACAAAACGAAAAGGATGCCACTTCTCCACCCTGACTAAACGTGGTACCTACAAGCATATTTTGTGTAGCGTTCAAAGTATGCTACCAAATTTAAAATATTTTTTAAAATTTATTTTCTTTCAAGAAATAATGTTGAAGCAAAAATAAACGTTGTCTAAGTAGAGTAGGTTTGTACATTACATATTTGGAATTAAGTTACAGTACTCGAAAGATGCTATTTTTTTCTTAGGATTAAGAATTGAAAATTCTATATTATATTATAGGTTTCTGAAAAACGAAAGGGACAACGAAGGAAAATGGTAATGACGCTTATGTAGGTACATGTATTCAGAATCCACACTCGAACATCATCTTTCTTTAGTGCAGAGTGAATTCTCTATAAAAGTGACTATAAAACCCAGAGTTAGACTAGAACCAGAACTGAAGTATGCCCATGTAGTACTTAAGTAATTAACTGTCAAGTTTCACGTTTCACCCATGACAGTGCTCGTGCGAATACCCATGCCCATGGCCATGCTGTTTCACCCATGCTCATTCCTTTTTTTTTACACTGGGGGAATTTTGAAAATTAAATTTGTTACAAGATAATTAAAAAATATGGTTTTAAAAATTGAGAAGAGTATAATATGAAAATAAAATTGGAGCCGAAGTGACTGTTTGTATGGGGTGGTATCCAGGAGACCTGGCTTTGCCTATGAGAGAATCTTCGAGCGAACCATAATTTATTCAGGTGTACACATCGTAATTGCCTAGTGCGAATTAATGTACCTCAGTGAACGCAAGGCTAATGTGTGAAAAGGAATATAAATATGCCATCATAACGACCCAGCACTTTGTTCACCTATTCATACTCTCTTTTTAGATGTGCATTCTCCTTGATTATAAAGTAATTACGTATGTGCATTTACTGAATTAATTCATACAAGGCGAATCATAGCATGCCAATAGCAGGTCTACAGTAAACTAAAGTATGAAGAGCCATTCTCCCCCATATTAACCAACTCATAATTATTTCAAAATTGCTGGAAAATCAAGTCTAGAAGGGAAGTAAGAAAGGGACGCTTGTCGCCTTCGTCGTGGTCTTGATTTTTCGTCTTGCTTGATCGTTGATTTCACATCGTTAAGAGCTCTAGTTTGTAAATTTTGTCTTCTACACTAATCAACAGAAACATAAATGTACGGAACAAAGCTAATCAGAATTATTGCGGATCGTAGCTTTCAATTTGGAATTTAGACTAGGGACGGGAAGACGAGGACGAGACAGGGAGTTTAGTTTGAACTACTCAAGCTATAAGAAATATCTTACGCTTCGGGAAGGAAAGTTAATACATCCAAATTGCATCTGACGGGGAAAAAGTGGGTTTTGTGGTTTGAAATGTATTTTTAAGGGAGATGATTATATTCTTCAGTTTTTTTAAGGCTATGGATTATACTACATCCCCATGTGTGTACATATCCTTGCTATCTGCAGGGGGAAAATTTCTATTTTATGCGCTTCTGCTCACGTTGTAGCATTAGCATTAGCTTTACGAGGAGGCACGTTGCATTGGTTCAACTTTTGGAGAGCTCAATCCAAATGGAAAGCCAAAACCAAGCCACGTTTTGTTACTTTCACGAAGAAAAAAAGAACGATCAATTCGATTCTGTCTGTAGAACGAGAGAGAGAGAGAGAGAGAGAGAGAGTGTGTGAGAGATGGAAAGGAAGTGGAAGTAGGAGGATTCTGACTCTGACGATGAGAGCGGAAGATGGGTGAAGGTCTGAAGGTGCTAGATCACACGGCTCTCGGATAATTCCGTAATTGTGTATCCCAGGTGCTGAGGGAGTCTAGCTTAGGCGTAGCGTAGGTGTGTGCATTCGTTCTCTGTATGAGATGAGCTGACGTGCTATCGTATCTATTTGTGTCACGCTGGGCTGACTCTAGAAAATATATCTTTTCCCATCTCGATGTATGACTGAGCTCGACAGTTTTGTCTTCCACTTTCCCCGCCAATGCTCTCATCATCCTCATCCTCATGCTCCAACCTCTCTCCCATGGCTTCCCTTGACTCAGAGCAGGAATATTCTGCCGGCTGGGACCAGAACCAACGCGACGATAGGAGAGACATTAAGACTATTATGGACGAATATTTGGTTTGGTGGTGCTTGCTTTTGTTTCCATCCAGATCTGAGTCTCTGTATGATGAGAGAGTTCAAGTCTCAAGAGTTTGAGCATAGCAGAGAATTCAATATTATAATATATTGGGTCCCTTCCTTCTTGCCTCTCCTTCTGGATTTGTGCTACATTGTGGAGTCACGGTACACGTTGATAAAACATGAGTTGTATGTATCAGTATATATTTTCAAGTTGAACCCGTGTGTGCGTGGGGAAATTTTACAGGAAACGATATGGAGCGAATACGTATTTTGGTCTTTGAACGAGCTTCTCTCCCAGATTACCAATACGAGAGGGAAAGCGAATACGAGTAGGATTCCCATGCTTACAAGGCAAGGCTCCTCTGACTCCTATGTTAAAGTCAGACTCACTCCCACTCACTTTCACTGTCCGACTTTTACATTTGCTTTCCAGTCTCTCTCTCTCTCTGTATCTCATCCTTCTTTCCGCATCTGATTCAAAGATATGAAGAGAGCGAGTAAAATAGGGAAACTAGCTGGCTCTCTTTCTCTCTCCTTTCTCCTTTCTCTCTATACAGAATATGAAATGAATGCAAAGTCAGAAAAAAAGGGGGAAAATCTAAAACTCAAGAACTGTTGAATCCTAGTCGTAGTTTAAATTGGATGGCGATGGCGTGATGGGAAAGACACTTGGATTCAAGTACAGACGATTCCATTCTATTGCCTGTTTTCCATATACATCTCCCATCCATTGAATGAGTCAAGTGAGCCTTATGTGGTGTACTTCTCCACTGCACTGTTGGACTGAGTTAAGCATTTCTGACGTCGAACATACTTTACCTTCTAACTTTATATATTTCTAAGAGCAACATACAGTTATCATTTATGTATTTGGACCATTCAACTCTTTTTTATGCTCAAGCGGCATATGCAACAACCACAAGTACTACTCTTTATTGACAGCCATTGTAGATACTTTTGATTTGCGTATTGTATATATTGTGCGGATTCTTGCCTATATAGCTATTCTCTGTGGCCTGGTCGATGTCGAAGCCAAAGTTGACGTCGGTATTTTTTTCGTTTTGTTAAATCGTTTTCTTGGTCCGGGTCTGGGTCTCGCTACATACCCACTTTGTTAAATCTTTTCTGTCCATGTAGGTGCACCATCCACTGGAATTCCGTCTTCTAAATGGCGTGCATTTAAAGTTTAATATTACTCTGTAATCCCCTTCAAATTTAGTGCAGCTTCCACTCACATTTCCCCTCAAATAATGGCAACATTTATTCAGTTGAATTCCGTAAAAAATGGAAATAGAAAACCAATCATCGTCGTTGCATACCTGTATAATTCTATCATTTTGTATCGGCATTGAAGATTCAATATTGGATATTCGAAATTGTCAAACAAAGGGTAACTTTATATGTAGTGAACGAGGTTTTCCGATTATCTCTAAAAAAAATTGCCTTGCACAATATTGACTTAAAGCTAAATATATTTAAAAATTGTAAGAGATTTGAATTAAAATTTAAATTACAAATTTAAAAATATTCTAAGTGTTACTAAAAAAATAATTAATTGGATTTTAAAATTGCAAAATGCTGTAATTACCTACTTGTTTTAAAAGATTTACTTTCACATTTTTTAAAACTATAAAATCATCTAATGACGTATTTCAAATAATTGTTCAGCCGTCTAATGAAGCTTGTTTGACATGGCTTTTTGAAAAGGCTGAACTGCCAATACTGTCGTAATACTTGTTTAGTATGAATGGATGAATTTTGTTAATATAAAGCATAAAATTTTGACGTATGAACCCTGTAAAATCTAGATACTCTGCATCGAATGCCTCAAAATTTCCTCATATGCTTTCTATACAAATAGTAATTCGATTTTTAAAGACGATATAATTATGTATGCACAGCGTAATATGTTTGATGTACACGAATATTAAATATGTATACTACCATTGAGCTATACTTTATGGATGTTCTTCCTCCATTTTTGACATGGAACAAAAATCGATCCGTTTTTTATCCATGTCCTAAGGTTATATCGTCGTCGTCGTCGGAGTTAGATTTTATTTTTATGGCGCCATGTCGATATGAGTATCAGTATCAGTCATGATCTCATAATTGTTTTATATCTTGTTACTCAGTTTCAGTGCTGCAGTTTTTGTAGGCACTCCAAAGACTCCAGACAGAAGACTGGAGAGACATTGTTAGACATGCGATGAATCACACCTGTTTGGAATATTTGAGTATCACTTATATTGGAAAAAAGAATAAAGTTCAAGGAGGTCATTCTTCCTCGTAATTTTATCTTTCAAGTCCTCGAGTGTGTGCATATATATTGTGTCGTAGGTCGCGTAGTTCTACTCTTATAATTGTAAACTACACTATTAACACGACTACAGCGACAGCGATATTGAAAACTGAATAACTATCTGAACGGAGACAGACATGTAGGAGAAAAAAATCGGAATTCTTTGTAGTATCTTTCTTAGTAGGTACATTCCTATTTCATAGAGAAGGAAGGTTATGCTAAATTGAAATTCAAGGAGAATGCCTCTTTTGTCTGCGAAAATATGCTAAACTAAATTTTCACAATAGCCGTCAGTCAGCCATATGGTAGTATTATTCAGTGGAATGGAATTAACGAAAAGTAAAAAATAGACTGTGACGGTATATTGTGTATATATTTATATAGGAATGGAATATCTTCCATTTTCTATTCTATTTCCTTTAACGAAAATGTCTGTAAAAGACAGATTTGTCTGGCTCTAATGCTTTTTCTTGCTTAGCTACGCCATGTGAAGTAAACAAAGGAGTAGTATCTTCTTGTCCTACGTCCTACACTGTAATATGTAGTTTTCTGTAACCACAACAATAGCACCAGAATCTGAGACGACGAACCAAGTGAATAAGTCAAGTCCCATTTAACAACGCATGCTAATATGTTATTATGTTGTTTAACAGGGAAATAAAACTTTTTTTTATTATGTTTCAGTTTGGATGTTTATCGTAGTAAACTATGTACCTACCTACCTGTGTGTACATACTGGTGAACATTTAAAAGGAGCATGTATTTTCAAAGCATACTCCAACTCACCAAATTCACTTTCACTGTTTGAGTCGCTGCATGCATGTGAAACAGAGGAGAAATCCACACTGACTAGTCAGTGTACGGTGTGAAGTATATACAGCTGGAAAGTTTTTAAGCCTGTCACATAGGATTTGCCTAGGCTTTAATATGTCCTACGTAATTATGTGTTGACTCATCCGACGCAACTCTTATATGTCTCCCTGTCTCCTCTTTCTTTTAACTATGCATTATTAAAGATACCTACCTGCGTACCGTACCATAAACGACACCATACGTTGTTGAATTTAAATTTCCCTTGACTTTTTGCATTAAGTTCTTAAATTGTTGTCAGCATCTTACTGTCACCACTATTTTTATTCTATTTCCCTCCCTCAGCCCAAACTGGAGGAGGCATAAAAACACACTGTCATTTTCATTTTGACTCTCCGTGTCCCTGTCATTTTCATTGCTACTCTCATGGAGGAAATGAGTTAGAGGAGCACACCTTGTGTCACAGAAATCACATTCTGTGTACCTGTGCTACCTTTTGGCAATGGAAGAAGAAACTTCTCCTTTGTGTCCATCGAATCCACTACGTGTGCATATTTGTGATTATGTATTTTGCGTATTTTGAAAAGCATTTTTTTAAATTAGCCGGAAGGCATATCACTATCATTAAAATTGCCTTGGCGAATATAACATACGCACTTACTATAATTGATGGATTACTTTTACACTGCAGTATAGAATTTCTTTGGATTGTATTATATTATATTATAGTATTTGCGGTTGAGTGAAGAGCCACTGCCGCTGTCTCTTGAGTGCTCGTATATCCGTAATATATTCCTTTTCTTATGTTTTTATAATCCTTTAGAATTTAGAATTCATGAGCTTGAGTCAGGCCGTTCAGTGTATTGTAGGAAATTAAGACCGTTGGTCTTCTGTGTCAAAGGGAAGCAGGACTTTGAGAGGAAGACGAGGAGAGCACATCCATCAGTAGTCAGGAGATTCATGCGTCAATGTCTACTGTCTGCCTCCCTGCTTCTCTGCGCTATCATATCTGGACGGTTGGAGTGTATAGTACTTTAGACTTGGGTATATGTATACCGCAGTGTGTGTAGAGGAGAGCGGTGCATGACTATTATAAAATGTATGTGATATACGGTATATGGAGGAATTGGTGTGTGGACGAAGATGGGACGTGGAGGTTGGCAAGGGGAAAGCCTGTAGCTCATCATCATCTTACTGAACACTGACTGAACACTGAACAGTTGGAAGGGAAATAATCTACTACCTCTACAGATAGTTTAGAGTGTGTAGACTTTACTATTAGACAGCGTTCCTACTTTGTAACGATTCCCTCTGAACTACAATCTAACAAGTCTAACAGTCTATACAATGTATTCTTGAGCGCATCTCTATAGGAGAAGCATAGCCTCGTCAATTCTTCTGCTTCTCTCCTTGTGTAGTATCGTTCCTTCTGGGAGAGTTCATGCGAAAAAGTTGTTCTCATGCTCGTTTTCCTTTTCGTCTTCCTTTTCAAATTCGACGTCGACTTCGACTTCGTCTCTCTATTTTTACTGCGTCTTTGGCACTCGCGCTGGCTCTCGCTTTGGACCTCAGCTCCAGCTTCAGCCCAACCTTCCATCTTTAGTTTTCCCTCTGCCTTTCTCTCTGCATTGGATTTCACTGCATTTTCGGGATGGAGCTATAAATCTATTTGAGAATACAGTCTTGAAAGTTGAAAACTTGAAATCAACATCATTACCTTCATTAATGGAAATTATGTATACGTATCATATCGGAGCCACATAAGCGTACCATTGTCCTTGTTCTTGTGGTTGGGACTGGAGCTGAGACCGGTACCTAGTGGGAGAGAGCTACAAGTTTGTCATGAAATTGCTATCCATGGTTCAGGCTGCTCCGGCTCCGGCTCCGGCCTCGGCTGTGGGAAGGGAAAACTTTTTAATCGTTTTAACTCGTACATCCAGCTTGCATTTTCTATTTTCTCGCTCGCTCTCTCAATTCTTACTTGAATTTGAATTTGAATCTCCCACCAACCAACCAACCAACTCCGTATTAAGTCCAAATTTGCACATTGCACTTACGATTAGGTATAGAGTCTCTCGTCAAAATCCCTCATGTTTTCATCATTTTATTGTATATTATGGGATTTCTTGGAGCAGTCCTTCCACTTGAGGTGTTTCATTCTCGTGAAGGAGACTCCCAAGTTAAGTTTGAACTCGAATTCGAGTCTCTTATCTCCCTACATTAAACTATCTGTTGGATGTTGGCGTGAGCATTCGGGAGAGTGGGACGGGCATTTGGTTTCGGTGAGAGTAACTCAAGTTATTCAATCGAAAACAATAAAGCTTCTTTCTCTCTTCTTCCAGAGTTACTACATTACTTTCACTCTCTTCACAGACACATTAAAATTTATATTAAGCTCCTCGTCCTTTTCCCGAGCTCTGCTGCAGAGTCCCTGTCCACATAAACTCCAATTCTAATTCGAATGCCAACACTCCACACCTCCGACAAAACCTTGGGAAGGTACAACAAAGGAGAAAATGAAAGACAAACTAAACACTTTTTGGCAATGAATAGAACATGAAAGGTACATGAAAAAATAAATATGGAATGGGAAGTAAAAACAAAAAAGGAGAATAAATGTAAAAAAAATGAAGGGGAAAGTAAAATGGGACAGAGTCAAGTATTATTGAAAGTACCTCAGCGTAAATGTACAAGTGAAATGAAAGTAGAATGTTGAAAGGAAATCAATTTTAAAGTCCAAGGGAAGAGACGTATGACTCTCGTACTTTGGATGTCGTGCATGTGAAGGTAGTGCACATTACATTTTCTTGATGTAAATAAGTGTAGAGTCAGGAGCGTCTAGAGAGGAGTCCAAAAGGGACAAAGGAAAGAGAAAAGGAGACAGTGTCTTCTTCCGCCGTGTTTGAAGAAAAATGGGAAGCTAAACATGAGGACCAAGAGGTCCGCAGACTACTCCAACTACCGCAACTACCTGTGTAGTTTTAGTTGTGGGAAGACAAAGAGGAATGTTCGAATGTTGAAGGGTAGGTCTCCGTCACCGTCTCCTTCCCCGTCTAGCTAAGGTGTGGGGAATGGGGAATAAGAATAGATATGGGTGAGGAAATAGATTCAATCAACTACATCGTAATTACATCCCTCAAGACTACATCCTGCCTTTAATATTGTCAAAAGTTAACTCTTTTTACGTCGACACAACGTCTCTCTGTCTCTCTCTTTCTCTGATCAAACTAAGTTTGGGAATTGTTATTAAAACCAAGTGTACCGCCATTCCTCAGGATGAACATAAATTGTTACATGAGACTCTCACAACTATCAAATAAGATTGGAGTAGTTTTTAGCTCTACAGTTGTGCTCATATTTGTTCTGGCCTGACCCAGGTGTACATATACGTTATATTATATACACACTGACTGACTTAACTGTGAAGAAGAACTGGCTTCGTCGTTTACATTTGACTCTGTACGGTCGTCGGGCACGGAAATATTTTCGAGTCTGTCTTCGGTCTCAGTCTCCGTAAAAGTTTGTCCCTCAGCAGCTATATGAACAGGATGAATCGTCATTTTGTGAAACTTTAGTAATGGTAATGTAGCATAATATTCTTGGTGGTGGCTCTCTGTAATCGTTCTCTGGTCTCCTATTATAGATTGCTAGATTCATTTATGTAGTCCAAGTCGTGTAGGACAGGATGGTTGGTGGGACTGGAGCTGGAGCTGGAGCTGGGGAACTGTAGAACTGTTAGATCATTACTTCTCAGGCAGGGAAAATACGTACCTAGGTAATTCTCTAAATGGCACGAGTGTGTGTGTGTGTGTGTGTGCAGTGTAACTGCCTCTAAGGCAATTTTCCAACTCAACCCGCGTTGCAAGTGATCAATGACGAATGTCGGTCTCGCAGTCTCATTTCTAATTTATATATAAATTTAGTTGTACCTAATGTCAATGTTTATCTCAAAATGCGGAGGCACCTTACCTATGTCTACGTGCAGAAAGGCGTGTATTTGGGGGAAGTTATAGAAACTAGAAGTAGGTAGGTTGTAGGTAGGTACCTATCAGTGCTGCTACCACAGAACGTATGTGGTATAGCTTAAAGTTAGTAGTAGCAGTTAAAGTTTAAAATATATTTAGAAATGTTGTGGTTGTAATGGTACAGAATGTAAAGTGTAGATAAAAAAATTATTCACTAGTCGTGGTCGTGGCTTATTGTACAATGTAAATTTCTCCATTCGTTCACCATTTTTTCCCTAGTTTGTGACGTGTGTATAGTACTGTGTAGATACTTACTTCGGTTTCGGGAGTCATGTACTCACTATCTGTAACTTGTTTGTTGTACGTGTAGTTTATGCAGGAGAGACTATAGAAAACGTGAAGCTTTTTCACAGATCATAAATAAGCTTAGCCAAGTACATCTTGTCAGATAAATACGAATTTAGCTTTCTCCTTTCTGCTCTGTCCCCATTCTCTTCTTCCATGCTTAAAGATATGTGTACGTGGAGCCTACATAGTTTAATTGTAGTTCACCACTATTAGTAAGAATTACTTTTGTGCTACACCAAAACCAAAACCACACCCACAGCCTCCCTAAATTTAAGACTTGCTGAAGACTGAATCATCGAGGAAGATACCTACTTCCACTTACCTGAGCCGTTAACTACCACGGGTTGGATTGCAATTGTATTCGAAAATACTGATCCAGTCCACGGAACTACAGTGATAAGATCTAGATTCTAGGTGGAGGAACAAAATGTGGCAATAAATAACCAAAAATTCATATGAAAAATTACTTTAAAAAACAGAATTGCGAGCAATTATTTTTGGGAGGATCACAATTCCTCCTCTCTAGCTCTGTGTAAAACTTAAAACGGTAAAAACTTAAACGAAATTGTAAACTGGGCAGTCGCTGCAAGTATAAAAGTATAAATGTTATGTATGGCTCTGGGTGAGGGAGGGAGATGGCTAAAAATTAGTGTTACAAATGCATACCCATACTAAATGTATGGTTCAAGTTAAAATGGAAATGATGTAGCATCAGCCTCACACTCCTCGCAAACTAATATTTTGTAAAGTATAAAACTGGATGAGCCAGGGGGGATTATAAGTTTGGTTTTGTTTGCTTAATTTTGTCAGATTACTTGGAGCATATGGGGATGTGGATGCGTGTTGTGTGGGTACGTAACCTACTTGGACATCCAGGACATTAATGTGTACCGTATTTCTTCTACTAACTCCCCCCAGGAATTATGTTAAATTTTGCTTTAGACCCGGGAGTAATTAGAAATCAGAGTATAAAAAAAACAAAAGTCTCTTCATTTGATTCAGTTTTAAAGACCCCGGAAGTTATTTTGGACCCGAGAGTTAAAGGAGGCACGGGAGGTAGTAGAAGAAATACGGTAGGTACCTTACCTACGTATGATATTTCGTACACGCGGAGACAGTAAACTTTTTGAGTGCCCTTGTTTACCTTCAGTTTTGCAGGGATGTTGACGTGACGTGATGAGGTTGCCACTTTCTGAGTAAAAATTGTACGAGACAGAGAAGTTTAATGAATGACTCATCTGGGATTCATGATCAAACTCAAATTAAAATTGTACAGGTTGTAGTAATGTTTTGGAGCTACAGACTGCATCATCATATGGATCACTCTAATATTTTAAGCAGCTCTGCTTTTATCTCTAGTTCACTAGGCACCTCTCTACAGGAACGAAGCAAACTAGTTGATTCGATAATGGCTAGATCAGCACGGTGGATTGATCTACAGATATCCAAAGCAGATGTGGATGATTGAAAAATAAATGATAGTATAATGATAATAATGATATAATAAAGGATACAAGTAGAAATCCTAATATGAATGAATTATGCATTGGACATAGTATACATATGTATCATTTTTCTTCCTTGAAGAAGCAATATTGAAATATTTGCAGTTTTGAATGACAATTAGTTGAAATGCTTTTCAGTTTTCAAAAACTAATGCATTTTGAAAACAGTTCATTAAAAGACTCCCCCCCCGCCCGATCTTTAAAATCGCATATAGAATATTATTGCTTACCGTAGGGTCTACTTATTTCTCAAATTTTAAAAGAAATTTTGCACTTTTTAAAGATAAATAACTAAATTTTTTTAAAGTTTATACTAAACATTAATTACAACGTTTTGAACTTTACAGAAATATAATTTGCCCTCGGTACTCGGTAAAATACAAAGTGTTTTGTTTTTCAGAAAGGCTATTTATTAAAGTGCCTTGCGTTAAATCCCATTACTCCGAACACATTGTAGATATTTCGTTTTGCATGGGTATTCCTTGGGAAATGAATATGATTAGTATTGCAACTTCAAATTGGATAGTGTATAACGGATTATAGAGTATAATGTAGTTTGATGGCAATTATGGCTCTCATTATAATGTAGACTCGAGCCCTTTAATAGCCTTGTGGTATTGTATATGTCGGAGGATATACAATATTGGAGGAAAATGTGTGAAGTGCAGTAAATACTCGGAGCACTTTCCCGTGTCAATGTCTGTCTATTTGGAGTACCATAATAGTGGTGCGGTGTAAATTATGAGCATACGGATATGGGATTATATCTAACCTGGGATTGGGATACTAGTGCTAATGCTCTAGATACTGGATATCAGTATTGATGGGGATGTGCTTACTATGTGGTTTGCGGTTTTGGCTTCATGCAACATTATATTATATTTGTAGAATATAAAAATATTAACTCCACATGGAATATTTAGTAGAAGTAGAAATACATACTGTAGACAGTAGCCACGCTGCACTACAACTCTACACTCCTGGGTACTGGTTAAATGGTAAAACGTAGAAATAATTTTGGATAATTTTGTCTGTTCTCTCTAGTTTTTTATTCTCTCTCTCTCCCACTCACTCTCAACTTGATATATTATGTTGGAATCCAGAGTGATTCCCATGGTAGTCCGTCACCCTTTCCAAAGCTAAAGGGAAAACCAACGCTAAAGCTAAATAGGAAGTGCACGTTTATTATATAGAAAGGAAATCATTGGAACGATCCTAATAATTTTCCCTTTTTACGTGCAGACTGTTCCAAGCCTCGGAGGACCTCTCATTGCAAAATTTATTACCTGAGAGCTACGTGCCATCATTCCTTTTAGCTCACACTACAGTCTGTTTAGCTCCTAGTTGCTATTATTGAGAAAAGAAGAAGAAAAGGAATAGGAAGGAAACTGGGACCGGCTCCTCTGGCTCTCTACAGTCTACAGACAGATAGAGACTGCCCATCATCCTCGTCTTCATCTTCTTCTCTCCTTATGACGGATGAGTAAGATTTTAGAGACTCCACATCTTGGGTAAGTGGGCAAAAGACACCTAAGATAATATAAATCGTACACTAGGAATACTATCTATAGGTTTATTTTTCCTTCCTCATTTTCATAGTTATTTCGTAGTATCAGTAGGTACTTGCAACTTGTATGTGTCCATCATAATCACAATCATAGTCGTATTATTTCTTCCTTTTTGGTTTTACAAAGAAAAACATTTTTCAACATTCAAATTCAACCTTCCTTTTCATATCCGTGTCAGAGTCAGAAGTCTCCTCCTACAGTCTTACATATACAGGATTTTGCTGTTTGCATACTGATACAAGCTTTAGGCCTGGCTCTCTTGTGTAATGGGGAAACAAGGCTTGTAAAATAAATGTTTTGAATATTATTATTATTACTACTACTACTACTATTATTATTATTATCAGAATTAGACTGCAGAGTTCTTAAGCCTCGAGTCTTGAGTCACAACATGAGCATAATAATAACTGTATGTCGTATGTAGTAGGTAGGTAGGTAGGTATGTACAGTGAAATATGAAATATTACAAGGGAAAAAAAATGAAGTGCCTGTCTTAGTAGAGCCGTACATACATGAAACATGCTATATGAAGAATTCTGTGTGTGTGGTGTATATTTATAAAGAAGTATTAGGTAAAGGTTAAGTGGAGAAAACAAAGACTCTCTTTTGCCTCTTGTAGATTCATACGCGGAAACGATTGGGGATTGTGAAGTCTGTGCGCGAACCCCTCCAAAGGAAAATAAGGTTGTCTGGACTAAAGGATAAAGATCCTGGGCTTGGCTATGTCGTTGTCTAAGTAATCATAAGTACACTAGACGAGTTTCTTGCATGCTTTCCTCTCGTGTTCATCATTGTGCAGAACCAGAGAACTGCACTGGAGGACTGGAGAGAGAAAGAGTGGAGACCGTAGACTACTTGGTAAGGAGGGAGAAGAAGGAGAGGTCTTCACTCTAGATTTAGCTTGAGGAACATTTAGTTTAGTGGACTAACAACGTCTGGAGTTTCTTATATATGCAGCAGTGCTCGTTCTAGTGCTGATTACATCAAATATCCAATTGTCTTTTACGTGTATGAAATTCCATTTCAGAGCCAGCTCCATATTGGTTGAGTCAACTTCTCTCGCAGAATTCATCTTAATTTATGTATATGTGTTTAATTTTAATGGAAAGCAGTGGTTGCTCCAACTATTACAGATTACTCAGATTCTCCGCGATAGGACGAACACTGGAAGTTTACAGCATTAGTAGTTGAAACAGAAACACTTCTCTACTCAAGCTCGAGGAGCTCCAAATCCAAAGGGGCTGTATGTATTTGAATTTGAATTTGAATTGCATGTCATTAACATACAATAGGACAAAGTAGCTTTATTATACAGTTCTTAAGCATTTGTATTTTTTACATACACCAGAAACGGGATCCAGAGTAGAGTAGGAGCCGAGCGGCCGCAGTAGACGTTCGCTACCTCAAGTTGACTCTTATTTAGTATTTTATTCAAGGCTAGGCGGGAAGTTCCACCTGGAATTGTAAAAAATGTTTTCCCGTAACTGTGGCCTCAAGTGAGGAGAATAATTATTGCGAGACATTTTCTACTCTGATTATGTTTATGGTCATGTCATGGCCATGGTTGCATAATGCCATTCTGATTATGGTAGGAATCGTAAGGCGGTAAACTAACTCGCACCCAAGTCAAGTAGGTACATAGGTATGTGTATGAATAATATACATTTATACACGTAACCTAGAATTGTAATCAGTAATCTGTCATAGAACAGTACAGTGCAGTCGCAGCGGGTTCAGTCAGTCAGTCAGTCAGAATAACAGCAAATCAATTAAATTATTCTTGTTTGCTTTATTTTGAGGGCGGCATTGTTTACTGTTCTGCATTTTATGACGTGATCACTTGGAGTTAAACAATTATTATGTGTAAGCAAAAATAATAGGCACACTGCAAGCACGCTTGGGGTGCTTTGGTTTCGTGACAGTCAATACTGCAGACTGCAGAGCAACTGGAGCTGGAAGACAAGGCCAACAATTGCCGTGCCGCCGGTCTGTTCGGTAGTCTATAATATAACAAGTTCAGTTTTACTTTGATTTTGTTTTTCAGGATTGAATTATAGAATTAATACTTAAAAAGCCTTTAAAATTACAGATATGTTGGCGGTTCTTTGTTAACCATGAAGTCTTTATGATCATGATCATGGTTCGAGTCATTTATTAAAATTGGAGTATTTTTTTTATTGTCTACTATGTACTCCTGCAGTATTATTTGATGAAAACTTGTAAGTATACACAGTACAGACAGAGGCTTGGGATTTAGCGTAGGTAATATGTGTTGTGCTGTCTCTGACTCTGGTCCTGCTTCTGATTGTAAAGGAAAGGGAAAGATTTTTATGGTGTCGAATTAAATTTTGTACACACGCCGAGATGTAGGAAGGTAACAGAGTCTCCACCCATTCTTGTTTCTGGTCCTGTAACGCTATTATGCTATTACCTACACTACTGTAATATATGTTGCATCTTGTGGTTGGGATTGATGTACTCTTTCACCATAATGCGGTCATTTGAGCTTTTAGCTTTAACTTTGAGCGAATAAGGAATTGAATATAATGGAATGGACCGCATTTACTTTTACTATTACCCTACTATACTAAGGTCCATGAAATTGCATTGATGTTTGGCTTTTCAGTACAGCTGAGTGCGAGTAGAGTTTCATTACTTTAACTTACCCTCCCTATAGATTACAGATGCCATTTTTAGACACCTACGTAGGTAAATCATTTAAAGTCTGCTCTGGAGTATTTTTTTAAATGATTAAATTTTATTTATATTTAATTATGTAGGTGTCCTAATTTAATTTTTTCTGCATGGTGTGATAACTAAATTTATTTTATTTGTAAAAATAATAAATTAAATACTTTGAGATAAAAATTTTGAATTGCTAATGCTACTTAAAAATACAAATACTGAGGACCATTGTGGTGGTAATAGTTACCGATATTGTAAAAATATAGTGTTATTTATTATATATATTTGTTTATTTAGAGCACCGCGAAGGAAGATCTACTGACAAGGACGACGTCATCTCTCTAAGAATGCTTGAAACCATTTAGTTTTGAACTCGCTTTATCTCTAATTCAAGAAGGTGGAGTTTAAATTTTAATAATTATATATGAACTGTTGAACTGTGGAAGCTGATAAGGAAGAATCATTTGTGTTTATCAACGATAACGAACATCTCTTGTGTATTTACGCTCTTAACTCACATCTCAATGGCTATGCCTCACAGTGACTGTGTCTTGTGAAACTGCAAAGGAGTGTACGAGTGAACTTTGCAAGTGGCAAATTGCAGAAGAGGGTAATCAATTTCTTAACGCGGGCAGACTGTGGCTCAAGTCTGAAAGGACAAAAAATCAAGCTCTCTATTATACTGAAGGAGCTTCAGCTTTGGATCTGAAACTCAGCACATACTAATTTTCTTCCAGTTATTTACATGCATTATATATAATATAAATTACCAACATACATACTCTGGAGGTATCCGAACAATTTGTCTGCTCCTGTTCTTTATCTAAGTCAAGAAAACAAGACTGTTAACCGTGCGGAATACTGGTTACGTTCAACGTTGTAATCGTCATTGTGTGCTGGTCTTTCTTCCCAGAAGTAGACCCAGGCCGAGTTCCAGCACGAGCAGAACCAGCCTCTCCCGCAGTTGTTTTTATTGGACCACCACTCTCTACGAGGGACTGCGTGAAAGCAAAGATTAATTAGTTTCAAAGACTACAAACCACAACCTTGCCATGGGGAAAGGGAGCAGTAAGCTTAAGCCGGAAGTGCTCAACGATCTTCGAGAGAATACTGAATTTTCCGGTGAGTAGCATTATGAAAGGGATCGAGTTTAGGTCGATTCTTTACTTTTCTTTCCTCATTTGTTTACACCACATAGAGTAGAAAGAAGAGAAGGAGAAGACGAACAAGGAGGCGGGAAGCTTCAACGGGGGGCTTTAGTTTTGAAGGACAGATCAATTGACCTATTTACATTTCTTATACAGTATTCATACTCACACTCGTACCGTATCCCATCACTATGCACACTACAGATGGACTATAGCTTTTGAGTAATGGGGTGCAGGGACCTTGTTGGGGAAGAAGATAGGTATATCTGGTTCTGCTACTAGTCACGGGGCGTGTAGACACTGGTTCGTAACCTTGAGGACAGCTTAATCAGAATTGTCATTACTCATGCTAGTGCCGGTACCATGACTGTAGTTTGATAAGCGTGGAAGCGCATTTGACTCCTTTGTGACGAGTCCACAGCACGACCAAACGATTCCGAGTTCGATGACGGCGAGTCATCTCACCTCCTTTATTTTACCATTGCCTGGGTCTCGGTCGTAACGGTTTCTAACTCGTATCGTGCATTCGACGCGTTTCAGTTTATGGAAATTATGTGGAGATAAATTAATCATTTGTGAGTTGCTTGAACTCGTACGTTGTAGTTGTAGATCCCTGTACGACTTTACCTGCAGTCTGCAGTAGTATAAATTTTGAATGTATCCAGATCCAGCCTATCTAAAGAATGAATGACTTGGCGTTGGGAACTGAGTCTCAATGGTGGAGAGTGCGACTCTCGGGCTAAGAGTTTGAATAGTTGTATGTAGCTATATGTAATAACATTGGGAGCATTAAGCTTCTTCACTCCGGAGGGACTGGATCGTATCACCTTATGCATAATTTGTTGAAATGTGTGTATCTCGACGAGCTTTCAGCGGTTCTTTCTCTTTCTATTTATTATCTCAGTGTCTTAGCTCCAGAGCTGAGTCATGTTAAGATCCTTGTGCGTGCACGGGAGTCAGCGAGGAAGAGAGACATATTATGTATCATTATTATGCTTTATGCTCTTCCTCTTCTTCCTAGCTTCGGGAGCTATATCTGCGCGGATATTCCTACCTCCTAAGTCCAAAGTCAAACTCAAGTTTTTCTGTCATTTTGTGATAGTGGGCATGTTATGTTTCACATCCACGTTTCCATGGAGGGTTACTTTCCTACGTCTGCATCTGTACACAATGCATACCGTGTACTTCCTGCTAAGCGGTGAGCGCTGAAATCTATCAGATATACGGTATGTACACCTGTACACTGGGAACATCAGTTAATGGGAATGGATGTACTATACCCACTACCTACCTGCTTATTTAGAGTGTATATACTTCCATGGAAGAGGAAGATGTTGAGGGGATTTACTGTCATTTCTGTAGGCACGGGTAGTGCTACATAGCGCTTGTGCATAAGCTTAGTGAAAAAATACAGTGAACTAAATTGAGATGGAGATGCTAAGCCTTTCTTTTGTTCTGTCTTGCCTGATCTTCTTGAGGCTCTCCCGCTCTTAAGGGTAAAGCACATTCACACAACCATATATACTCCGTGAAACAGTATTTTTCTCTGTCCTTTTCCAACCAAAACCAAATTTGAATTAATGATGGAGTAGCGACAAGATGATGGCTAAAAGCAAATGAGTTGGGAAGTTGGGAATCGTTTTCAAGGAGTTGCCCAGTTCCAAATCTCGCCCGCCTCGGAGCCCACTTAGTGTACCCACCCATCTTATGTACAGAATCACGAGACAATACTCGCGTATATGAGTACCTAGGCACTTTGCTTAGGTAGGTATGTAAGGTGGGAATATCAGTAGCAAGAGCTTGACTTTGACTTTCATTCACACAATTCTGCTTTTTCTCGATAAGGCAAACAGAATCTTCTTTCGGCAGCATCTGTTTTCCCAAGCTCAAGTTCTTATTGAAAGGTCTTCGTGAACGGTCGGCGTCGTCGACAGTGTCTGTGGATGGGATGTGAGAGGATATGTCGCTTTCACTCTGCACAAAGAAATCGTCATCATCCTATGGTCCCGGGTCGTTTTCGGTATCGTTGTCGACCCTGGTTAGGTATTTGCCCTAATGTTAATGCTTATGTGACTTACATTCAATAATATTAAGTTCTTTTCTATACTCAGTCCTCGCCATAACCATTATCCTGCATTGGACGAGGTGAGGAAGTTTTTGTTAGTTACAGATACAGTCAGTCTGCACTACTCTGCAGGCGCCTACTGTACTCGTATACGAAATAAGTATAGAATATGAAAGAATAGTGTGAAATAGTGAGGAGGGTGACTGTACTCAGGGCCGATGTATTTATTTCCTCAAATCCGTATAGGCTTTCCATTACAGCACGAGTTATATGGATAGTAATGCTATGCTAAATACTAATGCAGATTACAGATTCGTGTGATTCCATGTAAAGTGTTATAGGCCACAGGAGAACTATCCTTGGGTATTTTTTTCTCGAGTCAGGAAGAGGATTGTGATTGCAGTGTGGCACTATATGCATCCAGCGCATGGATACAAGGGAAAGGTACATACACATAATATCAGTATGTACTTATAAGGTTGAATCAAGTGGGGAAATAAATGTCATAGATCAAGTACAAGCATGACGTGCCAGTGCAGCGCCATTCTCCATTGTGGGATGAAAGAAGCCGCAGTCGAGCTGCTTAAGCTACCGCACACGCTAACAGTAACATTATGTAGTATAATAGTTTACATGTAGGAAATGATTTGTGGCCAAAATACTAACCAAAATGGACTTTCTTCGTTTCACACACACTGATGCTCCTCCTGGCATGTGGTGTGTGTGCTCTGTCTCATGTCTTTGGAGCCCTTGTTCTATAATCATAAGTAGGTACCGTGTTTCTTCTAATAACTCCCCGCGGTAGCTACACCAAACTTAGCTTTAGACCCGGGAGTTGTATCAAACTTATCCACAGACCCGGGATTAATCTAAAAGATGCAAGTTTAATTATGCAAAAACTTAAAACATCCATATAGACCCCGGGAATTATTGGAGTCCAAACTTTGCCACATAACCCAGGAGTTATAAGAGACCCGGTACCTATTAGAGGTGAGGAGGTGTTAGAAGAAATACGGTAGGTACATTGGTAGAGGAGATGGGTTGTTGTAGTAGTGACTAGACTGAGTAGTGATAAAAGCGTCTTACACTTATAGTAAGAAGTCGACTCTCACAGAGTAATAATAATAATAACGCTCTTCCTCAACTATGCCCTTTCAAGATTGCATCGTATTACTCAAGTTACGAAATTAACCCCGCGTTCAAAGGGATCAGCAGTGAACGTCAACATGTTCTCAAAACATAAATAAAAAATTGAACTCTTGGGAGATTTTTTTAATGATCTTGTGAAATTATGATTCCTTTTACATTTTACTCAGAGATTCAGACAGCAGTCAGGAGTAGGAGCCCCCAGATTTTCCTTGAAACTAAAGTCTGAAATATCTACATGACAACATTTCCCCCTCATCATTCTCCCATCTTCGTTACCCGTCCCCATCTAACTTTAGAGAAATATCATAGAGTTTTTTTTTTAAAGAAGTTTTTTTTAAAATAAATAAATACAGCACACAAGCCCATCTATTTAAACTTGTGTTTCAGTTTCCGTTCTCCTCTTTAAGTTTGAGCAAACGCACTGTGATTTAGATTTAGTGGAGAAACTCGAGAATTTTCTGGTTCACCGGTCTGTGACGTAACGTGCACGTCTCAAGTTGAGAAGTTGACGGTGTGTGGCAGACTTGTAACTTTAAATATAAATACAAATACAAATAATATACATGTGGAGGAGGTAGGGACTTGGCTATCAGTTCCGGGGCAGTCCACCCACGAGTTTCCTTGGAACATGAATGAGGCTGTTAACTGCAAATGAAAACAACTTACGCAAGAAGGAAGCAAACGACTGACTGTGGGGACATTTTCATTACCAAACCAAACCAAACTAAGTCTACTAGCTATGTAAAAGTCTCTTTTGAAATATGTATGAACCATAAAAGTTCCCGTACAAAGTTGTTTGAGAATGATGGGCTGCTCCCTGACTGACTTGAGCTGCATTTATGTGTAGCACAGCTGATACAGATATGAGACCTGACTGAGTGTGATAGTTTTTCTGCCTTCGGTGTCGGTGTGGGGATCTTCATGTGGACGTGGAGCTGGGCACAAGTGTAACTTTAGACAATGATTGTCGGATGAAAATAATGGCAATGTAACAGAAGTTTTGGCGAGGCTAAACCGGACGTCATAAGTAAGGAAGATTATAATTCCAAGTAATATGTACAGAAGAAAATTACATGATGATTTAGTAGAATTCCGAATGACTAATGATATTTTCGCCAGGATGTGTATTTGGGGCTTGAGTATTTCCAGCCATTTCCTAACTTGTTTGTCGGTCTGGGATAATTTGAGTCCAAGTCTATAGTCGTCAAAGGTATGGAACCTGGGAAATCTTGACATCGGTAAAATTATCTTTAGTTGAGTGAGCATGGGAAACAGCTTGCTTTTTAGATATTTTTGTCAAGGGGAACTACAACGGGGCAACATGTGCTGATGGCAAAGGCTCGTTGGAAAATAGACGGATCGCTACTCACATTCATTATAATATAAGTATACGAACATACATATGTACATGCACACATGTTAGTTTCGACTACTTACTTTGACTTCTGTACAAATTCTCGGTATTGCCACTGAGGTCTTTGATTCCTTGTCGCTGGAATTGGCATCGGTATTTTCTGGCTTTGCTTTTCCTTTTTCTCGCCTTATTTTTCATGAGAGTCACAGAAAATAATATAATAGAAATAAGAGAGCGACAGAAAGGGAGAGCGAGAGAGAAAGAGAAGAATGGAGTTGTTGTTATTTGGGCAAGAATCGCGAGAAAACTCCATGAGAAGGCACACGAGGTCAATAATATTTTCCAGGGTTTTGCAATACATTATCGAATCGACGTGGAAAAGTTATATGGGAATGGGAAAAAAATGGATTGGGGAAGAAGTAGGGACCTACATAAATGTTGAATATAAGTCTCCGTCGGTCTCGTTTCTTGGTCTCGGTGTTACAATAGAATAGAATAGACGTCCTCCACATTTCCACAAAGACTGTTGCTTTCCTTTAGATTGTAGGGAATGTAGACAGTAGATTGTAGATATACTTCAACATGTGTTATTGGTCAGAAAATCTAATAGCAGTATTATTAGGTAGATGTACATACGTGTGTCTGAGCAGTTTATAGAAAGGACGTATCTTCTCCAGAACTATACATGTGTCTCATGGTGGTTTATGAGGACGTGGAAGATTTGTTCCTTTTTGACTTTGGGTCGATGTTTCTTTCTACAGCATTGCTCGCATTTTATTCTCTCTCCTAGTATAGTGGAAGGATTAGGAAAGGTTCAAAAGTCTAATTTTAACAATAGTGTACTCATAGTTCTGTCGACTCTGCACTGTCTGCACGCATAGTACATCGGCAGTATACTTATCCACGCACCGTATTGCAGTTCTCTGAATTGCCCTCCGGTGTGTCACATCCATCCGGGCATCCTCCGGGGCTCAAGTCTGGATTCTGGAGTCTAGGAAAAAGTTTAAACTCTATGTCGATCTCGTGGTAGATGATTATTGTAATGTGAGAGGGAAGACTTTTATCTTCCAAGGCTTGTGACATCCACTTGGAAAGATTCAGTTTCATAGCGTGATTGAAATAAAAGTAGTAGGTGTGCGGTTTCCTATGTTTTTTTTATTTCGGAGGCGTGGACGTGAGAGCAGAAATAAGGGCTAGCTCTACTACGAGGACCTGGACTGGAGAGATCAGTCAGAGTAGTGGAGTTAGGGGTCTACTACGTTGATATAGAATGCGAGGCGTGCTCTAGCCTTGGATTAAAACCAGGAAGGTTTCCTCTGTTATTTTTCGGAGAGGAAAAGTGATTAAACTAGAAGACGTGAAAAGCAAGCAAAAGTAAAAAAAAAAAGACAGGGAGAAAATTGTACAAGTCAAATACACATGGAAGGCGAAAGGAGCGGGAGTGTACTGCGTACTGCACGAGCGAAAAGTTTTGAACAGAGCTAATTGCAATGAGTTCCTTTCCTCCTTCTACTTTTACAGAGGTAGTACGTCGCTCTTCCTCCCTCCCTCGCTCTCTCTCTCTATCTCGTATGACTCTTGTCTCAAAGTAAATATATGTAATTATACAGTGCTGGGTCCTTAAGTCAAACTTAGACTCTCTCCTTGTGTGTGAGTGAGAGAGGCAGAGGGACATGGATAGAAAGAGATGTTAAGAGTTGATGCCGATGGTTGAAAAAATATATGCTTAGGTATGCAAAATATTCTTTTTTTGCCTTTCTCGGGGTTCTCATCTTTCTCCTTGCTTCTTGTTTCAGATGAAGAGATTCAAGAATGGTACAAGGGCTTCTTGAAAGATTGTCCTAGTGGATGTCTGACGGTGGAAGAGTTCAAGAAAATCTACGGAAACTTTTTTCCTTACGGTGATGCTTCCAAGGTAAGTTTTTAAGAGATTGTGTGTGTGTGTTTATCTTTATAATAAACTAGTAGTGCGGCCCGTCCTACGGGCGGAATTCATCAGGGTTTCAATATTTCATTTTGGGTTATTTCTTTAAATATACAGTCAATGTGAAACATTAATGGCACTCATTTATAAATGCACCGAATACAAAATTCAATTCTCTATCGAACAGTATATTGCACGTTTGTATGGCTTCATTATCTCTCAAGAAATTGACAATTAAATCTGGCAAGGTGTTGAGATTGCTATTCAATGGTTTTTTATTCATTTATTGTTTAGATTTCTAAAACCTTACTCATATAGAGTGATTTTAACGTATCTGGGAGATACTATGCATTAAATCGTTATTACGCTCACATGCGTTATGCTGCATTTAAAATATATAGGGTAATAGAGGGGGACAGCGGACAGCGGACAGAAAGGGCGGACAGAATTATTTGAATTTTATTATTATGAGGATATATGTAGCTCATACATGTGTGTTGGTAACCGTATGTAAGTTAATATTATTGTGGTTTTTATTTTGTACTAACTTTTTTATCATTATTTTGATGGAGGCTCTTTGCCCTAGCTTCATTTTTGTTTTGTTTTTTTTTTTCTTGGACAATTTTTTTTGTGTATTTTGTTATTTTTGTGGAGCTATTTTGCGATGTAGCCTCCTACGTGTTTTGGTACATGTTTATGAGTATGTATGACGCATGTTTGTGTCGTGTCGAAAAGTTTTTCCCTCTTCATAATTTACTCTCAATTTATGATTTAGAATGTTAAACGTCTGTACACATTACACATATAAGCGGTTTCTTGAGAGTTTAGGGACTCAATTACTCTCTCTGTCTCTGTCTTCTCTGTAGAAAGGTAAAAGTACATAGGACCATTGGAACCGCACTGTACTGATGGCCTGATGGTCACGATCATGACTGGCGGTTGAAAGAATCTCAACCTTTCATTACCAAATTTTTCAGCTAAAATTCTATATTCTAGGAATAGTATTGGTTTGAAGTAATATAGATACGCTATACGTCTTTCCTTTCATTTAATAGTCAGTCACATAATTATATAAAATTATACCTATATTTTACGGCTGTATAAATAATTTGTCATCGTCATTTATACATACCTACCTTCCTAATTAGATCACGCTGAGGTAGTTTTATTGGCTTCTTTGTTCCCAAGAGAGAACAGCTTTGTAAGCTTAGTAATGGCATATCCCTATTCAAATTAATTTTTAAAATAAATGAGAATTGATGTCCGTCATCGATCAGTGATCAGAGATATATTTATAGAAAGGTTACTACCGTATTTCCTGTAATAGTACACCCAGTGTACTATTCAAATTCTGACCTCGCAAACCCTTTTACTATTACAGGCATGTGTACCCTTACAGACCCGTGTAATGCCATATAATAGTGCGTTAAATAGACCCGTGTACAATTCAAACTCCTACCTCTCAACCCGCGTACTATTTCAAGAAATGCGGTACTTATGTTGTGGGCATAGAGGTAAAACGGCGACGAAGGCCGTGGCCGACAAATGACATTGTACCTACCTACATACTGCAATCACCTTTGTGTATTTCCGTTTCCTGTCAAAATGCATTTTACCTTAGTGTTGAGTTTTTATTAAAATATCCCTATATATTTATGTTTGAACTAGGTACAATAACTTAGTCATTTGGATATTTATTTCATATAGGTAATTTTTAAAAAGGAAGTAACAAAAATGCTATCCATATTTTGTTCGAGAAAATTCCTTACTGCGTTATACGGCGTTTGTCTTATCGATTTTGCGTCAAATCCTCAAATTGCATAGCATAAAATAATTAATAATTAATTACATTTTCTGAAATCTGAAACAAAAATCCTTTCAAAAGAGTTCGAGTTTCCGCTCCATATTTTGAAGGGTTATTTCTGCTATACATTATGAGACCACGTATATTATATTGTAGGTACCTACCTAGTAGGTAGTTTAAAGTTTTTTTTTGCAGTGGAGTTCCTTTGTGTGGAAACCAAGATTTCACAATTAGGAACTTGGTATATAAGTATTATGTAGAGTATGTACTTGTATGGGTAGTTGAGCCGATAGTTCGGGAGTACTGAGCTTTGTTATGTGTAAACAGAGAAAGTAATTAGTACGTAGTCTTGTTAAAATATTTAGTTAGTTGCTGGTTGGGTTTACTACTGCAACCTTAGTAGAAGATATATATACCTTCTAGTTTTTTGCATATTCTCTGCTCAGTGTGAGTTGCCACTTTACATATTATACATACACGTTACTTCTGGTCCTATTTTCCGCAGTAAACTAAAAGCAGTGTAGTCCCGTACCCACGATTCCATAATTACTTTCATTTTCTGCAGCGAAAAAATATCAGTGGCGTTAGTTTCGTTTTTAAGGGGAGGGTGGGTTCGCATATTGCACTTACTGGTGTTTTGTATCTCTTTCAATTGTTTTAAAAAATACATACTTTTTAATTTCAAGAAAATATTAAATAAAAAGTGTGTAAGGGCTGATAATGGTGTATTTTGTATTTATTTTTATTGTTGCATTTGTGAAATCTGTACTTTGTACTTGGAATTACATTACATAGTCATCAGGAGTGTTAGTGAATTAATTAGTTGGAAGTTTTGCAATCTTGGTCTTATTGTTTCTATTTTGTACTCAACACCTTCTACGTATGTACGTAGTCTATTGTCTGATAAAAGCTACGGTGGGAGGTAGGTATCTACACATTCATAGTCAAGAGGCAGGCCAGACGAGGAAAGACCCAGCAACGCCCTTGGTGTAATCAATAGAATGCTCCATATACTCTTTTCAACATAGACCTGAGGGCAAGCGTCTTGTCTCGTCCTCCTCTCCCGTCTCACTCACGTTCAGTGCAGAAAATTGACCTAGCAGGTTAAAGCTGTGTATACGGGCGAGTCTGAATGCGAAACGTTGTTCACAGGAAATCCGTAACTTTGTATGTCTATGTGTGCCTATATATAGAATTACGTTCCTAGCAGTAGCTATATATCTACCTCCCTAAATTGCGTACCGAAATCTTCACCTTGCTATATATAAAAAAAAGTTCGTAGGAGTCTTTAATGAATGGATCCACATCATCCTTTTCTTTTGTGTACCATTCAGCTTACTATATAGTAAGTCATAGGCAATCTTAGCTATTTGTTGCATATATAATAGAATTTTTTTAAAACACAATTTCAACAATTTGAATAATTTCAGAGCATTCTCTCCCATCGTATGCGTTTAGCATTATAGTTACAGTCTTTACCATTGAAAAAAATCTCCATAGTTCCGTAGATATGGATATATTGGTGGAAGGATGTAGTCAAAGGCATAGTGAGTGTCTTCGTTGTTACTCCGTTACTCCTACCACTAACGATTTGACTCTTCGTGCTTCTTTATCACGGGGTTCTGGTTCTTGCTTTCGTCATGTACGTAGCTGTAGAGAAAGTATCACAATACCAAGTAGGTATGTATCATGTATTGTGAAGGCCTACATACGTAATTTACTTGCATAAAATGTACATGTATATATACCGGGGGCACCCTGCCTCTGTTGACTGCCTTGATTTGTATGTGGCTTGTGTATTATTTTATTTTGCATGTAAAAGGTAATCCTTTGACGATGGAAATCCCTAGGAGCCCAAGTTTTTCCCTTCCACGTTCATTTTCATTATATTATTCGTTGGTCTAGTCGTCGTTGTTTTTATTGTAAAGCGAAAACTTTGTTTACACCCTTCGCTTGCTCGTACGTCGTCCTGGTACTGGAACTGCTACTTGTTTGGGTTTTGGTATGGGCTCGGTTACCGTTAAATGAGCGTCAGGAAAAGTTATTCGTGAAAGCAAAGGGGGAAAAATCTGCACACAATCCTAAGACCCAAGAACTTTCCTCCTTTCATGAAGTTAAGTTTTATATCTCGCCATCGTCGCCGTTAGACACACACACACAAATAGTATTGTTTAGAATATGGAAAGAGCGGGATATTATCTTTATGCATATCTATGAGCACAAGCACAAGTATAGGAGAAGGTCCATTGTATTATTTTACTTTTGGTTTTTGTAAAAGATAGAGAGAGAGAGAGAGAGATCGGGAGAGATTTGAGATACAAGGAAAGAGCAAAGAAAATGCAAAAGAATCTTAAAAGAACAGAAACAGATTTGAGGGCATTAAATCCATTTACATTGAACGCCATCTTGATCATGTAGAACTCCATGGCTCCGCTGGGGCAAACTTCCAGCTTCGCTGAATAACCAATGATAGATTTTTATTTATTCTTTAGTCTCTTCTTAAAACTCGAGACTTCCAGAAAACATGCAGTGTAGAGTTTTGTCGTTTCGAGGAAAATTTGAAGAGTTATTTTTAATTTGCTTCTATGTACATTCCCAAGTCTATTTACTCCACTGATGTAAGAATAGCCAGGCCATAGCCATACCATTGAGACCATTATCATTATCCAAACTACTACGCTACTCCGTTTCAATTCCACATAAAATATATTTATACAGCTTAGCCATGTCCACAGCTATATGCAAATGGATATTGTGTATATTATTAGATCACTCTTCAAGATCGATTAGGAACGGAATGGGCTTATAGACCCCTCAGTCAGAACAGAGGCCACATAATTTGTATGTATCTGGATATAAAACAAATTTAACTTGAGAGTTTGAGCATAAAATATGAAAATATGCAAAGTTTACATTGGCTGTGTACGCTTAAAATTTCCTTTCAATGGGAATGGAATTTTGAAATTATTGGCATTACGTAAGTCTTCGTCTTCGTATTTTACAGAGTCAGGCTCTACGCTGTTGACGCTGTAGCTCTGTAGTAACCATGCATTTCTGAAACTATTTTATTAAAATTGATTATAGAATTATTCTGGTCTTAGTCAGTTAAATATAAATTCTGGATCTGAAATTATTTTGGAGGATTTCCAGAAATATAGGCTCATGCTTGTCTTTTACCAAAAACTAAAAACTTAGTCTGCTGAGAAGTTTTGCCTGTCAGCCGTCACCGCTACAGCAGCAAAGAATGGAATAGCCGAAGCCGACTACGTATCTCTAATGGAATACTAATCTAGAAATAGATGTAAACAGAATTTAATACTTTTGTGATTAGGGTGGCTACTGTCTGCGTGGTTCGGGCTCATTGTTCATGATAGTCCGAGTCCGAGCTCTGATCGTAAATAATTTAGACTGTGATGACAATGACAGTAAGTACATTACTCGCTCAGAGTGAGAATCAGAGTTAGATGCGGAGAACCTGTGAGTCTGATGTATGGCGAATAGGCGCGGCTGAGGCGAGAATGTCATGTCGTCTGTTAATCAGCGGAGCTGTGTGTCTAGCACAGTGTACAGTGGTGCTTATAATATATAATGATACAAACAGTATGCAGGATTGTAGAGAGTATAATAAAATGGCATAGAATGAAAAGGGAAAGTTTAAAATTAAAGCGGATTAATTAGAGAGCGTATAAACTCATAAAATAATTAGAAGTGTTATATTTTCAATGAAGATGTAAATGACAGGACATGGCTTCCATGGAATTAAGATAATTATCAGGGCTTGACTCTGGGCTTTTAGGAAATGCATAGTGTCGAATTTGGAGCAGATGATGGCCAACTTAGCCAGGGCACAATAACGCTTTCTCTGTTTCCATTATCCATTAGTACTCTGTCGGAGCTCCGGTAGGCAGAGATATACCTAGATATAATGTCGAAACTACACGAAGGCATTAGTACAATAATTATAATCTAGGTCCACTTGACGCTTCCCTCAGTTTCAGCTCTTACAAATATCTGTATTACGGATTACGGCTAGGCAGTACGATTTTGGAAATCCATTTACTACCTACCTACCTACCTACCTACCAACCTACCTAGTCAACATGCTTACATGCTCCACGGTTCATTCCATATAAAATGTCTACGCACCCGCACATCACGGCGACCATAGTCAATATCAGTCTATGTAATATTTTATTCTGTCCCTGGCTCTGGTTTATTTGATAAGCTTCAGATTAGGGTTGAATGCTCTTATCGTAATTATTATTTTTTTGTTAATAGATGCAATTGTGGCCTGTGCACTGTAACAGAGAGACAGAGATAGAACAAGTTCAAATACAGTATACAGTACTCGTGTAAGATTAAATCGTTGTGTAAGCAAATATGGAAAGACAGAGACAGTATGAAAGACAAAGATAGACTAAACATCCCTGTAATAGCTGGGCTGAGGCTGTACTGTAAGTAGTAGTAGTAGCCCCTAGCTTTGTGACGGACTCAAATTCTTATGAATATTTACACAGACTTATAGTTTCCTTCTATAAATGTACATATTATATAAAGAGGATAGTATGCCTCGGATAGGGTGTAATGGATATAAATGTGAGAGGAAGTAGCGATTTCCATGAGTTGTAATTAAATCAAACGTATCATTTGGTCCTTTTCCTTTTCTTGGGCGGCTCCTGGAATTGAATGAGAGTGAGAAAGAGAGAGAGCGCGCGGTAGTGAGAAAATGTGGTGAAATGGTGAAGGTTGAATTATAGAGTCTTATTCAGAAAACCGTAATTGTACGCAGGGTCCTATATTGAGTAAGTGGAGGAGATGTAGAATGTGGGAGAGAGAGAGAGACAGAGTTGAGTGAGTGTGCTGAAAATGGGAAATGGTAAAGTACTTAAGAATAATGGATGGAAGGATTTTCAGACTTGTCAAATTCTAATGGAAAGTATTTTCTTCTGTGGGTTGACAGTTTGCAGAGCACGTTTTTCGGACGTTCGATGCGAATGGAGATGGGACGATTGATTTCCGAGAGTTTCTCTGTGCTCTGTCGGTCACGTCGCGAGGAAAACTCGAGCAGAAACTTCGTTGGGCTTTTAGCATGTATGACTTGGACGGGAATGGTTTCATCTCCCGGCAAGAGATGCTCGAGATTGTCTCCGTAAGTTTTTTTTTTCTTTTTCTTTTTTCTTTTCTCTTGTACTCTAACTCTTCCTACCTACAGAATATTATGTACGCAATGGTGTAGTATGTAGCTTTATTTCCCCTCTGTCTATCTTCTCCTCTCCTTGTCTGTGTTAGTTAAGAATTTTTCAGTCTTCCGATCTGGACACACACAAGCATCGCACACACAGAACAGACAAAGACAGGCTCAAGGAGCGTGAAGTGTACGTAACGTGAAGCTCCAAATAACTCCCGGGGGTTGTTACTTCAAACTTTGCTTTAGACTCGGGAGTAATTAGAATTAGAAGCCAGAGTAAAAATAAAAATAAAATCCTCTCCATTTGATGCAATGCTGAATACCCTGGGAGTTATTGGAGACCCGGAAGTTAAAAGAGACCTAGGGAGTAATTTGGAGCTTTTCGGTACGTAGGTAAGTAGTAGTGAGACCATTGCTGAATCCTGACCAGTATCTCTACCTTCCTTATTTCATTTCAATTGCCCCTTCGTCAGTGCAGTGGTTCGGAATCGGCTTTCGAAGTTTCGGCTTAGGACAGAAACAGAGCATTACATAGTGACTAGTGCTGGACAAGAGAAAATGGACGGTGAGAAATTGTTTATCTTGTAAATAAATAATTGTGTGGACTATGTTGGACCTTGCACTGCTTTGCTCACTACTGATGTCGCTCTGTCCTTCCCGAACGTGCACGGAATGATTTCAAGTCCGAGAGCTTGAGCCAAAGTGAAGAGCTTCCACCTCAACCCTATTTTTCTTTTGTCAAGGAAATACATACGCACATGGGAAGGGCAGGAGTTTAATGGAATAGCTTCTTGAAATTAAGTTTTGAACACTAAGTAAGTTTGTTTAGAAAAAGACCAAGATCACATCTCTACGGTTATTTACTACCTGCCTAAAACTCGCCCATCAGTATCAGCCTATCATCAGTCTAATGGAAATAGTGGGAAGTGAATAAATATTTTCTTATACTGCATTCCTCTCTGACCCAGACAGAACCCTTGGACCCACCTTCCCTTCTGTTTGTTTCTTCTAATCAATGTTCAGCAGCAGCCAGATTTTATCTTAAAACAGAACAGGCACTCCTTTTTTTCCTTGAAATGTAATTACATGAATTCATCTCTAAGATACCTACACCTATGCACATACTCAACACCAAATTTAAGTTCTGTCCGATGTGTATTTCATTGTCTTATCGTTGAAGAAGCAATATCTGCTTGAACTCGTGATTTCGTACGTGCAAAAAAAAACAAGGATTTAAATTTCTATATTTACAATATTTAATTTAAGTTATAGGCTACAAGGTGAGAAATAGCTTGGTTAGGTAATTTGATGATTTTTAAAATCTTCAGTACATACACATATAAAAAAACGACCAGTTTTCACATGAAGGCATTGCTTTCTGAGTTTGCGTGATTTAGGCGCATTGAACATAATCACCAGTCAAGTGTATCATTTTCTTCTTTGTTAAAATGTGACAGCGCTGGGTTTTGAATTGGGCACTTGAACGCCCGAACCGTCTCAACTTTCATTAAAATTTAGCTTTGACTGTACCCTGCTTGAATTTTTCTCTTTGATCTTAATTAACCGTGTCTGAAACTCAGTATTGTAATTACTATTTTGTTTAGGGTTTTAGTCACCTCTGTATTAGTTTTTATGACCATTGATAAGCAAAATCAAAAGGGGGAAGGATCAGTGTCCGGCACGTTACAGCTTATGCCCATTGTTTGATGTGTCAACTGAAATGGCATAGAGTGTGACTTTTTTTATCTATAAAATTACAACAACAAAAAAAGACGGCTACACTTATTAGATGAGAGATTGATGATTTATTCTTGATTAAAATCAATGAATTCAATTCAATGTTGACTCAAGATTAAAATGAGCGAGGCGTGTCTGGGCGAGATCATAACAAAGACAGAGCTGGAATTCAACAAAAAAAATTCTTAACCTCGGGGAAATGGAGTGAAAGTGTTGAAGTTGTTTGGGAAAATTTGAAGGATATGTGATAGGAATATAATTTTGTCCATATGACGACCATATCCCTACCTATACCTTTGCTTGATTGTTATTTTGGTTCTCCTTTAGGCGATCTACAAGATGGTGGGGTCTGTGATGAAGATGCCTGATGATGAGTCAACTCCGGAGAAACGAACCGACAAGATTTTTAAACAAATGGATAAGAATTGTGACGGTAAATTGTCCATTGAAGAATTTATTGAGGGAGCCAAGAGTGATCCCTCCATTGTACGGCTATTGCAGTGTGACCCACACTCCCAATAACGGTTTTCATTAATATAGCTTCATTTTTTTTCACTACAACGTCATTTTCTGAAAGATATAATTACTACTATACTACGTTATTCTAACTTTATTATCATTATTATCTGTAACAATTAAGAGTACGATTACAATTACCATTTCAGACAGACAGACAGTCACACACACGCATATATGAATTATATATGATATATGTTTAATATTATAATTACATGTACTATACGAAGACTACTACTACTACTACTAATACACATTAAGAATTAAGGAGCTGCAGTAGCCACTAACCAGTTGCTGACCGTTCCTTAATAATATATAACTTTTGACTTTAAGTTTATGTTTGTCGTCCTCGTCCATCCGTCGGTTTTTTTTTGCTTACAACCTCCTCGGCTCCCGTCAATTTCGCTTTCGACTTGGATTGGTTTGTCGAGACGGGGGACGGAAGCGATAAGCGATAAGGATGAGTTACGGCATACACTGTATAAGAGTGATTATGGAAATTATTATATTCATGGAAATTTTGTCCTTTTACATACATATATATATATACATAGTAAGTCCTCATACGGCGTATCTGTCTGTATAGCTATAGACAAAGGAAAAAGAAATATATGACGCACCACAATCATCAGTTGAGAAAAAAAATATTTATGAATTATTATGAGTAGAATTTAGCCAAGATAAAAGAAGCATTATTATTAGGATTATCATACGTGAAAAAGTAACTATGAACAATATGAAAGGGAAAGTGTAGACATGTAAAAAAGTAAGAAACTCAAATAGAGAATTACAGAAAGAGAAAGGGAAACTGTAATCATTTTCAACTGATTGTGCTCGAAAAATTCAAAAGAATTTCACGAGGGACTTTCTTCTTCTTCTTCTTCTTCGTCTTCTTCGTCTTCTTCTTCTTCTTCTTCTTTGACTTCTTCGTGTTCTTCTTCAATTATAAAAAGTAGACTCATATTATGGGAATGGATGGGTTGAAAAAGAATAAAGAGAACGACACATTATATTGTCTTGGTCTTTAGCCCACTTCCTCCACCAAAACCAGAATACTATATAAAAAGATCTACATCTATACATACTAATTCTATAATAAAACTAACACATTATACATTATACATCCTTACCTAATAAAAAGGAAAATTCTAAAAATCTTAAATCTAAATTCTAATGTAAAACAAAAACTCGTAGAACAATTAGTATTACCAATTAAAATTATAACTAAATATAATACAACAATATATACCTATAATACAAGTACTACAATTACACTCCTCACCTCACATTGTACTATACAATATATACAAATATATTTATACATTAATAGTGAATAGAGACAACGTAGACATACCTGTCAAAACCTTACATAGCAGAATGTACATAATTAACCTTGAGTGAATGAGGATATTGTGTAAGTGTGTGTGTGTGTGTGAGCGTATGAGAGAGAGAGGCTATACGAAATGTTCAGTTTGAGTTTTGAGCGGCACATGAAACTAACTAATTAACGACGTGGAGTCTGGACGTGTGGACTGTAGAGAGGAAAACTCGTATAGTATTAGTTATTATAGTGTAGTGAGGAGTTCATCCAGCGATACATAATAACACATAAATTACATACGTATTTATATTGATTGATAATTATATATGAATAGAAAACAAAAGTCATTGAAATTGAAAGACAAATAGACAGACAGAAAGAGAGAGAGAGAGAATGAACATACAGAGCCAAATTTTCTTTTCTTCTCATCAACAGTCGACAGTGAGCAGAGTCGACAGTGCATTGCATATTTCATTTCATATAATATATCCCATGATGCTAAAAGTGGAAGACTCCCAAACTCCAAATCCAAACAGAATTCAATGATGATCAGTCCCCAGTTCTACTCTCTAAAATCTGAAAGGGACTAAAACTATGAAAGAAAATGGAGGATGACATGTTGAACAATGACAATGACACGGAGTAAATACTTCAAGACGAGGAATGTGTAATGAACTTGAGTTCAGAGGGAGCGAGCGAGAGAGAGAGAGAGATTTGTGTATGAGTGAAATGGGAAATGAAATGTGAAATGAAACACGTTGTGGTAGAAAATAGTCAGTACTTTTTTTAGTCGGCAAAAGGTCATACATATATATACAATTATATATTCATATCTCTTTATTCATTATTCGTATTCGTAGTTCACAAACAGAGCAAGAGCGGCAGCAGGAGCCGGACGGAACACACCATAACAACAATTATTACATTATGTTGTACGTTATTATTTAATTAATAATTGATTGGCTCTGTTGTCGTTGTCTCTTGTCTCATTGTGTGTGTTGTTGTCTACTAAAAAAAAGAAGGGGGGAGATGATCAAAAAATAAAGTATGATTGAGACTGTGCTGAGGAGTTTTGCCGGAGATACATATAGATGCATAAAATGGTATGTATATAAGAATCTGCATGTGCACAATTTTATTATGTCGTGTGGAGCCTCGGTCTCTTGTAAATGATGTGATTCTGTGTGAGATGAGAATGTTGTTGAAGGATGAATTTAGATGTAGAGTTTGTAGGTAATTATATAAATATATAATAATTAAAGGTGGCATTGTATGCATCCACACACGTAATTACTTATGTACACAAAATCTTCTCATCTTACATATATACCAGTACATATATGAGGTTCCAAGTATCAATAATTAGTGTAGTCTACAAGGATTAAATATATAGCATATAATTATTATTATTACTCTCTGCTACTCTCATCACACTCTGGTTGATACAGATGTATTTGATGAAGGAGCAAAGTAAAGCTTCATACCTTTTTTAATTCCTTACATATTATTCCTTATTAGTTGTATTCTTGACTTTGTATTGTATTAATTCTGTGTTACCTTCGTATACCTACCTTATACCCATACCAAGGGGTCATTCAAGTACTACGTCACACAAAAAATGGTCAAATTTTCACCCACCCGCTACTACCCCAAAGCATTACGTAACGCTATGTTACAGCATAGGCATAGGAAAACATGGTTGACATTGACCAAGACCGACAGACCACCTCCTGTGCTACGTATTACTTGAATCATCCCCAACACCAACCTTACCTATATACATACCTCTAGCATATTATGTATACATTATTCATAGTTTAGTACACATAGTTGATTACCTTGAGCATTTATTTGTTTATAAAATGTAATATACATAATTAATTACTGTAGTTATTGAATTTCTCTCGATGATGCGTTGCTGTTCATCTTGGCATTTATTTTTAGCGTGTTAATGGAACACACTTTTGTAGTGTAGGCACGCCATACCTCGGTACCTACCTACCTACCTACATAATGAAATTTCATTTAATGCGCCTCATAATTAATTACTATACACTATAATAAACTATTAGGTAACTAAACACGAAATTGTTCGTTTATAGGGTTTTGCTGTATCAGTACTTTATTGTATAGCTGTCATCTTTTTGGCTTGTTCATCTTCCTGTTTTAGAACCCTCCGTAATTCTATTTCTATTTGATTATTAATATTTCAATTATTATGATTATTTAGGATATATACTAGATGGTCCTGGTCGTGGTATATAATTGAGATTTTTCATATAGAGAAAAAGCGAGACCTTATTTGAGTATAATATTTTAAATATGTATGAAATCAATATCAATTTATCATCAAATATATTATTATGTAGGGGTTTTACTACATTTATTTTTAGAAGCAAAAAAATTAGATTATGTATAGTATTATTATTATTGGAAGGAGAGAATCAAGAAGTATAAAGAAAGAAAACAAAATTCAAAGTTTATTTCGATTTTACGACTTAAATTTGGATTTCAGATATTTTGAAAAACAATGAAAACAATGATGACCTGTATTCCCAGTGATTATTATCATTATTATTATTAATTGAGCATAGGAATCAATAATAATATTAATTAAAAAATTTTGCTGTGTACTATAAACTATAACTATATACTATTAAATTTATTATTTATGATTTTGAGTATAGGTCTACTGATTGATCCAGATATTAGAGTCGTCGTCGTGAGTACTGATTACAAATTATTATACTTAGAATCAATTTTAATTTGTGTGTAATTTTCAACAAAAAAAAAGAAATATGATGAACCAATGTTGTGCTTTAACCTGAGATTATTGTGTTTCATAAATAATGGCAAGCCTTCACATACACGTTACTCCAAAATATATACATAATAATAAAGCATGCATGCATGCCGTGAAATAATTATAATAATAAGAAGAAAAAATAATACATAACATAAAAGTATAAGCGTTTAAATATATACTTATACACACTGTATAATGTGTGTAACCGTAAAAGTAAAAGTAAAAGGAGGCGGGAAGGTATGAAGTAGTGTGGCTACCATTTACCATTATCACTTCAATTTTACAATTAATAATAGTAATAATAATATTATTACAATTTTACCATGTAAAGCTGTCTCAATCATGTCTAAACCTAAACTTACCTGTACACATTCTGTCTGAAAGTCTCGGAAATAGTCTCAAAAATAAAAGAAGACACAATGAGGGAGTGGATCTCTGTACTCTTATTACGTAATATATACGGTAAAATTAAAATCATTACTATTGGCTAGGAAATGTGAGCGAAGTGGAAATAGACGAAAACTGACGTAGGTAAGGTACCTAATTATTTTATGCCTACGAATTCTGTTTATAAACTTCTATCTTTTAAGATCGTGCCGTCTCAACAACAATAACAATAGCACTCAACTTGACGTCAGGAATAAATTATTAGCAATGTACTTTCCCTTTATGTACTTGAGTAGGTACTTATGATGAATATAGCGTTCGTACGCCGCACAGGTATCCTCTATAATGCTCCGTGCATACCCTTGAATATTCAAATGCAAATCCACGTGTAACTATGTAGAAATGCCTCCATGCGCTACAAATATAAAAAAATCGGTAATAATCGGAAATATTGCAATTGGATATTATTTGTGAAAGGAGAGTTGGAGAATAATATATTATTGTCATTATATAAAATGAATAAGCAGTGGGCCTCTGGGCTATTGGTGGTTGTTTTTTGTTTGTGTTCTTGCCATTATTATTGTGGATGCCGCTGTCGTTGGAAGGGAGAGAGAATTCATAAAATATGATACGAGGATGAGGAGGGTAATAGGGAGAGATGGAGAGAGAGAGAATCTTTTGGAAATCAGTCTCATAATATTTACGGATTGTATTCGTAGATATTCTTCTCAATATTATTATCTTCATTTCCATGTCAACCTCCTCGCTCGACTCGACTCCTGTTGTTGTGATTTTATTTCGTGCAGATTTAGATTTTCGTTTCTCAGATTGTGTCAGAGTTTGTGTCTCACTTGGGCAACAACTTGGGCTTTACTACCAAACAATCTCTAACTCTCTGGAACGTCGTACTCATTTTGTATTGTGTGTACGCGGTGCACAATATACATGGTTAGACATAGGAATGTATGCTAATGGACTCCTGCGAAATAGCGTATACACCTATATCTCCAAATATTGCTATTCCCTTCTGTCAAATGTAATCGAGTCCATCTGTATTTTGTACTACAGTCTACAGTGTATCTCTTGTGTCTCTTCCACTTGGACGTGTTGTCTCCATGGCCTATCCTATGGCTCTATATGGCTATCTGTATTTCTACTCGTATATTTTTCCATCGAAATGATGAGATTACGCGTAGTTTGTTGTAGCGGGAGCATATCAAATGTCAAATGTCAGAAAGTTTTTGGAATTGCAAGTCTGAGCATCGGAATCACCATCAGATCCTCCTTCATTTAACATTGACATTGTTCTCTCTGGGAAATGGGAAATACAAACTGGGACTTGAACAGGAAGACGTGAAGAGTAGGAGGAGGAGGGACCCTATAGAATACTCACTCTTTTAATCAGTCTCAGGAAAAGGATACTTTTCCTTGTATCTCCCTCTGGACTGAGAGTATGTGTAGATGCGAGAGGAGAGTGAGAGAGAAGATTATTATTTTGTATGATGTGCTATGAGCATGGAGTATAATATAGAAGATACATGCGAGCACCTTATCTATCCTACTCTATAATATGTTCCCCGAATCGTCCTCCTTCAGACTGGAGGTGTGTGTGTGTGTATGTGCAGAGATAGAAATACTGCCGAGACGGAGAGGGAAGAGGGGAAACAGACTGTGTGAGATGATACATAATAATAATTCAAATGGCTCTATGTATATCTCTCCCAATCTTGTTCACTTCAGACTCCAGATTGATACGATATACCATGCCACATCGTGTTGTATCTTCGTCGTCCTCGTCTTCATACAGACTTTCTACCCTATGTAGCTGCGGTCTCTCTACCATCTACTTATAGACATAGACAGGGTAGAGGGATTTATAGTAGAGGGATTTCAATCCTTTATCCCAGCCTCAACGTCCTTTGAAGTCTCGTATTGAAAGTGATAATGTAATGGTTCAAAGGGAGTGGGAAAGGAAGACCTTGAGTGCATACTCTATAGTAATAATAATAATAATTGTCCTGCATAATTATAGAGACGCACATAAATTCACAAATTTACTGTGTGAACAGCTACGTGTGATCCGTGCTTGATATTATTATTAGGTATGTCGGTGTCGACATCCACATCGGTGGTATGTACCTGTCCTCCCTGTAATAAGCCTATAGCTCTGTAATCTGAGGCTCCTGCGCATGTTCTGACGATGATGAGAGATAGGATCCATTAGTATATGTATAGGGGCTACGTACAACGTACGCATTAGTATTCCCTGTACCTACTGACTATACTGACTTGTGGGCATTTGCTACACGAAAGTGCATATCCAGAATAAATCTGAATATACTCACGTAATAAACCTCCATGCATATGGCATATTGTGGCTTCGGCCTGACTATGACTATAACAAGGCATAGCATGTGAGATGAGATTATAACAGGTTGGCCTGTGGGAGTAGGGGTAATAATTAATAATCATGAGTACGGATGGAGGAAATGAAGTCGGAGATAAAAAGAGATGTTATTATATGGAGGGAGGAAGTTAATCTGTAATGAGTATTAAAATCGGAATTATTTAATTGTCTGACGAAGAAAATCTTCCCACTTGGTGTCGGTGTGGCAGTTGGTCATGGACTCCAGTCCGGTACCGGTACCGGTACTATTAAGTACTGCATAGAACGGAAAGAGTTAAAAAAAAGGTAGAGACTCAGACGTGCAGCATTATCCTCTTGCAATCTTCAAGTACAGGAGGTAGTCGTCAACTTATATGTGTATTATTATTCGTATAACTATAATAATAATTATGGTTTATGGTAATGGAGTAATAGCACATTGCATAAACGATCCTAGACAGGGAGACATGCATAAGGTGGCTAAGGTGCATTGAGTCACCTCTTTACTTTACCACGGACACAGTAACAGTAACAGTACTACTACATACATAACATACATCCTGTATAGTCTTCACATTGCGTGGTCTGATAGGTTACTTCTACTTCTGACTTCTGGTATAAAAGGTTATATACTACTAATAAATTACTACATATTACCGATACCGATGTAGAGCTATAGAGATGGCTAATTCTAGAATCTAGATGTAGAATTCATACGAGTGTGTAGTAGATAAATCTATAAAATTACAATTTACAATATTACAGATATTTCTTCAATTCAATGAAGCACACTGCCTGAGAAACAAATTATAATCATTATTGTAAAATAATTATTATTACTAAAATGAAAACAAAAACTTTAATGTATGATTGTCATATCTAATGTGTAGTTATAAAATATATATGTACTGATACTGATACACATAACTACATAACTATAACTACATTACTAATAATAATAGTTAAATTATTAAAAATTAAAGTAATTCATATAATAATCATTAAATTAATTACTACTACAATTACAATACTAACAGACATAATATTGCATTTTATCTAACTTTAACTCTCAATCTAAACTAATCTAAACTACAAAAGAAAAAAAAAGAAATAGCCATGTCAGGAATGGAAATGACATATACCTTTAAAAGTACCTTACAAAGGAATTATGGAGACACAAGATATTATTAACAAAAAATTACAATTTACTCTCAAATTAACCTATTAGTCCCATTTTTATTTTTGAATTTGGGTTTCTTTTCTTTTCTTATTCAAATAACAATATTACTAGCTCAAGAAATAATTACACGTGTATTTATATATTCCATATAAGTATACACTACTAGCAGCAAGTAAATTATATAGTCGTCAAAAGGTAATTAAATTACAATTTCTCAGCTTCAGCTGATAAGGAAAAAACTCTAATAATAACTCAGACCACTTTATTACATTTAACATTAGTCACAGAATTCATAACTAAAAGAGTGCTCCAAGAAATTACCAAATTTTACTCGATTGTAAGTATCCTTACAAATTGTCATTATTCTTTATTATCATCATACTTTACTACCTATAGGTTTTGTTTGTGTGTGTGTGTGTTTGCCTTGCTTTCATTTTTACATTTTTTATTTTTGCATCACCAACATCACTACTATATGTATGTACTACCACACACAAGCCATGCCATGTCACCATTAATACGTCAAATCAGCGCGCAGACTTTTTTTTTTCGTTTTTTCCCCAAGCCTTTGCCACAATAATTTGTGCACTGTCATAGTCTCGGTCTCGGTTTCATATATGTAGTAAATTGTTACCTCGTAAGGTAATAGTTTGTAGTTCTCTGTTGTTGTGACTTTCATATTCAAATTCCTGTTCCAATGCTGAGAGAGAAAAAGGAAGCAGTGCACATACATATAGCATATACATAGTAATAAAATAATTTCGCAATCTCCAAAACTACAATTCAAATTCTATGCAGAAATCTGTACAGTCATGTCATGTCCACTACTCACGAATAAACTACCACCAACCAACCAAACCAATGATTAACACACACCAAATCCCTTCTACTGACTACTGATAGTTGCATTAAAATTCCCTACACAGAAATCTACCAGCCTGGCTACACAATATACAATTTACCTTGAGTCAATTGACTATATACACTCTTACGATTACGATTACGATTAAGATTAGAGCTATAAATAGGACTAGTCAATGAAATTAAAATTAACATTATCAAATCAATCATACTGTATTATACACACGGAGTTGGAGTTAGGTATCTCAAATCGGACATTTAAAAAAATTTTACTTCACATCCACAACAACCACAATCGGCATTAATCTTGCCGATGCCGAATAATAACAATATTGAATTCTTCTGTCAGCAGTATATAAATACTAAAATATGTACACTGCACACTAAGCTGTATATATAAATTGGAAAGTTTTGTTGGAAGTTGGATCTTGGACGAATATAGCCGCAGTGGTTGACTATAAGTAAAATTGACCCGTGGTTTCTTTTTCTTTGGTAGTATTTATAATAATATTTTTAAACATCGTGTCTGTAGGTGGGCACCTACATCAATGCGCGTAGCATATTATCATGGAGGGAAATGGGCCAGAAAACAATCAAAATTAAAACATTAGTAGGCACTTCATACTAGCTGCATTCTACATAATATATACTGAATACAGATTGAAATGATTGTATAACACTATCCTAATTCTTAATTCCTCAGCCTATCTGTCTACTAAATTGCTACATAAACACTACAAACTCTACTCTGTACATCTAATAATTATAACTATTAATCTTCTTGCACATAATATGTCTACTATATGTGTGCCTATATAAAAATACCCCCACCAATTAACTACATACTAGCAATTATTACTGATAGACCTACTCACACGTTGAAGTAGTCAGTCGTAAAACCGTACCGTTGTAGTAAATTGGAAAAAATAATAGGAGACTCCAGAAGCAGATATCTATGATAGTATTAGTGTGCGCTTAGGACTTAGCCAAAACAGAGAATGAAAACCATAACTAAACTATACATATAATATAGACATATATATATACTTCGATGAATATGCTTCTACATATATACTAATCATAATCATAGCCATGTACCGCGTAGCTACATTATCTTTACTACATTATAGTAAACATGACATAGAACTGAAGAGAAGTGCGGACACGGAAAGAGATTTCGGTCCAGATACTCTCATACCGATACCGATACCGATACCGATACTGACTACGGATCGGGATATCGGAAAGACACTATATGACTTCTGCTGTAATAAAAAAATGGTATAATATTCCTCAATTAAAATATTACGAGTACCTCAACCTACATATATAATTACGTACGTAACTATTATCTGACTAAAATGAACCATGAATTACTATAGTACTAATTACTACTACTATTACTATACACACACGTTCAATACCTACCTGTAGACTGTGGACATGTACCTTTTGTGTACAGGGGACGGCGGAGGGGTTGTCTCCAGTATAAAATCCATCTTTGTCATTTCAGTTTGTTTTCCTTTTGTGTGTACTCTCGCCTTCCTCATCTGTAGTGTAATTCTGAGGGGAACTGTGAGAGTGGAACAAAACGCTGAAGTAGTTGTTGTTGTTGTCGTGCTCCACTGTATATACTATATGCACTGTGTCACATGAGGCTGGAGCTCTGGAGCTGGGAGCGTCGTCGAGTGTTGAGTTTCACTCTGACGACTCACGGCTGAGGATTAATTATGATTGCAACCCACTGATGCTGTTGTGCTGGTCTCACACTACTCTAATCCGTATCCGTGTTCTCCGTTAAATCCGTAATTTATTCAAGCTTTAGAATTTAATTAGTTTTCATTCTGTGAGTTTAATCCCTCAAATTGTCAGAGTACTTAAAGCATGGGTTGTGAGACACATGCGACTCAATTATGTACTAATCTGCCTCCTTTAATTAACCATGAAAAGTACCTATACCTATACTCCTATGATAGGTGTTGGAGATTTTTTTAATGCTATATATATATATATATGCTATTTTGACCGAGTGTGTAAAACTACCAGCTAAAAGAATGAAAATAATCCAATTATGGGATGTCTTAATTTTGATTATTAATTACTATTATTATTATTATGATATGATTATTATAACCTATGTAAAATTCTTTCCGACTCACAATGACTGGCCGTCAAAATCTCCACATCCGGAAATCCATAGCCAGATTTAGAGTTTCGAGTAGTTCCAAGTTCCAAAGTATTACATGCTAAAGAGTATAATGACATTTATATTAGGTAGTAATTATACGTATTGTGTACGGTGGCCATTATAAAATTATATTTATTCTGTAACTATATAATTACATACAATTTATGACGTACATATTCCACTGCATATTTTCCCTTTGTTTGCCATGATAAGCCGTGGACAGTTTATAGGTTATATTATTGTGAGTGTAATTTATATATCATGTAAATTAATTATATATTGTATTCTTCTTGGTTGTGTGAAATACTGCATATATATATTATACAATGACTATGTTTTCCCTCTGTTCGCATTGTAATTTGTAATTAGTAATATAATTTATTATAATTCTCAAATTATATTGAACTAGTCGGACGAGAAGCAGTACCAGAGCCAGAGCCAGAGCCAGACTTACGATTTTAGACTTGTTTTGGAGTTTGTTGTCGTAGTAGTTGATGATGCGTACATATAATAATTAAATGTCTTGAAAAATGAATATACAAGGCGTACATAGCACTGTTTGCAAGTTCCAGCTCCATCTTCAACTGACTTGTGAGATGTACCTACCTAATTAATACCTATACCTACACGAAGCGAGAGTCTGTATGTATTGTGCCAGCACCAAAACCAAAAATGATTCCATGAATTATGAATTTGTGCCGTAGTCGTCAAGTATGTACCTAACCTACATGTCCTTCCTATACTTAAGTGAGCTGAAAATTCCCATATATGTAAGATTTTAAGTGGAGAGTTACAACATATTATTACACTCTAATATTATTGTTAATTATTTATTATGATTTCGTACTGTATAAAATTAGCTGGAAATTTACAAGATGACAGAATTTTAAAATTCTTTGTTAATAATTTAGTATTGTCATCCTTATGTCATGTCATGTCATGTCAGCTGTACATTTTTGTTCTGTTCATAATATGGTGGATTTTTTGTAAATTTAATTATGTACCTACGTACATTTTCATGTCTAGGATTTGCTATGAACTGCCGTGATGGTGGTCATGGTTGTGCCATTTCATGCCATGCCATGTCGTGTGTGTTTTGTGAGCATAGATATACCTTACACCTAATATAATATATTACTCTTACACTGTGGAGCACAGCACAGTGCGAACATCCAGAAAATCCAGATACATTACATTTAGTACATGATCAACACCTACACGCATGAGTACCATGATTTATTCTACAAGGAACGAGGAAAAAACTAAATTCACGACTAGGACAAATTTAAGTTCAAGTCAAAAAAATTATTAAAAATAAATAATCATTTTCAGAAAACATTAATAAAATTTGGCGATGGAGTTGACATTGGTACATTGGTATTAGTACAGCGGGAAGAGGAAGAGAAGTGAGAGTAGAGTATAAGGGAAATGAAACATGAAACTCCGAATTTACAATTACAATTTACCATTACATTGAATTTGTATTCCAAAAATATGTTACAAAGTATAATTAATTACGCATATATATACATATATAAAATATTAATAACACTATATAGTACATTTTAATGATAAAAGATTAGAGTTAAGCGTGCGATGACGACTACAATTACAATATTACAATTACAAATAATACATTTAAAATATAAATAAAAGAATATTGCGTTAATATGTTGAGATTTTCAAATTTATCACAATTGTGTATTCTACGGATTGGCTATCATTTATTTCCGTTGTATTTTATACATATATATTTTATTTATTTTATTTTGTTTTATAGTTTTCCCACGAAATATCCCGTGAAATATTAAATCATAATCTCAGATACCATACATATGGCTCTGTATACTGTACTATACATTTTATTAAGAGTATAGTAGAGTGCCCTGTTGATTTGTGTGCCGACTACATACTGTAGTTTGCAATTCTGTTTTTGTATTCTACTCAGAAATCAGTTCATTTTAGCAGCTAGCTTATTTTAGGAGCTGGGCAGAATTATTGAGAGCTCTCATAAGACACGCTCCACACAGTCGGCGTCCGCATTACATTATTGTCCGCCGTCCGCAACAACAACTATACTATGTATTCCGACTACCACAAGGAAATGGAATTCGAATCCGAAATGAACATCAAGATCGAAATCGAATCGGGATTGGCATTCGGCTCCGACATCAGAGACAAAGGAGGTGAGGTGAGCGATAAGAGTGGATAGGGCGAGCGTCATATATACAGATATCTGTGGAGAGAGAAAGAGAGAGAGAGATGTTGTTACAATTTGTTACAGGCAATAAAATAGGATAAAATGAGCCACTGTGATTTGGGGAATCGATAAGTGCTCACCATATGAGATGTCTATAAAGATAATCATAAACCATGGACAATAAAGGCTCTATGTCCATGTCCAGCCAGATCCGGAGGCCATGCCAGGACATTATGGAGCCAGTGCAGTGCAGTACAATGGAGCGATACAGAGGAGAAGGATCCATTGAGTCTATAGACTTGGAAATAATAGGAGAAATATGAGTGCTCAAAGAATCACCGAGCCAGTAGAGCATTCATAGTACTTGAGTCAGAATCCGAAAATCCGAATCAGTCAGTCAGTCACTCCGTCATAATCCATCTATTGATATTGCCTATACTCCGACTCCCCATTTCCATCTCCATCATCTCCGTTGCATCACAGGGTAATCCGGAGGAGTCCCGGTCCCGTGTACTGAACACATGGCCACATTTAATTCCGCGCTCCTTCTCCCTCCGGCTCCAACTCCTTCCCCTTTCCACGTCGTCTTAGTTTTAGGAGGAGTTGTCCAATATACAATAACAAATGTCAATGTCCCGCCTCTCCTCCAAGTAATCAAAGACGAAAATATAAAAGGGAACCCGACCATAAGTAGAGGAGAGAGAGAGATGCGGGGGAAGAGTGAGTAAAAAGTAAAATAAAAGAGTTTGGAAGATGAGAGAAAGGCTTGGAGGAGAAAACCACATCAAGTGGAAAAATTGCGAGGACTGCCACAACTGGACGGGACTGGAGTCTGTCCAATTGTCCGTTTCCTCTCCCACACAGTGGACGAGGTCCGTCTCCAGTTCGAGTTCGAGTTCCAGTTACAGTGCCAGTGCCAGAGCCAGTGGGCAGTGGGCAATAAAAATGGCTAGTGTATCCTTTCATACTTTCCTATCCCCGTCTCAGTTACATGTCAGGAGAATAATAGTGCTACTTTTTTGCTTTGTGTGTCCGTCCGTCCGCCTCCAGTTAGTTGTATAGGCAGGAGTAGTTTTGTATTTCCTCTATTTTCTAACTCTGTGTCTGTCTGTATTTCTTTATTTCTGTATAATAGGAGTAATGGATATTTTGTCCCGGAGAAAAGGATGGGAATAATAGGGATTCATGTGGGAGATCTTTAATTCATTTACGCTTGATTTTATTACATTTGATATCGATCTCTCTCAACTCTCTCCACTGTCCCTCTCATTCTCTCCAGTCATTTATCCAGGAGCGGCTGGAGTCCACTCCCCGCCGCCACTTCCTTCCTTCCTCTCCGCTCTCACAATGGATTAACATTTTACCTTCCTCAACACTGGAGACAAGAGCGAGCCAAGTAGGCACAACACCCGGACAACAGGAGCAACAGCCCAGAGACCGAGTCAAACAACACACGGAGAATTGTGGAGTGGGTGTCTGTCTGTCTTTTAGAGGAAGAGGATCTGTGGAAGAGAGCATTACAATCACATTGGACGGAACGTCCCACTTTCCACTTCCAGTCCCAGTTCGACTCAACCATTTATTCCTGTAATGGTTGTTCTATTTGCTTTTACAACCAATCAAGGGTCAAGACCCAAGCTACTTGAGGGAAGCATTATAATTCCCACGATGTAATAAATCCAGACTCCCGTAATATTTTTTATCTACAGCTTCGTCCTCCCTCTCTCCTGCCTCTCCTCTTCTCCTCTGAGCCATCTTCATCTCGGAGACGTCCAAATGCCACATGCCACGGCACTGCCTCCACCGGTACCGGTACCGGTACCGGGTCCGGGTCCGGTGCCGGTGAACACCAAAGCGGGATGAGCGGGACCGGTACATGGCTGGCCTGGGATTTTCCTCCGAGATGAGTTCAGATATAGTCTCTCTATTTCGATCTCGATCTCTATCTCTATCTCGGTTCCGTCTGTTGACGCTTATTACACACTCGGAGCTATTTAATCCTCAAGGAAAATATGTCCACTTAAATGGACTCCTTTGAGCAGTACATTTATTCGAGTTGTGTTATTTTATTTCGTCCTCGCTCCCCTTCCCGTTCCCCTAATAGTAATAGGAGATGTAAAGGGTTATTATGATTATCTTTATCTCCGACAGAGCCCAGTCCCCCTCCCACGTCAGCCACACATGCACACAGTATTACTTTTTAATTTCGATTAAAGTAAATTACCAATTAAGGTAGCGATTAGGCTCCCAATTGAAGACGGAGACGCACGTAACTCTGTTTAATGAGGTTGACAGGGAGCGGTGGACAGGGGGACAGGGACAACGGGAGTGAGCGTGAGACAGGCAGGGAGTACATGTTATTATTACGGGCAGTCACCATCATCATCATCATCAAATATTTCTTGACATGAAGACTGTGGAGACAAAAGGAGGCAGCCGAATCCGAATCCGAATCCGAGTCGAAGCCAAAGTATTTACTTCCGTGAAACATCAAATTGGCAAAGTAGGATGCCCTTTCTGGGCTTATAGGTGTAGTCCCCAGTTCCATTTCCATATCAATACCATCATCATATCGTATGTGAAGAACCAAAATGACCCATATCCATTTTTAGCTCAAAACAATATCAACTATCTATAAAAATGTTCAAACATGTCTTGACAGCATTTAAATAGAACATATTGCACTTTTCAAAAATATGTAAATACAACATTTTGCACCTTTTCAAAAACATGGAATTAGACATTTTTGCACCTTTTCAAAAACATGGAATTAGACATTTTCGCACCTTTTCGAAAACATGGAATTATAACATTTTGCAACTTTTCAAAAACATGAAATTAGAACATTTTACATTGTTGAAACGCATGTAAAAAGGGCATTTTACTTTTTTCGAAAACTCCTAATTAACATTTTACGCATGTTTCTCATTTTGTTTTTATGACATAGTTCATTTTGATTGTAGCTTAAATTGGATATGGGTCATTTTGGTTCTTCACAGACGATATTATTATTGCAAGATGGCAAGATGTGGGCTGCAGTCTTTGCTGCTAGTGACTCCTCCGTGTACTCGTCATTTACTCTGCTCTGTACTGACTACTAACCTATCAATCTCTCTCTCTGTCGTGTACATATACAGAAATGGAAATACATTGGCAACAATATTATAGTCACTCCTCGCACATATCCTTTTCCACTGTGGGCGACTATCTCCACATTCATGGATGGAGAGAGCACTGTCTCTGCCTGATAGGGAGTGAGTCTGGTCGTGCATTAAAAGGAAATACATGTAACCTACCTACTCATATATACAATCATAGTCGGCGTCCTAATATAGATATTGATATGCATATATATTTCCAATTCCAATAATTCCTCGCTCCATGGGTAGAAAAATCAATTCATGTGATTCCTTTCAGCTTTCTCCAATTGTTCCGTTTCATTCCATTGGAAAGGCTGGATGAGAACACGGGAGCGATAAACCACAACCGCCGTCACCATCATACGGCCGTCGAGAGTCATAGACAAACCGCAAGGTAAGATGGGAATGGAAATGGAAATTGCAATGCCGACGGCAATGAGAGTCTATATACTCTGTTGTTATATAGACTGTGTGATAGTACATTACTTCCCCGACCCGAGTCAAGTCATACACAAGAAACCCTGGGACTGGTGGTGGTGGTGGTGGTGGTGCTGGTGGTGGTGCTGGTCCCGGCGTCCCGGTCCTGGTCCCGGTCCCAGTCCCAGTCCCGAACCTCCCTATTTTTTTTATTGTCGTACACATTTTCAAACTCAGATTTCAAGTTACACAATAGTACAAAGCACAATAATAATAAAAAACTTTACTTTTCCACCACTATACTTTACATTCCATCGCATCACCTCACAACTTTAGATTATACCATCAGCCTCCCCACATGGAGTCCGGACCCGGAGCCGGATTGTACTACTTTCTGGTATTTGACGAGTAATATAATAATTTTCTACGATCATGATTATGACTCTGACTACGATATTTGACGGGAGGACAGCGCAGCGTGTCGTCGGATTTTATGCATTACATTTTATTTTATTGTGTATTTATTGGGGATTATACAGAGTTGTAGCTTTTGGTTCATAAGTTTCAATTGGAATCCATTAGATATACTTACAGCTATACATACATTTGGCTGAATTTACTTGAAGAAATTTAAAGCCTTAAGGCAGGGCCGGATAATGTGGCCAGCACAGGCAGCCCCCGCTGCCTGAATTTTCAAAAAAAGTGTAAATGGAACATTTTGCACTTTTCAAAAATATGTAAATAGAATATTTTGACTTTTCAAAAGCATGCAAAATAAATATTTTTGTACATTTCAAAAACATGGAAATAAAACATTTTCCACTTTTCTCAAAACATGTAAATAGAACATTTTGGACTTTTTTGAATCACGTAAAAAGAACATTTTTCACTTTTCTAAAACATGTAAATACAACATTTTGCTTTACCAAAGAAAACCATCAATAAAATCAAAAATGTGGGTTTTGTATGGAAACAAATTGCTGCCTACAACCAATTCCTTCGTCCGGCCCTGCCTTAAGGTTTTATAAAAACTAGACCCATACGATTATCGTAGTAACTTATCGTAGGCTCTTTCGTTTTGGAAATTAGTTCATTAGCTGGTCGAATAGTACTCAATGCTCAATAGGTGTAGCAAGAGGGTTTGTACATATATAAGGGCAAACAGAAAACAGAACCAGAAGGCGAGTCCATACCATAGCGCGTCATCTTCGTTAGAAACATCTCTATGTGCATGCTCAAGTCAAGTAGTCAAGGAAGGAGAGAGGTAAGGTTTAAAATATTGGATAATTCCTCCGTATAAGCCTGTTAATACATATATCTGTATATTATGTGTGTATGTTGTATCGTAGGGGGTAGTAAGGTAGGGAGTAGATGCGACTTTGCATATTAATGTTCATGGTCATATGGCGACTTGGCTAGGAATGTGCTGATTGCAGCAGAGTGAACGTAGATATGTAGATAGACCCCAGCACACGTGCCACACTCCTTACTATATATGCTCCAAAATAAAATTGAGTATACATTCCAAGTAGTTTGTCAGGACAACAATTATGAATAGTCGTCACTGAAATAAGTGGATATTTATTTCAGTTGTGTTTGGGCTACATCCACTTAATGATCAGCAGTTTTCACTGGAGCCACTTGAAAAGGACAAAGGGAGACGATTATACATTTTCCACATGTCTCAATTATCTATATTTAATTTAAATATGTGGGTATGTAGCTCCTGTGTTGTGGACTGGAAGGGACTGTATGTATATGATCTCATTCTAGTTAGTTTCTTTCACAATTTATTTTTCATATTCCTTCTCAAACCTATGCTCCTACAGATATATCGTTTGTGAAGAACCAAAATGACCCATATCCAATTTAAGCTGGAATCAAAATGAGCTATGTCATAAAACGAAATGAGAAACATGCGTAAAATGTTAATTAGGAGTTTTTGAAAGTTACAAAATGTTCTATTTACATGTTTTTGAAAAGTGAGGAATGTTCTATTTACATGTTTTTGAAATGTGCAAAATGTTTTATTTACATGTTTTTGAAAAGTGTGGAATGTTCTATTTACATGTTTTTGAAATGTGCAAAATGTTCTTTTTACATGTTTTTGAAAAGTGTAAAATGTTCTATTTACATGTTTTTGAAAAGTGTAAAATTTTCTATTCGCATGTTTTTGAAAATTGTAAAATGTTGTATTTAAATATTTTTGAAAAGTGCAAAATGTTATATTTAAATGCTTTCAAGATTTGTGTAGATAGAGGATACTCTTTTTAGCTACAAATGGATATGGGTCCTTTTGGTTCGACTTTTACAATTATTACAGTATGCATATAGGTTCTAGTTTTAGTAGTGTTGTAGTGTATTAGTTGGGGACTTTTTGGACTGGGACGAGACTGCAAGACCAAGTCCAAACAATGCAATGTATTAATATACAAATCTATACTCCACACAAAAATTTATTGATATACCTATATAGATAGGCACACGGGATTTGTTGGATGTCAACACAACGTCAACGTCGACCCAAACCCGAACCCGAACCCGAACCACCACCACACAGCACTAAATAAAGGTAGTAGGAGCGAGCCTTGACTAAAAAATATTTTGATTACATTACACCCACTAACACACTCATAATAGGGAGAGCTCCATTTCAAAGAGTTAAATGCGACGCGAGAGTCCATTATATATTAGGTAGGTAATTCCGTTTCCAAGACTTCCTCCCTTGGAAAAAGAGACAGGGACACGACGCGACGGGCGCGAGGAGCCTGGGAGCAGTTTGAGAAATGTGCGTTCATTTCCAAAGAGGAAGAAGAACACGAGTACTTAATAATGTGTATGGGAAACAGGATATTAAAAAATGGTTCTCCAACACTTCCCCCTGAGGACATTTTAACATTTTGACTTCATATCTCAAGCTCTGTCTCCGTCTTCGTCTCCGTCTCTGTCCCCGTCTCCGAGAAGTTAGAAGGGAAAATAAGTCAGCTTTAATTTTTGAGACAATTTTTTTTTGGTAGTTAGTTTTTTCCTCATTCCAAAATAAAATTACAATGTTGTGCTCTCCTCTGCTCGGTTGCTGTGTCAACATTGACATTTTTATGTGCAGTTTTAGCTATTCATTGACGCAAAGGTCGAATGTCATCTTGACACTCTATCATAATCTATAAATTTTAGGACAAGATTCTTGCTTCCCATACTCGTCTCTCGCTGGAGCGTTTTTACGCCAGGAGCTCTTAGCATTTGGAGTGGTGTGTGGTTGATGAGGGGAAAGCGGGGAAGAAGTCCATTCATGTCAAGTCTACGAATATACTTGAACGTATCATATACAGTAGTAGAGGTACCTACCTGCCTATTATGAACGTACGCCGTACGCAGGAAATATAACTAGATTAATCATATCCACCTCCAGAGCTCCACGCAAATACAACCACCAAATTACCCTGGAACTGGAACTGGGACTCGCAACTAGTCTATGTATATTCGTATATGAGTACAAAATCCAGAATGCAGACCTATATACCTGTCCTGAATAATATCCTATATGGTGAACTACTTTATTGAGTGCTTCGGCTCAAATTCGAATTCGAATTTCAACTCGGCCATTTATTCCTTTCCTATACTGTACGACCTACGTGCAGCTATACCTTTCTCTCTCACAACCGTCCCACATCACCATCGCCACCATCACCACCACCAAGTACTTTCTCAACTCCTCAAATAAAAAGGTAAACTGGAAAGCTAAGCTGAAACGGAAACGGACTCAAGTTCTATGAGGTAGAAGAAGGATTTTAAGCGCAACCGACATTCCACTCTGCTTACTAGTGCAGGTAAGGAAGGACAGACTGTCGTTGTCGTTGTCGTTGTCGTTGCCGTCGTCGTCTTCGTCGTTGTCGTTGCCGTCGTCGTCTTCGTCGTCGTCGTTACTGTTAGCGTTATATAGCGTTACCGTAAAACTATGAATCAGTCCTGTAAGCCCTCACAATCCTTCACCCACTTCTCCACCCTCCACTAAATTCAATTAACCAAGTGGAAAAAAATTGTAAACTCACTCAAATTGATTTCCTTTTCATTCTCCATATCATTTGATTGCATTCCGAATCGAAGAAGAAATTGGAATCGGATTTGGAAATTGGAATTATTAGGGATCTGAGTCCCGAGAGTGTTTCCTAATAGAATCAGAATTTAATAGGGGTATAATCGTATGCAGTATCTTTTTACATATAGCTTTCGGCTCGGCTATGGTAGCAGAGCATTACAGTACAGTATCTATGCTTAGGATAGGATTATAGGATAGGCCTAGTAAGCATTCATGCCTTCAGATTTTCATAATATGTAGTATGTAGGTAGGTAGTTAGGTACTTTGGCTTCTTTTATTTTTAAGAATTCTAAAAACCCATATTTGTAGCTAGAAAAAGAGACATTTTGTTGCAATGAGCATTCCGAGTAGATAGAGTAAAAAAAAGAAAAACAAAATAATAATAAAGAAATGGAAATATACAAAAATATAACAATTTATTTTTAATAATAAAAATAAAAATGACTGTACAGAGCATCAGTTTAGTGAGTGTCAGGACAGTCAGCACCATATAGCAACAACAGAAGCGGCAGGAGCTTTGAGACTCCAATACTTGACCAGGTAATATTATAGTAAGGTATGCATTTCATCCTCTGTCTCTCCCCAACACCTTTCACTCACCGAGTCGAGCCCTCTACAAGTAAAATTGACAAGAGCCAAAATATTTGCATGAAAATTTAATAGTAGAATACCCAACTTGTGTTTTATTACTATCAACCATCAAGTCGCTGTGTCTTGGAGAGAGAGAGCGAGAAAGACAGACACAGACAGAGAAACTTGTAAATATTTATCATCGTTCTCCCTTTTACTTTACTTCAAACCTTCCACACGGAGCGTTTCCATCCAAAAGGAAAAACTCTTATCCGTTTCGGTCAGTCATTGTACTTGGACGGAATGAATACGAATAACGAATAGGAAGAGAGAGAGAGGGGAGAAAGGAGAAAGGACAGCGCTCAATATAATATACCATAATAACGAACACCATACAACTAACTACAAATAGGATAAACTCCTCGACGTACAACTATCAAGCCGAAGCCAGCACCAAATCAAACGACTCTCTGCTCTGTGTGAAAGACGAGCAGGTCTCGTCCAGCTCCAGCTCCAGTTCCAGTTCCAGTTCCAGCTCCAGCCCCAGTCCCATCCTACTACCACACACAACCAAGTTCACTCCACTTCACACTCACAGTATTACGAGCTGAAAGGAGACAATAAACTCCCCCTTTTTTTGCACAATCTCTCCAGCAGAGACACACAAAAAAAATATCAAAAAGTAAGTTTTCGCAAGACTTGAGTAGTAGTAGTAGTAAGTAGTAGGAGCGTGAGGACTAGTACTAGAAATAGCAATAGTAATTGTCAGGGTACGATCCAAGGAGCGCTGTGCACATCTACTAGTTCAAATCATATAGCATAGCATACCTTCCCTTTTTTGACTTGGCCAACAACCCTTTACCATAGGACAGGAGAGAGAGAGAGAGGAAAAAATATAGAGAAGGACACAAGTACTCAAGTACTAAGAAAATGAAAACGAGGTAAAAAAGAAAGTAGAAATAGAAATAGAAAAAGAGCAATAGTAAGAGAGGAAGAGAGAGAGAAAGCGGAAGGAAAAAAATTTTATGGGACACAGAGGACAGAAGTTTCTCTTACGTGAATATTTGAATTGGTTCGATGGGGAAAAAAATTGGCAGATTTATACCATAACCGTGGTTTTACTCGTCCATCATCTGTCACGTCAAGTCACGATCACGGCTCAGTCATTCCCAACATCTAACATTGAACATCTCTTCGATTCTTGTAACTTCTGACGCTCACTACAACTGCTCCTACTCCTACTCCTCCTCATACAACTACAACTCGGATTTCAAAAGCATAGAGACAGAGCCCACCGGTTTTTACTTGACTGTAATGTCCTCCCCCAGTAGCAGTAGATTCTGGATATTCTCGTATGCAATCTAATCCTATTCCAAGTCCCGCTCAAAATACATAAATCTATAGACTAATATATAGAAAGTTACAGAAAATCCAGGGAGGAGGAGGTATAGGCAAAGGTGTAGGTAGAGGATATATTCTGTACATAGTTTTCTTACGTCAAGCCAGGCCAAGTACCAAAAAAAAGAAGAAGAAAAAAAAAGAAAAAGAAAAAAATACTTTCCTACTGTCATTGTTATAGTGTAGATTTTCTTATATCTCCTGATATAGGCTCCTATAGGATAGGGGGATAGGGATGTAGTAGTTGTGAGAGGAACCTGAGTGGGATGGATTTGGATTTGGATAATATACACAGGTAGTGAGAGAGAGAGAGATACAGTGCGGCGTGTGGAGTGCACAGATACAGAGAGACACACACGACATGCTTTGCTGAGTAGGAACAGGAACTGATCCAATGGATAGGAAATCCATGGGAACTCTTATTACAAATATCGTTAACTTTCTCTGCACGTGAGATAGTGAAGCAAATAGAGACGAATAGGAATAAAGAATCCGAATCCAAATCCAAATACCACTCTTTTTTTTAAAGCTTTCTTCTTTTTTTCCCACTTCTCAAGTCTCATTTTTTCCCTTCTTCTTCTTCTTCTTCTTCTTTTTCGTCTTCTTCCACTTTTCGCTTGTACAGTCTCATCTTGTTCACCCTTCGTTTATTTCGATTGAGTTGAGTTGTGTTGTTGCTTCTTCTCTATCTTTATATTTTTTTTGTTTTCTCGCTCTCTCGTCTTCGTCTTCGTCTTCGTCTTCGTCTTCATTTTCGTCCACATCTGTTGACTCGGACAACCTTTGATTAGAGAGAGAGAGTCAAGGTGACCGTAGATTACTGATCTGTCTCCTCCTCAAGACTCAAGACCCAGGGATCCAGAGACCCCTCCTCGCCGTCACCGTCACCGTCACCCTCCACCTAGCTACCCAGATTAGGATGGGACAGAAAACTACGAAACTAAAACCCAAAGTTTTTAAAGATTTGTGCCAGAACACGGAATTCACGGGTAAGTTATCTCCTTTGAGTTTTCTCAGTTTTTTTTTACTTTTATTACACAGATATTTCAATTCAATTTCTTACTTCTTGGAACCTGCTCCCGACTTATATGATTTTTGGAGATTTACTTTTTCTTCTTGTTCTTCTTCTTTTTCTTGTTCTTGTTCTTCTTCTTCTTCTTCTTCTACTCACTCACTTTCTCCCCTTTTACTTCTTACGAGAAGGAAAGTAGGAAAAAGTTTGGGAGAGAGATAAGAGTGTGGCCCAAGCTCCCGTCACGTGTTGCATCCCTTCTAATTTACGTTTACAATTTTTCGACATATTATTGAATTTTCAAATTGTAAAATGACCATTTTGTAAAGAGGGTTTCCTATTGGTTTTGACAGTTTGCCTGTCATTTCCCCTGTGAAAAGATTGTATGTATAAATAACCTTTTTAATTTTTGACGTTTACAAAAGCAGGTATTTATGTAGGTAGGTACATTTCATTGGGGTAGAGTTTGGGAATTGAAATGAAATTTATTAAAATATTTAAAGAGGGGATAAGTGCACGGTGTACGTGTTAAATGCTTTGATATTTCCCCTTTGATTTTGGATTTTTCTTTTTCCTTCCCAGGGAATTGTCATCCTTTGAGACGTCTATATATAATCTAGTTTGTAGGCTCTGCAGTCCTCTCCCACAAATCAAATAGTCAAGGGCTATGATTTTTCAATTTTTTCTTTGCATTTGATTTATTATATTATTTGGTGTCATTTCGTATTTTGACCTTTTCCTTTTTCCTCTCTCCTCTTTCCGCAAGTCAAAGTATAGTCCAAACCACAGACAGGGCGCTCCAAAATCCAAAACCAGAGGAAACCAGACCCGACCACAAAGTCAATGAAAGTCTATTTTTGTGATGAAAATAAAACTCGTACAAATTATATCCCAATTTAAGAGTGTGTGTACGATATATGTTTTTTCACTCACTCCCACTCACTCTCTCTCTCCACTGTTTAATGTGTGGTGGTGAATTGAGTCTATCTCCCCTTCATGAATGATCAATTTCAATTTATTTTCATGTACAGAAGAGGAAATCAAAGAATGGCACAAGTTATTCATGATGGAATGTCCGGATGGCTTCATTTCAAGGGAACAATTTAAAGCCATCTATGCTGCTGTCTTCCCCGACGGTGACTCTTCCCTTGTAAGCGCTTTCTCTTGTTCTCTCTCCCCATCTGTCTCTCTCTCTCTCTCTCTCTCTCTCTCTCTCTCTCTCTCTCTCTCTCTCTCTCCACTTGTTTGGTTTAAGGCTACAACTTGATCTCACTCCTGAGTTCTCGTCGTCTCGTCGTCCTTCTCTCACCGGCACACGATGACTCTCGCACTAGTGCACCAGCACTGAGTCTGACGTACACTTGGGAAAACACATTTCCATTTTTTTTTATTATCTTGGTAAATGCTTGAGTGCATAAAATTTCCTGACGAATGGCTAGAAGCCTGTAATTTTTGAATTTTTATTTAGAAAATTTCATGGCATCATGAGTAAGTAACATTGCTTTTTTAAACGTTTTCCACTTTTACCCTCACTTTTCCATTTTCTACCTACACAAACACACTCACCCACACACTCACATCACATCATATTCCTCGAGTGTTATCACATGTATATATATATTTTTTTTATTTTGTGTTGTTTTATTTAGAGGGGAAAAAAATTATAATAATAGAAGTACAAGGGAAATCTTGAGGGTAAATTACACACATTCTGGTGGTACATTCTGCGTGGGCCGGGTACCAGTGCCAGTGACCATACCACACGTGAGACTACAGAGCCATGGTCATTCCTATCCCTACCACAATGTTTGGCATTGGTACACTTCACTCACTAGTCACTAGTCAGCCTTCCTGCTTTTAAATTTTCCTTAATATTGTACGTAGTAAGTAGAACGTAGCATGTTGGATTCAATAAAATATGAGCTTCCTGTCCGTACGAAAAAGAGATATAGTCTGGCTACCTCCTATTTTTTCTCCCATCTCCCTTCCTTGAAACTTTATATTTTTTTAACAAAGTTTACGTTGCGATTTTCTTACGTATTCAACCGTGTGAGGGCACTGCTAGAGAGGTAATACCAGCCTTATGGAAGTTTCAAGGGGGGCTTAGATGCACTATGCTATATTTTATATGCACTATTTCTTAGAGTAATGCAGATCATTTTTGCCATTTTTTTGCACCTTGTACAAAATAAAGAATTTTTTAGCTAACTTTTTGTAAGGATACTGTGGCTAGTATTGCTCCTCCAGTGAGGATAGGATACATACGTGAGAGGCAGAGAAGCATAATAAACTTGTTTTCTCTCTCCATTCCTATTCCAACTCCTACCAATTACTCTTTGGCATTGGGAGTGAGTTCTGTGTGCAATTTAATGGTTTATTGCCGATTCTCCCCCCTGATACCACTATAGTAGACAAATTATGTATGTAGGACGTCGGTGGTAGGGTATCAAATTGCTCTGGAGTCTAAATACACTCGAGTGTCTGCGTAATGTTGGAATTGGAGTTTGAATTGGGGATGTACACAGAGCGAGAGAGAGAGAGAGGCACAGAGTAGACATAGGAGTAGAAATAAATAGTCCATCATAATAAATTCTTCTTGCATGAAATATGAGTCTGTTTTATTAAAGTTTTCTGAGAGTGTCTTCCGGAGTTTTGATGCAAACCACGACGGAAGCATTGATTTCCGAGAATTCATCATCGCTCTTTCTGTGGCTACGAGAGGATCCGCTGAGGACAAACTCAAGTGGATGTTCAACATGTACGATCTGGATGGAAATGGCTACATCTCCCGACATGAAATGGTGAAAATCGTTTCTGTAAGTTTTTCAAACACTCAAACTACATTTCCTATGTGCTCTATGTGTCCCCGCATGTCCCTCCTGTCCCACTCGTCCACCACTATACCATAGCTCCCATCCACTTTTAATAGAATACCTAACACAATTCTGGGAATTTAATTACAACTTCCTCTCTCGTCCAGGTTCAGTCACACAATGTGCTCTGCATCCAGAGACTCAGAGTCTAGACCCTCCCTCCGTCTGTATCTCTGTCTGTAGTTGTATGTATTGCCCTTGTCAGACCAGAATAAGTCTCTGTCGTCTCAAGTCATAAGCATTGTCATATAAATAGAAATGTAGAAGGATATAAAACGTCACACACAACTTAATTTATTTAAATCAAATTCAATGCACCTAAAATAGGACTGCCCGTAACCAGGACCAGGACCGGTGCTGGTGCGGATGCTGGTGTGGGTACTGGTACCGGTACCGGTGTTGCGTCGGTGTGGGTACCGGCACCAACAAACAGTTAAACTTTTCAACTATCGCTATGCACTAGTATACCATTTATAGTGATAACATAGGTTTGCTTTACGTACAATTTACAATTCAAATTCAGATGCAATCCAAAAACTACTGGCACTATGGCAAAGTTTTAAATACCGCCTTTGAGAAGACATGTATATAGTTATTTAACGCAATTTCCCTATTTTTAAACATTGGGCATAAATGCCATAAATTCTGCACAGCGAGAAGGGGATTTTTCACACAACAGTTTTATCTTTTTCAGAGACATGCAATCAGCACATTAGGAACCTTGTTAAGTAATCTAACATGTATCCTAATTGAGTTGACGTTTCAAAAAAAATTAGTATTTCCATAAATGTGTATTTTTATTTTGTGCACTACAAGAATTTCAAACGGGAGCTATGCTTTACGCATATCGTCTGTGAAGAACCAAAATGACCCATATCCAATTTAAGCTAGAATCAAAATGAGCTATGTCATCAAAACAAAATGAGAAACGTACGTAAAATGTTAATTCAGAGTTTTTGAAAAGTGTAAAATGTTGTATTTACATGTTTTTGAAAAGTGCAAAATGTTCTATTTACATGTTTTTGAAAAGTGCAAATTGTTTTAATTGAATGTTTTCGAAAAGGTGCAAAATGTTCTGTTAACATATTTTGGAAAGGTGCAAAATGTTGTATTTAAATGTTCTCAAGACGTATTTGAATATTTTTGTAGGTAGTTGATATTGTTTTAACTAAAAATGGATATGGGTCATTTTGGTTCTTCACAGAAGATATATTGCAAAAGTAACATGTAGCCATAGTAGTATATATGGCTTTCCCTGCGGGCCCTATGGAGTCGGCTGTACAGTTGTTAATTACCATGAATTGTACTGACTTAATTTGTAGAATTTTTATTTTAAAGACAGCTTTAATGACCAATCAAGTAATGAATTCATAGTAATTTTAATTTTGAACAGGAAGTTTGCACTTATGTATAGGTAATGGAGTGCAACAGGTCCCTCATTACTTGAATTTTACATATTTTATATATTATGCATATTTGTACAACACACAGGCAATGCACAAAATGATCCCTCACCTCTCTCCAACGGATGAAGAGGCCGGACCCGAGAAACGAGCAAATAAGATTTTCTTTGGTATGGACTCGGATTTGGATGGGAGACTCTCGCTTCAGGAATTTGTGCACGGAGCTCAAAATGATCCGTATCTCTTCGGCTTACTTCAAACGATGCCACCCAATCCTCTTACACCATCTGAAGGATAGACTTTTCCTCTCGTCTCTTCCATTACCTAAATTAATTACATTATGTGTCTCACATCATGTCTACAAAAAACAGGATACAAAATCCTACGTCAAAAAGAAAGATTTTAAATGTATACGTAATATAAACGAAGATGAAACTTAAAACGGATGAATACATGAAAAAATGGAGTCGCTCTCTCGATTTCTGGAATCGTGGCTTTCTACAATTGACAATCCTTAGTCTACAATCTACATACAAAAATTAATGGGTGTCCAGGTCAATCCATGTAGCCACTTTTGTCTTTGAATAGAAAAAATTGTGAGCGTGAAAAAAAAACAAGTGTCTTTCTATAATTCTGATTCTGACTTTGAAATCAGCCGTCCAATGAAATCAAATTTCTAAAAAGAAACGTATTTTCAATTCATTCCATTACAAAAAAAGTGACTTCACAATCTACATATATATATAGCGAGTACTACCAGTCAAGTATACTAAAAAGTAGTTTAAATGCACTGCATGCAGAACAATCAAGGACACACATTAGAAATAAAATAAAAATTTGGAAAGTAATATGGTAATGTAATGGAAATGGTATTTTAATATTAGTAGTTTATAACACGGAGGGAAAACTCCATAGGGACTATTTATTATATACACGGTTAGACATAAGCACAAAACTGGAATCTTCTAGTGTATGGAAATAAAATTAGAAAGTTAGAACTTCAGCTCTATAAATCCAAGTCTGGATCTAATAATAATTGTAAATCTAGAAAAATATCAGACAAGTATATACCGTATCACAGCATTAATATATTGTAATCCGTAAGACGTCATAATCCAACCCATGCAAACCTTCTCCTCCCCCTCCTCCCCCTCCCACTCCCACTCCAACCCACCTCGTTACATTAGGCTCTAGACAATTAAATGCAATTATATATTAAAAAATTGTGAGCGTGAGTAGAGTAGTATATGCATGTCACACGGAATATTTACAGGGATATAAAATCTAGAGGATTTTGTAATAATTCCTAATCGTATGAGGAGACATAGTGTAATATTTATAGTCACAGTCTGTTTCATAGTGTACAACTGAGTATCTTTCAGGTGAGTTTATAACGAATAGAGTGCTGGAGTCTATCTCCTAAAATATCCTATAAATCCTCATGTTATCATAACACAGTGACGCGCGCTTTAGGTATAGATTTAGAAAATAGGAACATAGGGGAGTGAGTGTAGGTACATACTTAGGGATCGTCCATAAATGATTTCATCGATTAGGGCAGTGGGCCTAGTCCGATTTTGCTAACATCCCATGTTAAAATGATAGATATTTTGAGTGACATCATTTATGGACGATCTCTTATGGCATGACTCCTGTAGCAGTAGCAGTAATACTACGCGTCCCAGTGTGTATGTACGTACTGCATACATTATGCAAGCATACGTACAAGAGAGATATTGAACAGGGAAATTCCTAATTTTGTCTCTTTGATAATCTGACTACTTTTTATTAAATAAAGTACCTTGATGAGAGAGAGAGATACGGACGATGCAGTTTGGCTGTCTGGAAATAGAAAATATTTCCTTTCTCACTGGCTACACGTGGAGTTATAGGCTGAGGGCTGGAAGCATAGGAGCGACTCACTAGTGAGAGAGAACGAGAGAAAGCAGAGAGCAGGGGGACAGACGAGAGGGATAATCGTAATCGTAGTATTACGATTTCCTTTTCGATTTCGATCCTTGACATGCTCCATTAGCTATAAAAAATAAATACCTAGGTATCTTACCAATTTTCATGGCAAATGGCAATGACATCATGCTGTAGCTGTAAGTAAGCACACATATGTGCTCCGTAGAGATGTAGTACCTGTGCAGTGAAATAAGCACTACAACTTTCAACCTCTCTCTCACTCTGTCTCTGCCTATCTCTGTAGTCTGTCTGTGTGTATGTACCTACGTACACATGACAACGTCTGATTCGACCCCCCGTCTCCTCCAACTCCCTGGCACTGTTCAACGGGAAATGTAGCAAAAATATTAATTAAGTAATGCGAAATGGTTGCCAAATCGCTTCCTCTCTCTCTCTCACATACACTTCCTAGCCAAAGAAAAGGAGCAAAGAGCAGTGCAAGTAAAGGAAAGGAAAGTAGAGTTGTATATAAAGTAAACCAAGGGTCGAGCTCCAAGTCGAACCACATACACACATTTATTCGACCGGTCCGGATCCCGGTCCCGGTCCCGGTACCGTTAGGTAGAAGGAAGGGAGCTAAGTTAGGCTGGACAGTGTAGCTTGGGCTACTCAAGTACGTACATATGCATGGGTTTATGCACATCTGGGCATACAATGCACTGACAGTCCGTCCTCTTCTCTCCTTCTCGTCGTCATTTCTAGATTCATTTTCGTAAGGACGGAGCAGGCAGGAGTGCGAGTGCGATTGCCACTTCTAAGGCCAAGCCGCTGAATTCTGATATAGAAATTCATCAAATATATTGTCGGTCCCCGTCACCGTCACGATGCAGGTAGAGGTTGTGAGTAGGATATAAGATATAGGAATAGAAATAGAGAGTACTGATAATATAGTGTGGGTAGTAATTATACTCTAGCGTAAGGAGACACAAGGAAAGGAGGACTAGGCGTGTGTCTACAGTGCATAGGAAAACTCACACGGGAGCCCCATCCATATTTATAGGGAGTAATGCTGAGTGGCTCAGGCTGAATGTTGAATGTCTGAATGGACAGATAGAGAGGAGGACAGAGTCCTTGGGCATTCGGTAAAATTTCATTAAATCGGGAGCTATGTGAGTAAATAGTCCCTACACTATATACTCACAGGACACGACATACATATATGTGCGGCTGGAGTTACAGGAGAAATGGGAGAGGACCGGAGCGAGGGGAGGGAAACACTACGAACAAAAACGAGGACGAAATACAATACTAAACAGGATGCAGACCTATCTGCAATGTACAATAATATCACACTATAAAATAAAATATTGAATGCAACATTGAGTTTATATGTCTACGTGTAGTCGGTGTCCGTTTCTCTCCACGCCCAGGCCACTCTTAACTCTAAACTCTCGAAAACTCGAAACATAGTGGACCGGGCGGAAGGAGACAGGAGAACGGAGAAAGTAGCGAGCCCAGAGTTTTACAGAGTACCGAGCTTTTTTGTACAAGGGTATACATAACTATATGCTAAGCAGAAGCAGGGCCAGACGGCGACGCTGTGTCTCTGTCTCCAGCTCATTGTAGCTGTCTGCTCCGTTATGTTAATCAGCTAGTCAAGAATAATGGGTGAAATCAAATCTGTGAGGAAATCTATCAATTTTAATATGAGACGTATGTAGAGTGAGTCGTGGTGGAAAATTGATTTTCTTCGTCCCACTAAAAACACTCCTTTCACCTGGTTCTGGTTCTGGTTTTGGTTCTGGTTGCTCTAGTCTACCGACACGGACCGACACAACTCCAAAGTCCCAGCGCACGTACAGTATTAAGTATGACATTACAATCACTCAGCGCAAGGAAAGGATATCTGTAGAGCAAGGTGGTGGCCATCGCCGTTTTAGTGGAAGGTAATCATATTTTTGTATGACTGCATTTATATAATGGCACATGTACACACACACACACACACACACACACACACACACACACACACACACACACACACACACACACACACACACACACAGGCACTCCAAGTGAGAGAAATTGAGACAATCACTATCATAATATATAACGTTATTATTATAGGCCACACTAAGCGACTCCACACACATGTGTTCCCCTCTCCCCCTTCCCAATGTCAATAGAAACAGATACACTCACTCGGCAGACTGGGAGTGAGTAGGTACTTGAGTGGTAATGGCGGTGTTCTCCTAGTCCTGGTTTTAACTACATTTAGTCAATTGTGTCAATGCAATGTACCTTTGTATGAGCGTATTTATTAACGTATTACAATGTATCAGCTTAATGGATAATGGACACTGGATGGTGAGGGTAAATAATCCAAAATTGTATTTGTTCCATTTATATAATATTTGACTCTTATCATTGTGAAATATTAAATCAAAATTAATACTACGTGCCTTGTCAATTCTTTACTACTATTTAACTTATTTAGAGTGAGCCAAATTCACTATCACCACTATTCTTCCCATGTCACACCATTCTTCATTCAGGATCATATCATACATAAAATTATCCCCTCAGTAGGAAGTGGGAATTGCAACTTGAGTTTTAGATATGAAAAATTTTGAGCGCGTTAATGGGAACGATTAATATGAAAATGGTATAAATACGTATTTTCCGACGTCCGCTCGTTATCATGTATGGGCTGCTCCCGACATAATGGACTACGCAACACCTACATACATGCATGTAATAGCACCAGCATTGAAATATTGAAATGGTTGTTAATGGAAAATATGTATGTATATAGAGGAAATTCAACTTTTACTATGACGACTACGACTACGGCTACGGCTACGACCCTATATAGTACATAGTTTCCGCATAATGCAGAGCCCCAACTAACAAACAGTCAAGCAAACAAACGAACAAACAAACAAACAAGACGGCGAAGAAGACGGCCAGCACCAGCACCAGAACCAGCAGCAGCAGCAGCAGCAGTAGTAGTAGTAGTAGACTTGTCACAAACATGCATAGAATACATAGTGATAAGAATCTCAAGAATAGAGAAAGTAGTGGGATGGAAAAGCATAAATACGAATACAAATACGAGCATGAGCATCCGCTAATGTATGAAAACGGGAACTAAAACGAATCACAAGAGGTTTCACATGCAAATGAGCTCTGCTCCCCCAACTAAAATAGTGGGTACTTTAATAATTATTTATGTTGGTCTGCGTCCCGACGTGGAAGAGAAAGATACTATTTCCGTCTCACTCTGATTGTGTGCTATTTTATTTTTGATAGAATTTCCAGATAGGGAACTTGGTTGAATGGTTCCCTCTGTGTGGTAGATGGTTTTTGTATGGTATGTAGTAGCATTATCTTTATCTTTCCAATGGTGTCGTAGACATAGGTTTCTATCGGTTGGATGGGGGTGGTGAGAACGAGAGTCGGGAAGAAGCAAATGCTGCTAACTACAACTCTCCTTTCGATTGGATCCTTATTGATCTTTCTTCAACTCTGCTATACGGTTGTGGAGTCCAGGTCCCGGTCCCGGTCCCGGTCCTGGTTCCGGTCCAGGTTTAGGTCCAGGGCCAGGGCCAGATCCAAGTCCAGTCAGTCAGTCCAAAGTGATGTGATGTGGTGTCGGTGGGATGTGGTGTTGGCTCCTTTTCCTCTTCAGTCTTCTTGATGTTACAATTACCTATTTCATTTCAACAAGTAGTAGCGTGAGCGTAGAGGTAGAGGTGTAGCGGGAACGTGTAAAGTATGGTTAGTTCCCTATAGTCTCTGTCTATATGAGTCTATAGACTACATACATGGAGTCATCATCATCTACATTCTATTCTACATTCTACACATTCCCATCGATTCTCATTCCCATATTATGCTCTTGTGTTCCTCTCTTCCCGCAACTAAAAACTTCCACATACTTGCGGGTACTTTCCTCGTCATGATCGGCATGTTGTACATACATATATCTTGTTTAGCTCCTTTTTCCAACATTCCTCTACACTCGAGGCCAGTTTGCCCAAAGACTTTTGTGTATATAGAATGCAGTTGACAGCTAATCGTTGAAATGTTGAATTTCAGGAGTTCCCCTTTGAAAAGACCATTAAATTATTATCAGGTCTTACACCAAATCAAACTATCAAACAAAATCAACTATCGTAACTGCTTTCTGCTCCGTCTTTGTTCCATTCTATACAAATGTGGAGGCCTCCTATGTTTCCTGCTCTGTCGCTATAGTTTCTATTTATACAAGGTAGGTAGTTCTCATGTGTCTGTCTAAGGCACTGCAAGGTTTTGAATTGTATTGTGTAGTCCATTGTATTGATATCGACGGACTATTCACCTATACATGGAAATAGGAAAATATTTTATCTGTATGTGCGATTTATTTTTCAGTAGGGAGCTATATATTACTAAATTATGTGTTTATACTACACTGGACTGTAAATTGAAAAGACTGGAGCTATGGAACTGGAGCTGGAGGTAGAACTACTGATAATAATGATATAACTCAACTCTTTCCAGCACAATGCCAACTATATATGTGATTTACAGATTACATTTGCAAGTTTTTGAAAGGAGAATTGTAAGCATAAGTATACGTTGTTATATTCTATAGGTATGCATGTTATTATTCACAAAGTCGCAAGTACGTATAAATTGGGATGTCAGATGACATATGGCATGTCGTAGAGTCTTCGAAATTTTCCGGGGTGGACAATTTGTCAATGTATCATCATCTTATGGTGCTAGAAGGTCAAAATTTAATTATTATGATGATAAATTAATATTTTCAATTTGCCTTTGATTTGAGCTTGTAAATATCACATGTTTACACGCTTCCAATTTAGGAAAAAATGCTCCAAGTCCAGAGAATTAAGGCTAAGGACAAAATTAAAATGCAAATTATGAAAATATGTAGGTAGGTATAACTTCATTATATTCTAAATGCCATTTTTCTGTTGGCTGTCCACAAAATTCAGATGCTATAGACCTGGAGACGATGCGATGCGATGTAGGGATGGGAATATTTATGTGTATAAATTATATGACATAAAATAAAAATTCGTTTTTTAAGCCATATTTGCATTTTCGAGGAGGTTAAAGTTTGTAATTTTCACTCCAGAATAAAGCAATAGCAGGGAGTCGTTCTGCTCTGTACAAAAGCCGAAAGCCGCCCAATTTAATAAATCAAACTGTAAAAAAAGTATCTTTCTTTTTTTTCTGACGTTGAAATGAAAGGGCGCCAAGCCTGTGATCGGTGACGCCAGTGGAGCGCCTATTACAACTTGTGCTTGTAGCTTCCAATGTACCATTCCATTGACTTGTGCTCAATTTTTTGTCCTGATTTTCGATCGAGTCTCTTTATTGAGTTAGTTCCAAGTTTACGGAGAATGAAGAAACTGGTTGACTGTATTAGGAGCTAATTTGAATTTAAAATTTGAATATGAAATTCTGTAGGTCAATGTTTTTGGAAGTAGAAATAATACCGTCAACCGTTCCTTGCGTAGTCAGTAGTTCGTCATAGTTTGCTAGTGGTTAATTTGTACTAGACTCGGCCAGGCCTGGTAATATCCTGTTAAATTCTGAATCTATGCGTGCGTACTACACAGTGCAGTGGAGTGTCTTCTTGTCTTTTTCAGTTCTTCCCATTTTAGTTGATATCATAAGCAAACTAGGAGATATCGGTATTAGCATGAGGGTGACACCATCACCATCCTCATTTCATGATTAAGTATCTAGGTTGTTCTGGATGATAAGAAGAGGAAAGGAGGAACGGGAGAATATATTATTATGGACGTTGGAGTTGGAAGCTAAAGTCCGTTGAATCCCCTTTGAGCTGATTGTAAGGTTGGTTTGGCATTCAAATTGAAAAGATTTTGACTAAACGTAAAAGCTCGCTCTCCATTCTCCATAATACTAACTAATACTATCAACTATATGCATTCTGTGGTCTATAAAAACTCATTTTCCTTTTAATATGTAATTTAGCTCGGAAGACCTAATCCTCATGCCTCCTTTTGTCTCGAATTGTCTTGTCTTGTGTACACATCTCTGGATTCTAGTTTCTATAGTCTTTCTAGTCTGCAAAGTCTTATCTTCATACTACAGAATATATTCCGTGTACTTGCTGGGTATCCCTTCATGGTGGTTGGTGGTATGGTTGAGGAAAAGAGCATACGTCCGATGGAGACTAAATGTTGTTCAGGATTTCCATTTCTCTTTTGTAGTTAATGTTAATACGGACTTAACCTCATGATTTGTATGCAGAGTAATTTAAGCTCCTTTCTTATTATAGCTCCCCGAACAGTGCACAGCAGTAGCCGTATTTGGATTGGACTATGGTGATCACATTTATGACTCTGACGGTAGAATGGATTTGTGAAGGAAGGACTGATAATGAGAGAAGTGACATTAATAGTCTTTACTGGTGATATATCATACTGTGTCTGTGGAGGAAATTGATTGATTCCGACGATCGTCAGTCAACCTCAGATCTAATTAGTATTTCTCTAACAAGATCCACCAAGTTTCTAGTTTTGTACAGATTCATACGCTAGAGTTAGACCTCTGTCTTCTCCTGTTTATATAGGGGATTACCATGTATGTGCCAACTACTATAAGTAGACAAGGGACAATAAGACTTGGGAGCACGATCATGGATGATGACGATGACGATGACATTTCACATGGTCTGGGTCGGGTGTCACGAAAGCAGATTCATCAACAGTGGAAATAGAGTTTTGAGCTTAGGTTCTTTTTCTGCCCCTTTCTTATTCTTTCATGTAATTGGTTGTTGGTTTTGGTCTTAATGGTTTTGGTTACTGGATTGTTGAAGGTTATTTTGATTACTCTCCATCTCCATGCATTTTATTAGTTTCTTTTTGTTTGAATCTTGATAATAATGCAAAATATATTACCTTTATCTCTGCCATCTCTGGCTTCGCTTGGGCTAGGCAGGGCGCCTCCTTCTTATGCCTTGGATTCGATTCGACGAAGAACGCTTTTTGTCCTCAGTATTTGTCCGTACATAATTCCACTTCTTGTGCTCAAGTCAAGTCACATTCGAATTCCCTGTACAAAGTCCTTTCAATAATTTTTTTTCCAAAGTTGTTGTTATTTTATTTTTCCATTCATCATAAAGCTCAGTCTAGTCTGCAGATAGAATTTCTCAAGAAGAGAAGGTTATCCCTAGCTTTCCAAGGATTCACTTGTCAACTTCATCGCAGCCTTATTTTTTCTTTCTCTCTCTCTCTCTCTCTCTCGCTCTCTCTCTCTGTCTCTCTCTCGACGCTTCCAGTTGTGAAACTGTCAAACTTTATTCCTTGATTTCGGATTTTTTCGGATTTTGTGAAAAACCCAAAAACAATCATCATGAAAGTCTTGGAGCAAGTAAAGTCTCATGTTTTGGACCCCAAACTTTTACATGAGCTCAGAAGTTGCACACATTTTGAAAGTAATTTATTTTTATATATACCGATTAGTTTTATACTTTAAATGTGCATTAAACAACATAATAACTATTGTACCATTTAGCCTCTTCATTTTTAGTTATAAGCTTAATCTAAGGAACGTGAAATTGATAGTTTTTGTCATGCATGAATGTGGTTCGTTATTAGAGTTAATAGGGAGTTTAATAGCTCATAATACACAGAATTATTTTCTCCTTTTGTTTGACGTAGTGTGACAATATATTTGATTTTGAATATGTCTTAATTCATTTCTTTTTCTTGTCATCGTTTTCGTTCTCATTTCAGCCGCTGAGATCGATAAGTCCTACAAGCTATTCATGGCTGATAGCCCGTATGGAACAATTGGTTTGGAGCGATTCAAGACCATTTATAACGATATTTTTCCCACTGGAAATGCCAAGCTGGTAAGTCATAGTAGGCGTACATAGTTCGTAGTCAGAGTCATAAAAATTAAAATATCTTGCCTTGCATTTGCTAGATACAAAGAAAATGAAATGCTGCAAATACTAGAGGCTTTTTGGTCGTATGGCTGGTCTTCAGTCTTGGATCTAATATTATTTGCTGAACTTATAGAGATGTTGACGCTTTTCATTTCATCGCAGCCATTTATTATTATTACTTATATGCTGTTACAGTTTGCTGAGGACGTTTTCCGCTGCTTTGATGACAACGGGTCTAATTCGATTGAGTTTCGAGAATTTCTCTGTGCCTTGTCAGTCATTTCTAGAGGATCTTTGGATGAAAAACTCAGCTGGGTGTTCAAATTTTATGATAAGGACAACAATGGCTACATTGACAAAGAAGAGCTTTATAGCATTATCAAAGTAAGCAAATTTCCATTGTACGACTAGGGCTTCATAATATTAATCTACATTTTGTTGTAAAATATTATTGGAATTTTATTTCGGGGGTACTTGTACTAGTATTAATATATTCCCGGGCTTAAATGTGCATACTGATTAGTCTGCAACGCTTTTTCCGCTTCTACTAAAAATGAATTGGTTCTTATAGCGTATCCCGCACGCTATCCACCGGAAGGTATATGCGCCTTTTCATAAAACGAAGCGTTTATTTTGCTTAAAGGCATCATTGGCAAATGATACGATGTGATAAAAATACTATACACAATACATAACGCAATAGTCAATTTTTCAAATTATTAGGTTGCTAACTTATTAGTATTAATATTAAAATGATTTCAACATTTTCAACTGTGAATTCCAGTCTAATTATTATAATTAAGTATAATATTGAATTTGTTTAATTTTCTCCACAGGGGCTTTACAAGATGCATGGATCTGAAGCTGTCAAAAGTGGATTCAAGCTCAAGCCAAAGGAGCTTTCCGACAAGGTTTTTAAAACCATGGATTTGAACAAAGATGGAAAAGTCGAATTCGAAGAATTTAAGAAAGCAGTTTTGGAGGATTCTACCACGAGCAAATTGTTGAATTTGGATCCTCATCTTGATGTTTAGTCAGTATTAGTCACTCGTCATTAATTTTTAAGTAAAAAAAAGTTTTATGGTAGTCTGTCCCTTGGAGAGGAATTACATAATTAACTTGATTTGATTGATCAACATCACAGTTCTTAATTTGCACATTTTTAAATAATGGTCAGTGAATGCGTATTTTTAGTATTATTTAATAATTTAAAATACAATTCAAAAAAGATTAGATTTAAAAATTACAATATTTTAAACTTAGCTTAGCAACGAATAGCAACTACATTCTTTAGTACCTTATAAGCAGTAGTATATATCTATTGAATACCTGTTAGCGTAGAAAAGTGTAGTCTGAAGAAATTATTGATTTCTTGGGAATGATGAAAAAAGCCGAGAATTCTATTCTTCCTCAAAATTTATTAATGGCGACACATGGTGTGATCAAAATAAACTACGATTTGTATATAGTCGCATTTGCGTAAGAGAGCACTGTGGGTACACTGCACAAAACTAGAACTCCACAGAAATTTTTAAGGTTGTAAATGCTGTCTAGATAGCACATCCAATTTTATCCCGTCAAATTAAAAACATTTTTTCAAACTTTAGCCAACTGTCAGCGGCTACTATACTTCTCAAGACAGAGAATTATTTCTGTAAAAATATTTTTTAAATATAGTAATTCATTTTGATTAAAGAAGAGAATGTTTTTTGAGTTACATAAATTGGGTTAACAATTTTTTAATTAGATGCTGTTTTATTATTAAAGTTTGGTCATTCAAGTAAACTGCATAGCATGATATAAAATCTGTAAATTCATAAATTGAACATGGCAAAATAGTGTGTAAGTACTCAAGTAAGTTTGTGCTAAGTTCATTTTAAGTATAATATTTTCTATGATTAAGTGTAATACATTCTTCCTAATTTTTATCGACCAATTGGTCATCCGTTACTGAGAAATATTTTATGAATCTTTGTAGGGAAAATTTTGATATAACTTAATACTATTACGCTGCTTGAAGACAGTTATCTCCATTCATCGGCTTATAAGAAATCTGCTCAAATCTGTAGGCATCATTTTTCGTTTTCTTGTGCTCCTACTTACATACTAATTTTTGAACGAGGGTAGAGACTTGTAAATGTGATCGCTTTTTTAAAAACTTTTGGTTTTGCTATCAGTATAACTTAGTAAAAAAAAACAATTTTGAACGCAATGGCCTTACATTTTTTACAAACATACAATTTTAAGTATTTCCTTTCATCAAATTCTGCCGCTGGATCGTCAATCGAAAATACTTCAAACAATGCGCCATTGCTGGGGTTGGAAGTGTGTAAATTCCGGTAATTGTGATATGTCTGCTTCTAATTGTGATCGACTAATTTAATGCCAAACGTAATACTTTTAAACTCCAAAAATGTAGTAGCAGTAAATAAACTTTATTTGCTGTATTTTTGTGATTACGAATGGCTGGCAATTCCAATCGCTGTATTTATTTTGCTATGTGCACAGAATGCACCCCAAATTTTATTGCGCTGGGAGTCTAAAATTAAATACATTGATAGTAAATAAAATCTGCTTGTTATACATTTTGTAGTCAAACGAGGTCGAAGATGCCATTAAACGTATATGTGCTCATTAAGGAGTAGTAGGTCTGATTGTGATTAACAATAAGGTAAGCTGGGTTACAATGATATCTGAATTATCGTTTTATCCAATATTATTTATGTGAAAACTTCGCAGGAAAATTGTAATACTACAGCGTTTGTATAGCCGCATATAGTAGCATTAATGTAGAAACAATTTTGTGTTCTTATTTATATCGAAAGTTTGTGAGCAATGAGAAACCCGCTTTAAGTCACAATATAATAATTACATTTATATTTTACATATTACATTTTAATAATTTTGGTCTTCCTTGTTTGTATTTTGTAGCTACATGATTTATAAATTTTTGCAGTTGGGAAGGTGCATAAGTACTTATGTATGCCTACTTATTTCACAGTCCAAAGTTCGGTGTACTTCGGACTTCCTATTTATTATTCTTTGGTGGCAAACTTATGTGTGGATAGTAGAGTAGCTCGTAGCAGATATTTCTGACATGGGATGGGATGGTATCGGTTCATATGAATATTCAAAATTCCTTCAGTCTGGTATAGAATTATAGAATGGAAAATCGTCAATCGTGATAACGTATTAAAAAGGCCCTTCGTCATACATTGTAAAATACCATTCAAAGTTTTGAAGCCAAAAGAAAAATGGTGACGAATTAAACAATGTAGGAGTGACTAATGTTCATTTCTAGTGACTCGTTTTAAGGTAAATCAGTTCTTGATACAGAGTTTCGAGTTGGAGTTTTACTGTTCGTCCCTTAGCGTTAACCGTCATTAGTCTTGCGTTGGATGGTCCTTGACTCAAGAATCTTTTTAACGTTGCTGTGTGATCGTATCGTAAGAGTGAAGTGCCCGCCTCTGGAAATTCAATCGTAAATACAACAGTGCAGTGTTATCGAAAAATTGTAAGTTGGAATAATTATTCACATGTTTGAGAAATGTTTAATTATAATTTGTGGTGGTGTTTTTGTATTTTTTATTTAATCACAGAATGTAAGTACGTACAGTGTCGTTTAAAGGATGCTTACAAAAAATATAAAATAAGATACACATACTCTAAGCTGTCTTGAAATAATTAACATAAAATCCAACTTTTCCAAACCTTAAAAAAAGTCGTCATAAATTGGAGTAGACTAGTAGAGCCCAAGCCCAATTACAAGGTGTCTGCTGGAGACCAGAGAGTATACACAGTAGAAGCAACCGAAAGTGATACCTGGCAAGGATAAATTTTGCATGCAAACAAACGGCAGCTTTATCCTTGCCAGATATCACTTTCGGTTGTCCACCAACTATCCAGGCACCTTGCTATCAGTATCATTGTCCTCTTACAGTAAGTAAATTAGATGCACTCGTTATTGTCAGAATTCGTATAGATGGAAATAATTAAAACAAGTATAGCAGAGAATGAAAGGACCCTATTTTAGAGGGATCCTGTAAATAATACGAAATGCCAGTAGATATAGATCGAATGAGTTGGCTGATGGAGCACATACTCAATCAAATCAAGTGTAATTTAATTAGTTACTTTTCAGTGTTTTACTTTTTTCCTCCCACTTTATAATTAAGTATCTTGTACGGAAGCAGGACACATAATTCGTAGTTCTACTCAATTAACTGCCTGATATGATGTAGCGTTTACTCGAATAAAATGTGATTTGAAGTTGTTACTTTTTAATACATTGTTTTTTCCTTTCACCTTATAATTAAGTTTTTATACGGAAACAGAAAATTTGCTACCCACTCACAGCCTAATGCAGCAATATATAAAAAATACTGTAATGCATTGTGATACGTGAATACATTTATTGATTTCATTAACCACTGATCATGATTAGTATTATCGCGCGAAAGAAACAAAATTATGAATTTCGATTTCGTACTAAAATCTAAAATCCCAGACTGAACCTAAGGACATTTCATGTCCATTTACAAAATAATGCGCTTGAAGAATACCTTTTACATTTTAATTAGTGGTCTTGTGACGAGTTTAAAATACTTTAACCCTGCCTTGTTATAGTCATTTTATGCATTTTATTTTTACACTGGCCATGGATATCAAATATCCTAGATAGGTGTGGGAAGTGTGAGTGAGTAGTAAATGTCATTCAACCGTTGTATGCGATATAGCGATGCCAGAATGTATATTTGAAGATTTGTAGTTAGGCATGGTCCATAAATGATGTCATCGTTTAGGTGGGTCCCTCGATTCAGGAAATGGTGACTTAAATGACACAGTGGGTCCCTCAAACGGGTTTGGATGATGTCATCCGATGTTTCCATAGATTAAATTTATATTTGCAAGAAACAAGCATATATTTTTGAATCCAAAAATATGTATGCACAACTTGTTTAAATTGTGCATAAAGGGCCATTTTAACATATAATTCAAAAACAAAATTTTTAATTCCGACGTATTTTTTTTCTTTCGATTTAAAGGATCATACCCCGGTTCCTTCAAAATTTCGAAAAAAATTTCAAGGTTTTAAATTTTATTTGTTTTTGAAGTCAGAATATTTTTAAATGGTTCATTATACATAATTTTAAAAAATTGTGCGTTAATTATTTTTAAAAGAATAAAATTAGTATTAAAAAATCATTTTCAGGCATTTTTCGGTTTTTCTAAAAAGTATTTTTTGAATAAAATACCTATTCTTGTTAAGCAATTCAAAGTTTTATGGACGCTCTTTTTACAAAACAAATTTATCAAAAATCTCTCTAACGGCATGGCGGATGACGCTCGTGGGCCATTTATTCCGAAAGATTCTAACAGGCTATAAAAGCCAAGTTTATTATTCGAATAAGCCGAGCAATATACCAAAATAAAGACAATTTCTGGGAAATTTGTTTGACACCTCATTTATTTAAATCAGTTAGGAATAAGTTACAAAATGGCCTAACTAACAAAAAGCACAGTTTTTAGATTTGTTTCGACAATCCTAAAATTGTTTTTTAACAACTTTGATTTAAAATTAAAGGGTAAACAAATGCAGACTAGAAACTTTGGACTTCAAATATCCCAACAGAAAAAAACCTGGCAAACATTTTAAAATGTGAAAATTTTCAAAAAAATTTCGAAATTTTCAAATGTTTGCTAGGTTTTTTTCTGTTGGGATATTTCAAGTCAAATGTTTATAGTCTGAATTGTTTTACGATTTAATTTTAAATGGAAGTTGTTAAAATTTTTTAAATTAAAACTTAATTTTAGGATTGACCAAAAAATCTAAAAACTATGATTTTTGTTGGTTAGGCCATTTTGTAACTTATTCCTAACTGATTAAATAAATGAGGTGTCAAACAAATCTCCCAGAAATTGACTTTATTTTGGTATATTGTTTATTAAAATCAAATGATAAACTTATAATTTATGGCATGTTAGAATCTTTCGTAATAAATGGCCCACCCTGTATTAGTAAATATGACATAAGTGATGTCATACTAGGGGGTGGGTGGGTCTAAATCCCTAATATGACTTGAAATGACATGGGGGTGGGTCGGTCCTAAAAAGCGTGAAATTTGAATGACATCATTTATGGACCATGCCTTATACAGAATAAATAGTTAGTACAATAGGTGCATGTATAAGTGTGTTTGTAATAATTATTATTACTATGCTTAAGAACTTTACGTTGATTTATAATAATAATTATAATAATTTTGCCATGCACCGTTAAAAGCTCCAAATATCTGCTGGTGGGAGTATCCTCAAACTTTGGTACGGTTTAGACCCCGGAAGTAATTAGAAACCTGAGCATAAAAAACAAGAGTGTTATTCTTATATTCCGAGAGTCTACTGTCTGAAGACTTTTTCAACATTCTAGTATTAATAAACTCATAGAGCGTTGAATACCATTGGTAGTAGTATGTTTATTTTTTAGTTTGGGAAATTCAAGCGAATATGAAGAGAGAAAAGTAATTTTAAGCAGGGACTATTTTTGAAGGTGTAGGGGAGATATCACAAATGGCGCCATAGGAAGATCTTCTGCGTTTAAATGGGCAGTTTCCCGCGCTTGTATTGCTGTATGCTTGTATATGGTATATACATACTATGTTTTCAGTTATACCTGATTCGGTTTAACCTATTTTTCGGAATGTGGCCGTCAAAACGGCTAACACTGACTATTCACATAATGATCTTCAAACAATTTTGAATCAATTAAAGCTTGTCTGATCTAGCCATTTTGACGGCCACATGTCACAAAATCCAATTGAAAAAAATCGGATTTCAGTGCAAAAGACCCGAAGTACCCGCTTATTTTAATGAAGTTACTCTGAAAAAAATCTCAAATGTTCCTTTCAGACAACCTTAATTTTTGATCAAAGCCGTTTTTTGATTTTGTTAATAGATGTTCTCTAAATAATTATTTTCCATAATACTAAAATCCGGGTTTTAAAAAAAACGGGTAGCCGAAAATTCAAAATTTTAACCGAAAACCTTACTGCAAGCTACTAGGATTAAACCATGAAGGTTTGGTACGAATATGAGATGTGTCATTTTAAAACTCTCGAAATATATGAATAAACCCAAAATCCTACCCATTTGATTCAATGCTTACTACCCCAGGAGTTAGCATTGAATCGGAAAAAGGACTCGAGAAAAAAAAAGAGATCCTTCAGGGAGTTCAATCATACTTACAAGGGACCTTTCCCAAGTATAAAATCCGACATAAAGCAAACTCTATCAGAACATCTCCTGCGTGGTGGGGTCATTACAACGTATATTGGTGCAAATTGCGTGCTGGTGCCAAAAACCAAAATTTAAATTTTCAAAATTGGTCGTAATGAAAAAAACTGGAAAGGAAAGGAAATTAAATAGGAATTTTACCTTACCCAATGGTTACCACTTTTTCAGTTTTCTGATTTTTTCGGAAACTATAAGCCTTGTGTTATTTAAATACGAATGAGCCTAAAACTAGCAAGGGGTCGTCCATAAATGGTGTCATCCAAATATTTTCATATTTTGGACCTATTACGCTGTCATCAGCTTAACAATTGCGTAAATGGCTATCTTTAACATGGGATGCCTTCAATTTTCAAAATCCAAGCAGACCCATTGGCCCCACCCGTGATGAGGTCATTTACGGACAACCCCTAATATATTAAAATTCAATGCATAAAATTGGTAAAACAACTTTTTCTGCAGGGAGGTACGTGAAACGGTCTAACATCGTTATAGTTTTCGTTTTTTAATAATAAACAGTGTATATTGTTGCAAATAAATATTACCACTCTATTATCATTTTAAATTTGTTTACAATAGTAATGGGGCAGTGTGTAAGTCAAAGCACAGGTCGAAAGCGGAAATTGAAAAAATGTGTGGTAGAAGATTTACTTCGAAATACACAATTTACAGGTGAGTAAAGTTTGATTTTGATAGTAAATCTAAATAATCACATGTGAAAGGATTATAAAAATGATATGATTGTGGCTGCGGTCTTACTGCTTAAAATAGATTAATTTCGTATGCATTTCGAAATTTTGCCAACACAAAATGTCAAATATAGCATATAGTTTATAATTTATATCTATTATCTATGTTTCTGTTGTGATTTGTCGACTAATTTAGAATTCGAGATCAAAGAGTGGTATAATACATTTATGGAAGTCGCTCCATGTGGAAAAATTACGTATGAGCAGTATCAACAATTAGTTCTTAGAATTGTATTTCGGAAAGGTCCGGAGCACGTTGAAGACTTAGGAACTAAAGTTTGAATTTTATTTTGTTTCCAACTCCATTACTCAAGCATGTGGTTTCCTTAAAAATTAATTCTAATCGTGGATCAACATTACTTATCTATAACTGAATTGTAAACTCACTGAAACAAAATTAAGTTTTGTAAATTTGTTTTTACAGATTATGCATCATCTGGATTTGTCATTCAGACAGTACGACATTGACGGAGATAACACAATTAATTTTCGGGAATTTCTAATTGGAATGTCCATCTCTACCAAAGGGAGTCTAGAGGAAAAGATTAAGTGGGCATTCTCATTGTATGATATCGACAAAGATGGAATAATTACGTTGAAGGAGATGCAAGAAATCCTTATGGTACGACTACAAATTCCGTACTCTATTTTGAGTTTAACCCAGAATTCTTATTCGAGAAAGATATATATCATTTTAAAATACCAAATGTCACCATAAATTTTAGCTCTTTACATGTTACATTACAGATTGCTGATAAAGCCTACGGTGATAATCGACGGAAAGAAGAGCTGCAAACATTTGTCAATCACATCTTCACCTACTTGGATGCAGACCACAATGGAGTTATTTCTGTTCAAGAGTTTATCTTAGGACTAAAGGCAAGGCCAGAACTGTTTGATTTCTTTACCAATGCTTCAGACTGCCTTTCGACCCTTAAAAAAGAGGATTTTAAAGCAGCTAGTCATGCACATCACAACGGTCGTCATGGAGTTCTTCTAGGGAGCTGAATGGTTCAAGTTGGTGTCGGTGTTGAAGCTAGACACCTTTTGTACAGTACAATGATATAGTATGCAATTGTGCCTAATTATGTTTTACGCGTTAGAAAATACATAATAATTGTGATAGCCAAAAAAATCCTGTGGTTCAGAGAATAGATTGTTAAAAGTTACGATTACGTAGTTCATCTTTTAGACATTTTATTGTATTCCAGAATTGTAGCTGTCATTGCTATTCAAATCAAATCAAATCATTGATTCAAAGATTTTATCATATTTTATTTAACTTAACTTTCTTGAATTTAGAATCTCGTTCGGGTGATTGTGAATATTTTTAATACTACATTTTAATTGCTTGGATCAGCTTTAATAATCGCATTTAATTTTAACTGTGTGAGCTATAAATTGTAATTAGTTTTTAAATTGGTGCTACTTTGATCTTGGTTTCCTTCCTTGTGGATAGGGAACTGAAGGGAAATGTTTAGCACGTAAGAGTATAGTTAGTCAAGTAAATATACGATTACGATAAGAATGTACGGAAATATTATGATACTCTAGGAGTGGCATTCAAAGGCGGGAATACTTAATCTAATCATAATAAAAAAAACTAGAATAGAATAGTCTAAACAATTTTTATCTGCTCTGTGACTGAAAAAAATTATGTTTATTAACTGTGCGCAACAAAGAATTATTATTTTGCATCATGCATAAAAGACTAACTCTCAACGTAGGTAAGACCCTGGAAAAGTCAGGAAAACAAATCATCAAAAGACGACCACATTTTATTCTTGCCATTTTACAATGTATTTCTGTGCTACGGCTATGTGATGTAATTTGAAATGTCGGCAGCAATATTTTTTGACCAAACCAACGTCTTAAAACTAACTAGTGTTGAAGTTGAACGACTAATGACATTACTTATACAATGCAAATCGTTTTCTTAATTACCTTATCTAACTTCCAAAACCAAGGGAATTGAAACCTCCCTTTTGAAGAACCATTTTATAAACTTCTGTCTTCTGTGGCAAATATCGAACATCTTATGCTGAACTTGCATGACAACAGCTGCCGATTGCGATGCAAAACCTTTTTTATTATCTAACGCCCTAGGGAGTTATTTAAATTCAATCCCTACGAAGTAAGTAAAGGGAGTTAAAATCTTGGTTACTGTGGGGTATAATAATAGTGTGCCGTGTCAAATGTAGCAATAATATGAGTTGGCTTTTTTTAAGAAGGAGCAACGTCTTGAAAGTAATGCTAATTTGCATTTGCTTGTTGAATGCCTGTAATATATGACAACTCTGACAATAAGCATTGACCCGTTGAGATGAAAATTCATTTTTTACTGTCTAAATTAAAGGGATTTATTTAAAGCGTATGTACTACTTACATGGATTTAAAATTCTCCTTGTTTAAGTAAATTAGACTCCTGTGTCATGTCCTGCTTGTGCCTGGACTGGAGTAATTATAATTTGGGATAAAATTTTCGATACTTTCCTTTACCTGTAGACTGTACAAAGCGAAAGAGACCTGCCTGCGCTATAAAGTACCCAGAGAGCGGCAATCATTAGCATGCTTTTTGTCCTACAGTTACACTAGTTGTAAGTGAAGTACTCGGTCCTGAAGTCTTTTTCGCTTAAAAAAGTTTAAGTCCCTACAAATCATTGACATTGACAAGCACTACCACTTTGACATTTCCTCCTCTCGACAATCAATAATTTAAAGTTTGGTATGTTATATTGTGATTGTTTATGATTAATTGTGATTACGTGATATTAAGTGTATAGTATAACTTTTGCAAATGTGTTTTAAGTTTTAAGCATTGTATTGGCTTTGAATGAAGCTACTTAATTTTTGACAGTACACTGTGACAAACCGACACAAGAGACCGGGCTAGGGTTTGAAATTCAAGTAAGTATTTTTTCCACCCAAATTTTTAATTTACAGATGATGACATGACTAAACTAAACGGGTAATTTGACAATTTGACGTAGCAATGAAATAAAACCCAGAATAATAGGTAAAGCTTATGGACTATGGCACTATGGACGTCTTCATGGTGTGGGACTGGATGCGCTTTTTCCTCTTCAGGTTTTCCTAGAAGCACTGTTCCATATTATTGTACATTATATTCCATCACGCACCTTCTTCCCATTAACATTACTTTGCATTTTTTCATCCTTGATTACGTAAACATTATTATTAAAAGTCTTAATACGTTAGTACATTGCGTCTCACTCGTCGAAATTAGATACTTTGCAGAGGAGATATATGCATATTATATATTTACAACTAGAAGCATCTTGCAGAGTTTAAGTGTGAGTTGTAATGGTATTATGTCTACTTTCCTTCCTACCTATACAGTATGTCCCTAAAGGTTAGACTCACCCCACTTTATGGGGTTTACTCCCCCCCCCATGCGGGAACCGTAAGCTGATATATTTATTTTTGGATGACAACCGACTAATTAGTAGGATTTGGCTTTGATTGACCTCCAGGGGTCAAGTCGTTCTCACGTAAATAATTAAAAACTGAAAATCAGGTGTCCCAAAAGGTTAGACTCACTTCATGGTTTTCAAAATTCAAACATCAATATCTCCTGATTTAACGCATGAAAAATTACGAAATTTCGTCTGCGTGTGCTTAGATATTATTATTATTATTATTATTATTCTTTATTGTGATATTCAATCGGGCATTGCCCATTATACACATTACATGATTTAATTTACAAAAATGAGTTTCTATCCTTTAAAATGATAATAGAAAATTTATGTAGATCTACTACAAAACGAATTGAAACAATATTTAACAGTTTTGCGAATTTTGTACGGTCCAACAAGTGAAGATTATACTGGCTAAGAATATTATTCCTTTCAAGATGGTATCTTGGGCACTTAAGAACGGAATGGTGTACAGTGTCAAAATCGGAATTACAATATTTACATAATTCACTTTCACAGAAGTATGAGAATAGACCACTTGTTGAGAGATAGTTAGCCCCTAGCCGAATTTGTGAAAACACTCTAATAAAATGAATAGGGATGTGAAATTGCAGGTATTCTGCAGTGAATGGGTCTAACTTTGAAAATTTAAACACTTCGTTGTAGGAAGAACTATTAACCCTGGACATGTCTCTTTGTATACATATGTCATTAATTCTGTCAGTAATAGCCCTAATATTTTCTCTGATGACTCTTGATGATTGAGCCACCCACACAAACGAGAAACCAGTATCATTAAGAAGCTTTTTCATCCGTGAGACCCAGTTATAATGCACATTTTCTCCGCGAAGGTCATCCAGGGTAACGAGTCTATTGTAGCACTGTCTGGGTATGCGGTCCTGGTCCATATCAAGAATTTTTGCCCAAAATAGTAGAGAGAGACGCACCACCTGGCATTTTAAGTCTTTCATTCCAGTCTCGATACGTAACATATACGACGGTGTTCTTCTTGGGAGGCACAATAATTTTTTTAAGAAGTGAGCAAGCACTGAATTAATTAAATCTAAATAATTAAGAGCCCAGACGGGCGCGGCATAGAGAAGCATTGTAGTTATTACAGCATTAAATAACTTTACACGACATTCCCAGGAATCTGTTTTTGACTGAGCAAGAGTGTGTATGACTGCACCAACAGCCTGTATGGCTTTTCTTTTGAGTTCGATAGCACAATCTAAAAACAGCCCCGAGGACGAGAACTTTACTCCTAAGTATGTGTAATTTTTTACTACAGCGATTAAGTTGTTGTTTAGAAACCAGCGGTAGGATTTGCATAATTTACCTGCTTTCCGAAAAACAATAATATTGGTCTTTAGTAAGTTTATTGATAGGCAGTTAATAATACAGTAGTCAGATAAAATATTTATTTTATGCTGCAAGGCTGCCTTAGTTTCTGCTAAAATTGTGGTATCATCGGCTAAAAGCAGGTGGTTAATACTTACATTGCCACCCATAGAAACTGGCAAGGCGTCGTTATCTTCCATATATTTGTCAAAATCGCTGAGAAAAATTGAGAACAAGAGTGGACTCAAAATCTCACCTTGTAGTACTCCCATACTTATTTTGATAGGTTGAGTGTGGCCGTTGTCAACTCTTACTTTAAAGTTTGCTTGATCATATAAACTTTTTATTACTAAAATTATTTTTTTGCTGATTCCACAGTTGTGCATTTTTTCCCAGAGAATTGAGTGATTGACAGAGTCGAAGGCACGTTTGAAGTCGACGAATAATGCAAAAAGTTTCCCATTAGTACGCTGAAGCCTTGATTGGATAATTGAATTAAGTGTGAATATTTGGTCAAGACAACCTCGACCCTGTCGAAAGCCGGCCTGAGTTTCTGGGATTATTTTATTTTTTTCACACCAGTTGTAGAGTCGGGCATAAATAATTTGAGTAAATATTTTAACAATGGTATTAATAAGGGCAATTCCTCTGTAATTGCCAGGGTCAGATTCACTTCCTTTTTTGTGGAGCATAGCTAATTCAACTTCAGCCCAGTTGGCAGGTGTTTGTTCAGTTTTCATAATAAGGTTAAATAAATGTAATAATTCGCTTCTTACTAAGAGTGGGGAGTGCTTCCAAAATTCATTCGTAATGCCGTCTATTCCGGGTGACTTATTAGATTTTAATTTAGTAATTGCTTCATTGAGTTCAAATTCTGTAATTTCAGCATCTAATACTATGTCTGTGTTCGTTAGCAGGAGTGATGTTTGAACTGTTGAGGTTGGAACAGAGGGCATGTTATCAGCGTAGAACGTCTCCCATACTTCCGCATTTAGCTTATTTTTGTGACCTTGCCGAGGACGAAACTTGTTCACAGCACACCAGAACTCTGAAGTTGACTTAACATTTTGTAGGTTAAACTTAATAGATTGCCAGTATTCGTATTTTTTAAATTTTAGTAACTGCTTATGTACTGCCTTATAATTTACGTATCGAACAATTGCACTGCTTTCATAAGATTGTTTTAGTGCTTGTAACAATTTGCGAAGTTGTCGTTTACTTTGTTTACACTCTTTGTCAAACCACGGCTTATTTCTGTTGATATAGAGATGATTAGTTTTAGATAGGCAGCACTGACTAGCAGCAACTTTAATTTTTGAAGTAATATGATTATTAAGAACATTAATATTTGTCGAGGTGCTTTCTTTAGTTTGACTAAGTAACTGGTAAAATTTATTTGAAGCATCAGGCTTCCATTTCAATCTGGTATGTATAGTCAATAAAGATATTTATATAATTTATTAAATATTTCCCATCAGAAATAAAGTAAGTGACATTTCCGTCTTGGTCATTACAGAGTAGGTATTGGTATCCCCAAATTTTTGCCACCTGCTCTCCAGCTTCTTCGTTTTTGCGCTTAACTTCTCTAAGAATGTGTAGTTTAGCTTGTAGTTGTTCTGGGTGTAGATCGTCGAGAACACTGAAACCAGAGTTACGTAAATGTGAACGAGCCTGTCGAATCTTGTTTGAATCTTGAACGGAAGTAAACTGACAGAAAATGCGAGTCTTAGCCTCTTGCCTATCTTCCGGGAGGGGTAACACTTTTACTTTTGTTGGTTTTGGAGCATGACCTGGTGCCATTTTAAGTTTGCTTTCCAGAAAAGATTTGATAGAAGCGAGTATATCCTCCTTTGGTGAGTCAACAGTAACGTCAGCTAAGCCACAAATAAAAAGATTCAACTTGCGGTTGCTTTCTTTCATGTCCAGTACGTCATATCGAGTAACACAATGGTCACTCTTTAGGGAATCAATTGTTTTTTGAAGTTTCTTAATTTTTGAGTTTTGAGTTTCCACTTTTGACCCAACAGCTTCGATTTCTTTCTTAAGCTCATCAAATTTCTTCCGGTTGTCTCTGGTTGAGTCGGTATGGTTTCCTTTGACAGTAGCAGTAAGTTGAGTGAGGAGAGTTTTCAGCTCGTCCGTTTCTCGTGTCATATTTTAAATAAAATCAGATTGTATATATTTTAAGTAAATTGTGTATATTACAACACAAGTCCTAATATAATATTTTATATTGCGGTTTATTATTTATTATGGGGTTTACTCCCCCCCCCATGCGGGAACCGTAAGCTGATATATTTATTTTTGGATGACAACCGACTAATTAGTAGGATTTGGCTTTGATTGACCTCCAGGGGTCAAGTCGTTCTCACGTAAATAATTAAAAACTGAAAATCAGGTGTCCCAAAAGGTTAGACTCACTTCATGGTTTTCAAAATTCAAACATCAATATCTCCTGATTTAACGCATGAAAAATTACGAAATTTCGTCTGCGTGTGCTTAGATATACTACTTATGACTAGATGTATGCACTTTGGATATGGGGTCACTATAGCACCGGTAGCGGAGGAGAAGACGGGTCACCCTCATATCAATTTTTTTCCCCGTTTGATAACATGGGAAAATCGCGACTTACTTCACTAACTTCTTACGTACACATGCAAATGCCAACCGATTGTAATTAAAAGAAGTCGGGCATGACCACAATTAAATTGCCTACAAAACAGTATAACACTCAACACTCAGGTCACTCTGAGTCACGAGACGCACGGGCTTGAATATTACGAAAAGTTGATGAAACGCACAAAACACATGATCTAGGTAGGTATAACTTCATTATATTAATTTTGAATGCCATTTGTTCTGTCGACTGTCCACAAAATTCAGATGCTAAACCTGGAGACGATGCGATGCGATGTAGGGATGGGAATATTTATGTGTATGAATTATATGATATAACATAAAAATTCGGTTTTTAAGCCATATTTGCATTTTCGAGGAGGTTAAAGTTTGTAATTTTCACTCCAGAATAAAGCAATAGCATGGAGTCGTTCTGCTCGGTACAAAAGCCGAAAGCCGCATAAGTTAGTTCCAAGTTTAAGCAGAACGAAGAAACTGTTTGACTGTATTAGGAGCTAATTTGAATTTAAAATTTGAATATGAAATTCTGTTGGTCAATGTTTTTGGAAGTAGAAATAATACCGTCATCCGTTCCTTGCGCTGTCAGTAGATCGTCATAGTTTGCTAGTGGTTAATATTGTACTGGACTCGGCCAGGCCTGGTAATATCCTTTTAAATTCTGAATCTATGCGTGTACTACACAAAGCAGTGGAGTGTCTTCTTGCCTTTTTCAGTTCTTCCCATTTTAGTTGATATCATAAGCAAACTAGCAGATATCGTACTGTACTACACAGTGCAGTGGAGTGTCTTCTTGTCTTTTTCAGTTCTTCCCATTTTAGTTGATATTATTTAATCAAACTAGCAGATCTCGGTAGCCGTCAATTGACCATTCCAGAATTGTTTCCATTCCACAACACACACATTATTCATACTTGCGGTCAGTTCCAAATACTAATAAACTCAGAATTTATAAGGGAACATGCCTACTACATATTTCATAAAATAATAATTCACTATTAACATGATACGGGAGTTTGTGTTTAGCTTTACGCTTCAGTGTGTCGTGGGGGCGTGGGGGTGGTGAACAGTGTATGTAGCTGTGGTCTTGAGTTTAACGGCATGCACCTAATATCTAATACTTATTTAACAAAATAAAATAATAATTTGAACTTTTAGTTTGTATTTAGCTGTAGACATCAATGTGCGGTTCGGTTGGAGTGAATGCGAATGTGTCGGAAAAAATTCAAAGTGAAAGATTGCAATCAATTTTGATTTCTTGTTTGTTTTTTAATAATAATTTTTTTTTTCAACTTCTGTCTTTTGAATATAAAAAATGAACCGTCTTTGTTTACTCTGAATGTCGGCTTAGGTATGACCACCGTAAGTGTCCAGCGGATTGCAGTGTCAGAGTAGTGTTGTAATTTGTGCACAGTGTTAGTTTGTTCTTGATTTTCTTATGGGATTTTTGTAATATGTAATTTTTTTCAAATTATAAAAGGCATAATATTATTTAGCAATAGTAGGTTAAGTAGGTAGGTAGGTGCTATGCGGAAAAGGAAAAGTAAGAAGAAGGATGAAAAGTCTAACGAAACAAGCGGTCAAAGTAACAAGGCTAAGGTTAGTTTTTTTAATCTCTGGCCGTCCATAAGTTCTGCCATAAGTAGGGTCAATGAGTGCAATTAGGATGACATCCCATGCCAGAAAGTATGGGGTTGTTGAACTGATGACTGGAGTATCATGGTGTCCTAAAAGTGGAGATTATTCGATGGCATCATTTCAAGTCATTCGTGGAACCATAGGCTGACCATTTTTTAAAAACAAAAATCCGGTATATGTAAAAAAAAATAGTAATGTTAAAATAAAATATAGTTAATACTTGATAATGGGTCGACCACAAATTACGTGATCCAAAACTCCAATCATTTTCTACCGTATTAGTTTACCCCCCCCCCCCCCTCCGTAATTAGTTTAATCATTTCATAACGACTATTATTATTATTATTCTTTAACTTGGTTCATCCGTAGCCAAGTGGTCCTAATAAGGTAGTACCAATTATGGCGACTTTGGGTGATTCCGTATAGGTTTTAAATCACCAGTAACATTCATTTTATTACTTTTTACAGCAATGTAATTAATACGTCTTATATTTATTATGAGCTTTAGATGCTCATCAGCATCTATTGAAAGGGTCTTGCCTGTTAGTCTGTCTATCCGTCTGTATAGGTCGTACGCTACATGTTACAGTTTTTAATTGATTTTCTTCGAATAATTTTAAAACGCTAAAAAAAAGTACCCAAACAAGACGACCTACAAAATAGTATCGACGACAACCTGTGACTACAGGAAACGTACATTGGTTGGGATTGTAATCCTCCCCCGCACAAAAGCTCCCAGTTTGTATTGGTTTGCGGAACGACAATTTTAAATTGCAGATTAATGCAGGTGCTTAACGTGCTCATTGTATTTGAATAGAAAAACAACAATCGTCATTTTGATGCATAACCAGTACACTTTGGTAACACGAGTCAAAATGCAATACATGTACTGTACTGGGGAATCCAGTACGGATGGTCAGTGGTCAGCCTAACCGCCCCTTGTTTAATGGCAGCATTAACAGTAATATGGGGCAGTAATATGTAGTAAATCGTGTTAAATGATTTTGAAATTGTTTCTCTTCTACGATTAGTGCATAGTAATATTTATTTGTGCATATGTACATAATCTGAAACCCTTTTAAAATGCTCGACCGATTTTGAAAAAAGTGTACTATTGAAAATATAGAAATCAATTTTCTGTTTTCACTACACTTTTCATGGCGATTTCTCGAGTAGAACCGGTTTTTTCTCAAACATTAAAAAACTGTTGCAATATTACTGACAAGTGAGCTTGAACAAAATTAGATTCCGATAATTATTACCTAATTATAATCTGATTTGTAACTAATCAAAAATCATTTCTCCTCTAATATTAATCTCAAGCTCATCACTGATACCAATTTATAAGCAATGAGGTTACACGTACTTTTGTCTCCATGTATACTAGGAGCTAAAGCAAAAATTTGTTATGAATCTTTAAATATTATTTAAACTTGTTGCTTAAGAATCATTGCGTTGGTCCCATGGCTGGGCGACGAAGAACGATAGTAATTTTGTATGTGTAAAACAGTAATACAAGTTATTGTAAGTACTGTATGTTTATGTTTGGAGGAAGTTTGACCATTGGCGGAACGTACCCACATTGCAGTAAGATATTTTCATTTCTACCTGTTCACGTAAATAGGTAGAAAATAATAAATAAAATGTAAATAAGTAGAAATGATAAAACTCGATGAGACTGAGTCTGAAACCCCTCAGCAATCTTAACCATTGTTTAGACGGTAGGTTCAACTGTACCTACCTACTATACCTACGTTATATAAGAAACTAACTAGAAGTATAAAGGCAGTGCCAAGCACTGGCCCAAGCACTGGCTGGAAGTTGTTTAGGCCAGTAAAAAGTAATTCCTAGTATGCATAATTATGATTAGATTAGGAAAAATCGCTATTGGCCTAGGAAACAGTAATTTGTAATAACAGGAAGCTTTAAAGAATGTTATTAAAATACACTATACCGAACTTATTTTTAAACTCAATTCTCCTCAACAACTTTAAAGTAAGATTTACTCCCGAAAAGGACTGTCAATTTAAATAATGATAGATTGTGGATACTTGGATACGTACTAAATAATAATGTATATTCATCAGGTGAGAGTCCTTAATTTTTGCAGGGGGTTGTGTTTTTAATTACACCTGCTTAAAATCAATTTTACAGAACCAGTAGCTGAATTTGAAACTTTAAAAATCACTTAGTAGCCTGACTTAAGAAATACAAATAGAAATTATCAAACACGGCATTTGACGAATTAAGTACACTGTCGTTATTAATAGTTGTTTTGCTAACTAAGTATTAAATAAGAGACGTGGATGTGGTAACAGTAGATAATCTAGTTTTAAAGTCTACCGTACGAGGAGCGACTCAAAAAGTTGAGGATCTTGTCTATGAGTGACAGGAGGAGCCGCGGTGACCTTATCGAAACCTTTAAAATTATTAACGGAAAATATAATATTAACCCTGACGAGTGCTTCGACATTGACCGCGTAAGCCGACATCCACCGTTATTAAAAATGTGGAAAATACCTAAGACCAATTTTCGGAGACATTTCTTTATCCATAGAGCTGTCCCGGAATGGAACAAATTACCTAGTGATGTAAAATGCGAAGTAAATGAAGTAAGCGCTTTTAAGAATAAACTTGACAAGTTTAAGGGATGGAATTTTAGCAAAGTCTGATCTTCCCTAGTTTCTCAGTGAATAAGTTCTTCGAACTAAAGTGACAACCGGGCCTACACGAGACAAAGTCTCAAATCTGTAAAAGGATTCTTCCCGGGAAACATTTATTATTATTATTATTATTATAAAGTGGAGAATCCTGCACTTTTGAATTGCATTATCCGTCACCACTTTTGAATTGCATTATCCGTCCTGTGTGATTCTGTTGAATGAAATTGGGAAACATTGAAACATTCCCAATGAAACAGTACTAACTCATACTTCCTGTTTAAACAACAGTCGAATATCGCTCTATACATTGTTACATTTCTTAGCGAACATGAATTTTCAAAACGTGTTAATCGTTAATCCATTGGACCTCAAGCGTTTTGCTATCAAACACCTGAATTGTTGAATTGCAGCTGTGAAAATAGGCAGAGGTTCACTAGACCAGATTCCTGATAAAGTGTCGTTTATAGTACGTGATAAATTGAGTCATGTCATGTTGGATTGGTGCATTTAATTTAATGTTGGTTCGTTTTTATTATACGTTGGGCAGCCCTTTTAACAAAGTGTGTTGAATAATTGTTGCATGGTGTATGTATGTATTTTGCGAACGAAAGCATTTCGTGTTGATAAAACCAAACCCGGGAAAACCCGGGGAAGACGCGGTTCTCCTCGAGTTACATAATCACTTCCTTTAAACAAACTTTTTTGTGCTCTTAAAACCCACAAATAATCTCCAACCACTTTGTTTTTACTCGCTGAAGTGCTGAAGTACAAAAATTAACTACACTGTGTTTCTCTTGTCTTTTTCAAACCCACAAATAACCATCACCCACCTAATACTGTTTGTTTTCCGTAACTGCAACATTACAATACGTGTTAACATCAAAGCTAAATTTTTTTTTAATTCTTAAAAGTGAAAGATAATCTTCTCGTGCCGAGTCGCTGTCTCAAACTAGTTAATTGCTTAACAATCAGCGACTCAGTACGAGAAGATTATCTGTTGTCATCTTTAATTTGTTTGACTCAAATAAAAATGGATATGAATTTACAATTAGTAATAATTGCTACTCTGTGTTCGCAAGTTGTCTTAATTAATCGGCAACGGGAAATTCAGCATACTGGGTTAATAACTCTATTAATAAACTAATAAGCAACATAGGTCAGACAACTTTAATTGTAGCTAAACAATAAACAAAATACGTATTGTTTGTACATTATTGTATACACATTATCATTATTAGATGCAAAACACTCAAGTATCTAATTATAATATTATAGCAGGAAAAAGGCCTGGTTTTTAGGCTAGACTGGCACAAATAATTTTATGACTTCTCATCCCCGTTGAAAGTTGATGGGCCATTTGCTGCTATTAAATAAACTAATGAGCTCATTAATTTCATTGCAGGACCAGTTCTTTGTTCTGTTATTTCCAGATTCGGTTTCCATTTTCAGCAAAGTTTTTATTAAATGAATTATTTGACTAAATATAACACACTAAATCAAACATAAAAGTATTATTATTTGGTGGAACAATCCATGTACTTGAAGAATGGACTATGGTGGTCACATTTATGACTCTGACGGTAGAATAAATTTGTAAAGGAAGGACGGATAATGAGAGAAGTGACATTAATAGTCTTTACTGGTGATGTATCATACTGTGTCTGCGGAGGAAATTGATTGATTCCAACGATCGTCGCACTCAACCTCAGATCTAATTAGTATTTCTCGAACAAGATCCACCAAGTGTCTAGGTCTAGTTTTGTACAGATTCATACGCTAGAATTAGGTCTTTGTCTTCTCCTGTTTATATAGGGGAGTGACCATGTATGTGCCAACAGTGTGGAAATAGAGTTTTGAGCTTAGGCTCTTTTTCTGCCCCTTTCTTATTCTTTTATTTAATTGGTTGTTGGTTTTGGTCCTAATGGTTTTAATTACCGTGTTGTTGAAGATTATTTTGATTACTCTCTATCTCAATGCATTTTGTTAGTTTGGTTGTTTTAATCTTAAAAATGATGCAAAATATGTTACCTTTATCTCTGCCATCTCTGGCTTCGCTTGGGCTAGACAGGGCGCCTCCTTCTTATGCCTTGCATTTGATTTGACGAAGAACACTTTTTGCCCTCAGTATTTGTCTGTACATAATTCCACTTCTTGTGCTCAAGCAAAGTCACATACAAATTCCCTGTACAAAGTCCTTTCCATAATTGTTTTTTCAAAGTTGTTGTTTTTTTATTTTTCCATTCATCATAAAGCTCAGCCTAGTCTGCAGACAGAATTTATTAAGAAGAGGAAGTTATCCCCAGCTTTACAAGGATTCACTTTTCATCTTCATACTTCATTGCAGCCTTATTTTTTCTTTCGCTCCCTCGCTCGACGCCTTCAGCTGTGAAACTGTCAAACGTTATTCCTTGATTTCGGATTTTTTCGGATTTTGTGAAAAACCCAAAAACAATCATCATGAAAGTCTTGGAGCAAGTAAAGTCTCATGTTTTGGACCCCAAAGTTTTACATGAACTCAGGAGTTGCACACATTTTGAAAGTATTTTATTTTTATATATACCTATTAGTTTTTATATTTTAAATGTACATTGAACAACATAATAATTATTGTGTAATTTAGCTTAACTCAGTTTTAGTTATAAACTATCAAATGAACGTTTAATTGATAGGTTTTGTCATGCATGAATGTGGTTCGTTATATTAGAGTTAATTGGGAGTGTAATAGCTCATAATATATAGAATTATTTTCTCCTTTTGTTTGACGTAGTGTGACAATATATTTGATTTTGAATATGTCTTAATTCATTTCTTTTTCTTGTCATCGTTTTCGTTCTCATTTCAGCCGCTGAGATCGATAAGTCCTACAAGCTATTCATGGCTGATAGCCCGTATGGAACAATTGGTTTGGAGCGATTCAAGACCATTTATAACGATATTTTTCCCACTGGAAATGCCAAGCTGGTAAGTCATAGTAGGCGTACATAGTTCGTAGTCAGAGTCATAAAAATTAAAATATCTTGCCTTGCATTTGCTAGATACAAAGAAAATGAAATGCTGCAAATACTAGAGGCTTTTTGGTCGTATGGCTGGTCTTCAGTCTTGGATCTAATATTATTTGCTGAACTTATAGAGATGTTGACGCTTTTCATTTCATCGCAGCCATTTATTATTATTACTTATATGCTGTTACAGTTTGCTGAGGACGTTTTCCGCTGCTTTGATGACAACGGGTCTAATTCGATTGAGTTTCGAGAATTTCTCTGTGCCTTGTCAGTTATTTCTAGAGGATCTTTGGATGAAAAACTCAGCTGGGTGTTCAAATTTTATGATAAGGACAACAATGGCTACATTGACAAAGAAGAGCTTTATAGCATTATCAAAGTAAGCAAATTTCCATCTACGACTATAAGGTATCAAAGTATTAATCTACATGTAAAAAAATATTTGAATTTTATTTCGAGGGTGCTTGTACAATACTTGCCGCGTTTAGATATGCATACGATGAGTCTACAACGCTTTTGCCGCTTCTACTAAAAATGAATTGGTTTGTATAGCGTATCCCGCACGTTACCTGCCGGAAGGTATATGCGCCTTTTCATAAAACGAAGCGTTTATTTTGCTTAAAGGCATCATTGGCAAATGATACGATGTGATAAAAATACTATACACAATACATAACGCAATAGTCAATTTTTTAAATTAATAAGTTGTTAACTTAATAGTTTAAAAATTATTTCAACTGTGAATTCCAGTCTTTATTATTAATTATTATAATAAAGTATAATAATAAATTCGTCTAATTTTCTCCACAGGGGCTTTACAAGATGCACGGATCTGAAACTGTGAAAAGCGAATTCAAGCTCAAGCCAAAGGAGCTTTCCGACAAGGTTTTTAAAACCATGGATTTGAACTCAGATGGGAAAGTCGAATTCGAAGAATTTAAGAAAGCAGTTATGGAGGATTCTACCACGAGCAAATTGTTGAATTTGGATCCTCATCTTGACGTTTAGTCAGTATTAGTCACTCGTCATTAATTCTGAAGTGAAAAAAACGTTTTATGTTAGTCTGTCTCTTAGAGAGAAATTACATAATTAACTTGATGCTTAAGTCAAAATCACAGTTCTTAATTTCCAAAATGCGTTTTGTTAGTATTATTTAATAATTTAAAATACAATTCCAAAAAGATAAGATTTAAAAATTACAATATTTTAAACTTAGGCTTAGCAACGAATAACAACTACATTCTTTAGTACCTTATAAGCAGTAGTATATATTATATATCTATTGATTACCTGTTAGCGTAGAAAAGTGTAGTCTGAAAAAATTATTGATTTCTTGGGGATGATGAAAAAAGCAGAAAATTGTATTCTTACTCAAAATTTATTAATGGCGACACATGGTGTGATCAAAATAAACTAAGATTTGTGTATAGTAGCCTTTGCGTAAGAGAGCACTGTGGGTTTACCGCACAAAACTAGAACTCCACAGAAATGTTTAAGGTTGTAAATGCTGTCTAGATAGCACATGCAATTTTATCCCGTCAAATTACAAACGTTTTTTCAAACTCTTCTTCAGCCAACTGTCAGCGGCTACTATACCTCTGAAGACGGAATCATTTTCGTAAAAATATTTTTTAAATATAGTAATTCATTGTGATTAAAGAAGAAAATGTTTTTTGAGTAACATAAATTGAGTTAACAAACGTTTGATTAGATGTTTTATTATTAAACTTAGGTCATTCAAGTAAACTGCATAGCATGATATAAAATCTTAAAATTGATAATTGCAAAACAGTGCGTACCTTAGTTTGTGTAAAGTGCATTTTTAGTTAAGTACATTTTTTATGATTAAGTTTTTTACATTTTTCCTCATTTTATTGACTAATTTGTCATTCATTGCCAACAAATCTTTGTAGAATCCTGATCGAAAAGATTTTGGTATTGAGAAAAATCGAGCAAGTTTTATACTATTACGCTGATCTAAGATATCCTTTTATTCGCTTTAAAGAAATCTGTTTAAATATGTGTGCATCATGTTTGTTTTTTTTTCGTTCCTGCTTAAGAACATACTAATTTTTGAACTACGTTCATTATAAAAATTATAAAAAGCAAATTTATGTACCCATTTAGTAGACAGTTAGTTACCTGGGGGTTAAAATTTGACTCCTTCAAATACGTTCAGTTTAATTCCCTAAGGGTGTAAAAAATTCTTTTGAGCAAAGGGATTTTTAGACACAATGGCATCATTAATTCACTACCTGAACATTTGCTACCCATAGGCATTCACGGACGTTTGCAAAACAAATAGTCGCTATTTTTTCTGCTTGAAAAGGATGCCCAAACTTTTAATATTTTTGTAGTAACGGGAGGAAGGGCAAAAATTCCGAGAACAAAACGTCCGAAACAGAGTAAAAAGTCCACACAGGGCAAAAATTCTGGCAAAAGAGAGCGAAAAGTCCAAAGAGGGCAGAAAGTAGGATAAGGGCAAAAAGTCCCTTGTTGTCCTATTTGGGCGGACGTTTTGCCCTCTCTGGACTTTTTGCCCACTTTCGGCGGACTTTTTGCCCTCTCCGGTCTTTTTGCCCTCTTTCGGACTTTTTGCCCTCTCCGGACGTTTTGCCCTCTCTCCCATTATATTATTTGTTCAGCTCTTCCTTAGGCATGGTCCATAAATGATATCATCCACTAGGTAAAAACCTCTCCATTTAAGCCCATGTTAAAAAAGTTGTCATTCTATTGTTAGGGTGGGTGGGTCTATTAGAAAAAGGCATGTCATCGATGACATCATTTATGGACCATGCCATTATAATTTGAAATGACTCAGAAAAAGCCGGAATTGTACTGCGCGCTCCCACAAGTAATCCAATTATGGCTTCTAGTTTCTTAAGTTGTTTTTTTTAATAAAGTACGGAGTACAATGGGTAATGAGCATGAATTTCAATGTTGACTTCTTCTGCCTAATCTGAATTTTTACCATACGAATAGTTGCATCCAGAATATAGCAAGACTTGGACTTCGTACGCCAGCATACTATATCCACACGTTGTGAGCCCCAATAATAACTTTTTCGAACACATTCCAGCTCAATGTCCTTAAATGCTTCGCAATTATTGATCGCACTGTCTCGTGATGTCTGTTTCTCAGTTATGCTTAAACACACATTACAATAAAAATCACATCTAGATTCGCCCTCCCGGGATTTACGCGTATTGCTAGTTTCCTGCTGGTTGCAATTAGTCAGTATTTTAATTATTTAAAATTAAATGAATAAAAACTAATATAAATTTCATTTTTCTAAAATCACATTTTTTATGGACAAAATTATTAATTTTGATAGTGTGTGAGTGAGTTACATACAAAAATAGGCGAGTTGAGGCGGAGGACAGTCGTGGCGTCACGACTGTCCTCCGCCTCAACTTGCCTATCAAATTCCTTTCCTTATTTACTCACTTACGGTTTAATCTATCAGCGCGATTTTACACGTTGCCATTTCATTTAACTAGTGCCTGAAGGCCTATCATATTCCTTTCCTTATTTACTCACTTACGGTTCAATTTATCGAAGGTCACTTAAATTATTGGTGGTACCATTTAACATATGAATCAATACTTACTTTTTATTCTACCTCTTCAGTTTTAATTTCAACTAAATTCATGAAAATTTTAGTTCGTGACCTCAAAATTTCATCGTTGGTCACCTAAATTAATGGTGGTACCATTTTACATATGCGGCACTACTTACTTTATAATTCTACCTATTTAGTTTTAATTTCAACTAAATTAATGAAAATTTTAGTTCGTGACCTTTTGAGACCTCTGGAGGTCGCAAAGGTCAATTTATTCACAAAATAATTTATTTACAATGTTCACACATGCCAGGACCACGTACACACAAAATTTCAACTCAATAACAAAAACTATTTTTTTGTGCCAATTCCACTATTCCCGGAAACTAGGTTTTTGGCGCCAGTTTTTTGGCGGGCCTCTTTTGTCTCTAACTGAGTATGGACCACGACAGGTTTTTTAAAGTCAAAGCACAGGTCGAAACCGGAAATTGAAAAAATGCGTGGTTGAAGATTTACTTCGAAATACACAATTTACAGGTGTTTAAAATTTAATTTAAATTTTGATCGTAAATCCAAATAATCACATGTTAAAGGATTATAAAAATGATATGATTGTGACTGCGGTCTCACTGCTTAAAATAAATAAATTACGTAGGCATTTCGACATTTTGTCAACACAAAATGTCAAATATAGCATATAGCTTATAATTTATTTAATGTTATATCTATGTTTCTGTTGTGATTTGTCGACTAATTTAGAATTCGAGATCAAAGAGTGGTATAATACATTTATGGAAGTCGCTCCATGTGGAAAAATTACGTATGAGCAGTATCAACAATTAGTTCTTAGAATTGTATTTTGGAAAGGCCCGGAGCACGTTGAAGACTTAGGAACTAAAGTTTGAATTTTATTTTATGCTTTTAACTCCATTACTCAAGCATGCGGTTTCCTTAAAAATTAATTCTAATCGTAGATCAACATTACTTACCTACACGCTTAGAAAAATAGGAGTGAATTGACTACTTTCTTGTTACTCCGACATCCACAGTGAATCCTGTTAACCACGGTCAACAGGATTATGGTTAGTGATTTACAGTGAAAACTGTTGGACTGACGAGGAAATGGTCACAACCTATAAGTTCAAATTTTCCTGCCGTATTTTTTTTTTAAAACGCATGTCAAAAAAGTAGGAATGGCTTAAGAACTTGTGTCGAATGGGCATCTTTGCTCGCTAAAATATTTTTTTGAAAACATTAAATTGCCTATGTTAATTAATTGGACGCTTTGTTTAAATGACTATTTAGGTCTTTAAATGTGTCTCTAAGCTACATTTTTCATCTCATTCCAATAAAATTTGAGTTTTTTTTATTGTTATGATATCATCTTAAATGTGAATATTGGGATTTTGAAAATTCGAAATTTTGAAAGTTTTTCAAAAATACTTTCTTTTATAAGGGCTCCCAAAGTTTAAAAATCACTTTTAAGTTTTTTGTATACCTATACTATACCATACCTTCTTAAATTTTCATCCGATTTTCGAAAAATTTGAAGGTTTTTGATTTGCACACTATTATCTAAAATGCAATTCCTAGGAAAATTCAAACCTTTAAATCATAACAATCAAAAAACTTAAATTTTATTGGAATGAGATGAAAAATATAGCTTAGAGACACATTTAAAGACCTAAATAGTCATTTAAACAAAGCGTCCAATTAACACCAGTCTTGTTGCATGTGGTTAACAGTTTTCCCCACCCTCAAAAATTTCAAAATTTACTACTAAACCTGTCAAAGTTTAACAGCTTAACCTGTTGCCACGGCCTAACTACATTCGTCAGGGGCGGACTGGCCATAAGAAATTTGCGGAAATTCCGCATGGGCCCCCAGTTTCTTATACATTACATATACGGGAGTTTGGGGCCCCAAGACCCAGTGTGGGCCCCCTGATCGCCCAACCTGGTAATGGTAATTTCCGCTGCCCCAAAATAGCCCAGTCCGCCCCTGACATTCGTGTCAAGATCTTTTCTAAGCGTGTATAACTGAATTGTAAACTCATTTAAACAAAATAAAGTTTTGTTAATTTTATTTTACAGATTATGCATCATCATCTGTATTTGTCATTCAGACAGTACGACATTGACGGAGATAACACCATTAATTTTCGGGAATTTCTAATTGGAATGTCCATCTCTACCAAAGGGAGCCTAGAGGAAAAGATTAAGTGGGCATTCTCATTGTATGATATCGACAAAGATGGAATAATTACGTTGAAGGAGATGCAAGAAATCCTTATAGTACGACTACAAATTCCGTACTCTATTTTGAGTTTAACCCAGAATTCTTATTCGAGAAAGATATATATATCATTTTAAAATACCAAATGTCACCATAAATTTTAGCTCTTTACATGTTAGATTACAGATTGCTGATAAAGCCTACGGTGATAATCGACGGAAAGAAGAGCTGCAAACATTTGTCAATCACATCTTCACCTACTTGGATGCAGACCACAATGGAGTTATTTCTGTTCAAGAGTTTATCTTAGGACTAAAGGCAAGGCCAGAACTTTTTGATTTCTTTACCAATGCTTCAGACTGCCTTTCGACCCTTAAAAAAGAGGATTTTAAAGCAGCTAGTCATGCAACGGTCGTCATGGAGTTCTTCTAGGGAGCTGAATGGTTCAAGTTGGTGTCGGTGTTGAAGCTAGACACCTTTTGTACAGCACAATGATATAGTATGCACTTGTGCCTAATTACGTTTTACGCGTTAGAAAATACATAATAATTGTGATAGCCAAAAAATTCCCGTGGTTCAGAGAATAGTATGTTAAAAGTTACGATTACGTAGTTCATTTTTTAGACATTTTATTGTATTCCACAATTGTAGCTGTCATTGCTATTTAAATCAAATCAAATCATTGCGCAAGATTTCATATTTTATTTAACTTAACTTTCTTGAATTTAGAATCTCATTCGGGTGATTGTGAATATTTTTAATACTACATTTTAATTGCTTGGATCAGCTTTAATAATCGCATTTAATTTTAACTGTGTGAGCTAGAAATTGTAATTAATTTTTAAATTGGTACTACTTTGATCTTGGTTTCCTTCCTTGTTGGTAGGAAACTGAAGGGAAATGTTTAGCACATATGATAGTATAGTTAGTCAAGTAAATATACGATTACGATAAGAATGTACGGAAATATTATGATCAATTATGACACTCTAGGAGTGGCATTCAAAGGCAGGAATACTTAATCTAATCATAATAAAAAAAGTAGAATAGAATAGTCTAAACAATTTTTATCTGCTCTGTGACTGAAAAAAATTATGTTTCTGAACTGTGCGCAACAAAGAAATATTATTTTGCATCATGCATAAAAGACTAACTCTCAACATAGGTAAAGCTTATGGACTATGGACGTCTTCATGGTGTGGGACTGGATGCTATTTTTCCTCTTCAGGTTTTCCTTGAATCATTGTTCCATATTATGCCATCACGCGCCTTCTTCCCATTAACATTACTTTGCATTTTTTCATCCTTGATTACGTAAACATTATTATTAAAAGTCTTGATACGTTAGTACATTGCGCAGAGGGTGTCTCGCTCGTCGAAATTAGATACTTAGCAGAGGAGATATGCATATTATATATTTACAACTAGAAGCATCTTGCAGAGTTTAAGTGTGAGTTGTAATGGTATTATGTCTACTTTCCTTCCTACCTACATACTTGGGACACGAGTAAAGTTATTAGATGATTATTGGAGCTACTTAGCAATAGGAATCATGTACAACGCGACCTTCGCTGATAGCAGACGATTTTTTTTGTATGTTCAACGATTTGCAGGCTTTAAATTTGACTCGTTGCGTACAGCGTAAGTACGTGAAATAACCAAATAACTCATGCCGCAGATGTTCTGTTCGTAGAAAATATAATAATATACTAGTGCAATATTATCAGCAGCAGAGGTTTCATAAACTAGTTGTGCATGTAATATATAAAATACTAAGTGTATGTCAATACCTCTACAAAAATATAATGATCTAATCTAATAGTGAACAGTGAGCCTGACGGAGTGATCGCTGAGGCAATATTATTATATTATTAGTATTTTACGTGCACAAAATATCTTTGGGTTTAAGACAAAAACCAAACTGTTTGTGTAAGTACACAGTTTGAGTTTGGGTGAGAATAGATAAGTACATAGGTAAAGGGCAACAAAGTGAGTGCTACTGCTACACACGTCCCTGTAGAGACGTTTCGTCTTTCGCGTGGGAAATAATAAGACGGGCAAATCAATTCTCGGTGGACTTACACAACACACTCATAAAACTGTGTACCGACACATAGAGACGAGTTTGTTTAGAATTTAAAGTGTAAACATTTAAATCACATTTGACAGGGTGCAGCTAAAGTCTACCCACTTAATAGACGTCAAACATTTGCTAAATATAAGTACACGTAATACGTAATGTTCACCCGTGTACAATGGAATAGTTTTTATGAGGGATAGAGAACAGATAACCCAACCATAATTTCCGTTCAACGTCTGAAATCGATTTATAATTGTGAGGGGGCTAGGTGAAGGTGAATTGATTCAGTGATTACAAATTAGAACTTGAACTCAGCTAGTGTGCTTATCTTCATTGTAAAACAAGACTTGGAACATAACGCTGATAAGCAGTCAATTGTACATTCCTTGGAAACAAATACTCCAGGATTTTAGTGCAGAATTTTAAAATACAATTACTCGAAAATCAAAGGAGAATAAATTCAAACATTCAATCCTTGTTACTTCCCAGTATAATAATGGGAGTTGGAAAAAGCCGACTGTCGTCGAAAACGGTGTCTCGATTACAAAATGTGACTTACTTCTCAGGTGATTAACTATACTAATATGCCCATTCTAATCATTCACATTGCATAATAATGTTCTTAAAATGAACGGCTAAAATTATGCATTTACATATTCAGTGTTTGTCGGTACATAATAATAATAATACTTTATCACCTCCATAGTGTTTCTCATGAATTATTTTATGTTTGTCCAAAGCCTGAAAATATGAATTAGATTAACTATATGTTTATGTTTAATTACTGATACAATGTAATTTTGAATTTGTAGAAGAAGAAATTCAAGAATGGTACAAAGTTTTCATCAAAAAAGTTCCGGACAGACAAATGAATCTTGAGCAATTTATCAAAGTGTGGAGAGAACTTTTTGTCAGCAATGAAAAACAACAAGTGAATGACGAAAACGAGGTATTTACTTGAGTCATTTCAATTTTTAAATTAATTTTTCACATAAAACAAAATACGAGAATTAATAACAATTACATTAAAGATTAAATCTATAAAACCTTTTTTGTAACTTTGAAATCTAATAAGCAAATGGGTTTCTCAACAGCAGATTTTTACTTATAAATAGATTTACTAATGGATAAGAAAACGTACCCACCTAAATTCGTTAAGCGGAAATTTGAAAAAACATACCATTATATCTCTGATTAATGTATCATCTTCAAAAAACTTTATTACTTGTACAGTTACAGAGCTACGCAAACCAAGTTTTTCGAATAATTGATAAAAATGGAGACGGCACGATTGACTTTCGCGAGTTTTTAATAAATGCGTCCATTCTATCCAGAGGCACTTTGGAACAAAAACTGGAACACGTTTTCAACTTGTACGATCTGGATCAAAATGGCTACGTGACCAAACCGGAGATGCTCGAATTTATAAAGGTTGGTTTCAAAAAAGGTTTTTAAAAAACGTGAAGTACGTTCAATAGCAATGTCGACAATAATCGACATGATTGTGTTCAATGATCGCAATTAGAATGTTTAATTTCGTTTTCGTTTAGAATTTTTGCAAAAGCGTGCTAAACTATGTACCTTTAGATGTAGGAATAAACTATCAGTATTTACTAAATATCCTACTGTGTAAAACTTGAGAATTGGGTTGCTCCATATAGTAGTATAGTAAACTAGTAACCGATAACGTGATACATCGTTTACTCTGGAACCAAAGGAAGAAAGACAATGAGGACAAAATGAAATGCTGCAATCTGAAATCATATGTGTACATAGGCAAATAAGTATAGAAGAAGTAAAAAGGTATTTTTGAACGTTTGTAATTACTAAAAGTGCTAATCTATAACTAAATAAATTTTCTAATTTAGGTTGTAAACAAAGCTGGAGATTATGGGAACAACAAAGAGGGTGAGCCAATGGATCCGGACGTATTGGCACAAACATTGGCTAACAAAATCTTTAGCCGACTCGACCGGAACAAAGATGGAAAGCTGAGCTTGTTTGAGTTTATTTCGGGTGTACAGTCAGAGCCTTGCCTTGTTGAATTTTTCTTGGGGAAACGATATTCTAAAGATGATTATGATTAAGTCACAAGCCACCGAGTCTTTCTGCCAGCGTACACCGTCAATCGTATCCAGCCTTCGCCTACAGTATTTTACTCATGTATAGTCAACACAAAGTTTCTTTGAAAGCCAAAAATGTGGGGAGGGTGTAAGTGGTAATTGGTAATTGTGACAAATCCGCAGTATGATTTATACTGCGGGCCAGAGCGTGCACATTTTGACAGTTCAAGTTCGTTGCTCGATGAATGACTTTCCTAAGTGATCTTGATGGGAAAGGTACCTACCTAATTCAAATAAATTTGGCAATCGAACTTTTTGAGCTCGAATCAAACGAGGACGACTGTGCTTAACTTAAAGCAAGGCGCACTTACATTTTCACCAGATTGTTGTACCTCCCTGCCTTGTTAATAACTCTTGCAGAGCGGAAATAAATCTTTTTACGCGATAATGAATCCGTCGCAGTATCCCAATTTCCCTTCCTGTGTTGTCTCGTAGTTTCCTCATAGTCTTCGTGTTCTCGTGATTGTAAATTGTAAATAACTTTACCGCCCTAATTTTCGTAATTGTGATTGCTTCTAATCCACAATGTTAAATATTTCACTGACAAGTGAGTGCAACATATTTGCACCAGTGCACTATCTATATTCCTCTTGATTTAACTGTTATATACCTGTTATAGATTTTGAACCAGACAAACGTGTTGTGTCCATACAGATGTAGTATAGATAGTAAATATTACTCAACTTTATGAATTTAAAATGAGTTTCTGAAGATTGTAAATAGCTTACTTGTAACGTAAGTAACGTAATAATATTTATTATAAATGTCGAGCGCTGAGTGAAACCAATTCAATGTAAACAAATAATGCCTAATTATAATACAAATTCGAATGGAAGTGCCGCGTTGCTGTTTGTTTTCAATGGTTAGCCTCCTTTGTCCTAAAATTTGTTGTGTCTCCGGTTTAGTTCTAAAATTCTAAAACTTTTGATGCTGAAAAAATGTTCCAATATTACTGATTTTGAGTCGTCAAATTTTTGCCGTCATGAAAATGTAACAAAATTTTGCATGGTAATTTATGTTAATGGTATGAGCCTGTACCTTAGACGTGTTGCGACTTGAAACATTATGGCAACATTAATTTTGTGCTATATTATGAATGAAATGTCAATATTTTGTTTAAGTTGATTAAGTTTTCGTTTTTTTTTGTATGAAAATGATGCATAAATTATGGACTGAGTGAACATTGATTGAAGAAGGGGAAAAGTGAAGACGTGAGAGGTGGGAATTTATATGTAAAAATAATGGATTTTATTGTATTACATGCTTTCTATATCTTCCACGCATTGTCACATAATCATTATTTAATATCATCAATAATAATAATATTTATTATTATTATTATCATTGTTACTAACAACTGTTGGAGTTGGAATCTATCATCTATCTGTGAATCACTAAAATTAACTTCTACAAATTCATACAGTTTACCCAGTTTTAGAAGAAACAGTTGACAAATGTACAATAGTAATATAGTAATGATCATAATTATAGTAATAATAATAATAGCTACCTATTATATTTTCCATATTTTCCATTCACCGTATCAGGCAACATTTAATATGCTACAAATGTCTATATGGGTTAAATAATTGGAGACAGAAGATATCTTACTATTGGTGTAGTAGTGAATGTCTGTACTTTAAACTTGAGGATTTGCAATTTACAGAACTAATAGACTTATAACCTTATACATAATATTTTCTCAATTCTCAAACGAAATGGTAGTACAGCAAAAGCAATCATATAATTATTAAGGTGACGGGCCTCACTATGAACTTTCCAAGGAAATACAGAAATACTATACATACTACACATATATAAATTGATGTTAATTATGTACATACATGCATGTCTATTTTTCTATTGTTATACATGTAACTTACGAATGAAATTCGACACATGTATTTACTTAGTGAGAGAACATAGTGTTCTCGTTCTTCTTTACAACTCAGATATAATAACTATTTTACCAAGATGTCCCACTACCGGTACCGGTTACCGATGCCGGTGTAATAGTTGCGGTCATCTATCATAAAATTTGAAATTTCAACCATGTATGTATTCTAATAATAATAATAATAATAATTGTATTCGAATTCCATATTTTCTCTACTAACATTTTCTACCATGACTTTTACGTTAACAATAATAACTGGTTCTAGAATGTAGAAAGGATTCATTGTAAATGTATTGTAAATAGTATGATTATATAGAATATACTATAAATGTAAATAGTATATAGACATTTCACAAGCCCGATCATTCAATATTTTCCAATGCTAACGAAATTCGTATGTATATTTCAGTAGTTGAGTAGTTTGTAATCCTCCGTACACCTGTCACCTCCGGACCTCCCATTCCCACAGGCGACAGGCATGACTCAAAATTCCCTCATTTTCAAAATGTGTCAATGCAATAATTATTATTCAATAGCGTAAATTAAAATCATAATAAAAATGAAGAAAATGTTTATGCTTACATTTACTTTCATCTCGCCCTTCTCGGAATACACTCACACTTGTAATAACCATAATCGTCCAACACATCTGTGACTGAATTTGAAAACCACATAAGATTCTATAACTCAGGTGTAATTTTTAGTAAAGTAATATACTCAAATAATTATTATTGGAAAGGCCCACAAAAGAAAACGATGAAGATAATTTACTAATTACGAATACAGTACAATAATCACGAGACGCGACGATATACTGTGGATTTCTATTTGTCTACGTATTATTATACACCTATAAACTTGTAGGAAATCACGATGACGTACGACGACAAGTAAAGGTTATCTCTTAATCTGCTATCTCCAAAATACCATCATGACCATACGATATCAGTAATTGGAACACTCCCACATTTATGTCACCTATATAAAAAGCTACCTACTGCAATTCGCAATATTCATATAATAATATTAGTAATGTATAGTAATTAAAATTATGTATTAGACACCAAGTTTTAGTTACCTTATAATATAGTTTACATAAAAATCTAATGGAAAAGATAAAGAGACACTGCAGTCAAAAGTTCTTACTTTTCAAGTCCTTTCTTATTTATGTATATAAACATCCCATTTCCCATATTATCATTTTGTTTTTCAATATTTCGTGTACTAAAGCCAATTAACAATTGAATTGGTATTATAGACAATTCAAATACTTGAGTTTCAAAAAGTTAAAACACTCCAAAAACAAATGTCCTTTTCATTTGAGTTAATTGTGTAATTTTTTTCTAAGTTTATCAGTATTTTCTTTATAGTGTATAGTCACTATAAATTTTTTAATTAAGGATACTGTTCAAAAACTGTATTGAAAATTTGTTTTAAAGCTTCTAAATGTTTTGTGACAGACAGTTTTCAAAATTCAAAATTCTCGATGTTATGAACAAGGCATAGTTTGATTTTTTGAATATTTTATTTTTGTATTTTGTGTGGTCAAAGTCGAAAGAAAATACTCATTATCATTAGCAGTATAAATTAGCATGATCATTACATCATGTTTTATTTTACTATATACGAATCTGTATTAAAGTTTTTAAGTTTATGGTTGTTTTTGTTATTTTTTTTAAATCACTGACGCTGTGGGATTTTTGGGATCGTATTAATTAACTACTAATATTTTTGTCAATAGCAAAAGTTAGAACTAAAATTAAATCAAGTAAAAAAAATATATTCGTATAAATGTTTTTTTTGTTTAGATAGTAGGGTTCAGGTTTTTCAAGTTTCAGGATTCAGCCTAAATATAATATATAGGTACCTACTAATATAATTATTTTGCAGAGGAATTAAAATTTAACATAAATGTAATATCAATGCCTATACTCATATTGATAATCATGTGAAGATTCAGTTTTCAAAGACGTTCTGAAAGATCGAAATCGAAATCGAAACTAGTTACACCGTGGTGAGGAATATATACATGCAGTAGAAAGTAGCAGGTAAAAGTTATACTATATAACTATAGTCAATAATTCTATATATCTGCTATGTTGATTTTGTATACATCTATAGATTATGATTAATTAATGCGTGTTAGAGACTTAGAGTATGAGTAAAACCATCACCATATTCATTTGTATAAGTAACACTAAAAAAACTAAATCTAAAAAAAATTTACTAAGCTTACTTAAGTAGTTTAGTCGTAATTATAATTATTATATGACTTTAAATTTTACATTCATTTGGTTTAGAAGCTGTCAAATTGTTAGCAACTCTTATTATGATTATAATTATTGCCTTCAATTTTCAATAATTATTATATAATTAATTAAATAAATAAGCCTAGTCAATTTGTTTTTACATCTACCAACACCACACCAATCAACCCATGAACTCACCACACACGAGAGCACAAATACCCAATACAGATTTTAGTAGAGAGTAGAGACAGATTACATAGTCGAATTAATTATTAAGAGTAGGTGTACTACAGTATAGTCAACCTATTCTACTGTATAATGAAGGTAGTTTAGAGTTAATCTAAGGCTAAGCAACTACACGCAAGTATAGTAATGTAATGTTATGTAAAGTCCCATGCATCTACAATATGTTAAAAATTTTAATTATAATCCATAATCCTGAATTAATATTTATGACCACGCCATATAATCCATAAATAAATTGTTCACTCATCTCATTTACAAATTACAAACAACAAATCCAAATCCACTACATGGAAAAGCTTTCCTCACAGTACAATCTCAGTTTAAATTATGTTGATGAGTAGTAAAGAGTTTTGTTTTGACACACGTCTACGCCTCGCGTCACCTTCAAGAATTGACTTAATAAAACAAATTTTGACGCATTACTTCACACTTTCCACTTCCACCCACATCCTCGCTGCAGTTTACATACTATATAAGTATGCATGACCGTATGTCATCTACAGATTACAGTCTAATATACAGAACTCACAAACTACAGACAGCTATAGAGTACAGAGGTAGTTAGTCTTCCACTATCTAAAAGATGACTATGCAATTTTTAAAATTCCTAAATTTCATCAAGATCATAATTCATTATCCTTTTGCTTCATTCCTTTCCATAGATATTTCAATACTTCAATATTTCTATATAATTCCTAGTACAATTCTGTCGGCCTCGGCCTCGTCCTTCCTTCCCGGAGCAAATCAGGAAGTTTTTCCTGAAGCCATCTTGGCAATGTCATGGGAATTTTCTCACACATTCTGATTTGACATTTGACAGACTTAAGCTACACTATTCTCGACACAAACCCTGATTTTCTAAACAATTTCAATGACTTTCCCATTCTGCGTGTGCGCACGAATGAACTTATGACTATATACATATTTTATGTAGACCACCCATACCTATATTAGAGTTAGAGATATAGCGGACCAGGCCCAGTTGTATAGATTTAAATAGATAAAGCTAGCTATAATTATTAGTATAGTCTTCCAAGAAAACGAAAGATTCACAGTGGAAGCATGTTGTTATTCTTAATTTTATACTCTATAATAATAATTGAAGTAGTTCTGTGTCCGTACCTGTAAGCCATAATATAACATCTGTGTGACTACTGATAACGATAATGCTAATGCTCTTTAGAATTTACAGTATTCGTGAAAATTAGATCTCCTACCTCTTTTCTATGCGCACTAAAAGTTAGTTTGAAAATATTTAGCTGGTGTGTATAGTTTCAGTTTGTCAGTTCTACTTTAACTTTTTAACTTTCCCCAAAACTAAATCATAAAATCACGGATAAGGAAATCATACAGCGGTAGCACCATCAAGAATTAAGAGAGAAAATACCCATTGCCATACAATAACTACAGCATTATAAATCTTATTTACGCAATACAATTTTTGCTAATGGGAAGGTTTTCAAACTAATCGTCTGCCAGCCAAGAAAATACGAATAATATGACTACTGATTACCATAATAACTAGATCCAAAAAGTATGACGCTAAAAGTACTACAACGACAACCAACAACGCCAATGAAATGTACTGCGACACGCATTTTTTGTAGCTTCCCCCTCCCTGTACTAAAATTGGTATAGTAAGTGTTAGTTAAGCGATTTATTTTTGACGTAGCCGGTAAGGACTTTAGATATTATAATATTTATGTATAGGTCTGTTTAAATATACACGCCATTAACTTACAGATACAGAATGATAATTTGTTTTTCGGATTATGATTCTTGACCTCGATATTAGAAAATATATATCGAGATGTAGAAGAAGTTTGGAACTAGAACGATGTAGTATATGACATTAAAATAGCATATCTATTTTCTGAGCAGTAAATTGTATAGTACTTTTGTGTATCTCATTCATTGTAGTTGCAGGAGTGGTAGTAGCACTATAGCAGTAGAGGCTATGTAGTATGTAAATCCGTGATAGTGAACTATTTTTCATTTAATAAAAAACGAGAATGAATTTGAAATAACTGGAATACTTAATGCAAAAAAAAAGAAAACAATTGACGGGAAAAATAATATATGCATGTAATAATCATTATCATATCATATCATTGTATGTACTTGTATTTGTAATTAGCCACAAGATAAAATAGATTAAAAAGAATAATATATTTTATATAGTAATAATATTATAATATCCTACATAGTAAGTATTAATCACGCAATCACCGAAGGTTTTGAAAACAACAATAAAATAATTAAATATGTAATTATCTAATTTAATTACTAATCATCACGACAAATGTGAACAAATTGTATTTTTAGCAAAGACAAGAGCAAAAGTAGTAATAATAGTAATGCTAATGCTCCCTCCTTCTTCTTCTTTTTCATCTTCTTTTTTTTTCATTATGTATAATTATTATTATAGTCATAGAATATTTTATACGTTCATGTAACTCCTTCCACAGTCACATTAGTCCACGTGTACTTCTATAGATTTTAAATATTTATTTAAATTTAAATGCGCTAACAACATTGTTATAAAAGGCTTTATATCATCTGTATAGTTAAAGTTTTTTCGTCATCTTCGTGTACATACTATAGATTACTTGGAGACTTTTAAACTTGAATACATAGTACAACACCCATACAAACAGTATGCTTTCTATTTTTTTATGACGCGATCGCACTCACACACAAATATTCTGTCACTCTTACACACACGCACAGCAAATTACATACTACACTCACTGCAGAATGTAAAGCTAATGTTCCTTTTCCTCCTTTATACATAATTATATTGAATAATATAATGCATAGTAGTCACAATCTTAATCATTATAAGTATAGCGTAATATATTATAGTGTATAATAATAGCATTCCAAAGTTGACGCTGACAGTCCGATTGCACTCATCCAATTCCACAATCTTTCAATTATTAATATCAATTAAACAACCGTTAAGGATACACACATAGTGTAGACAGTATAGCCAAGGTGCCATATAATCTTTAGTCCCATATCCACTCGAAACGGATAGGACCACAAAATCATGCAATTTACTTTGTAGAGGATTTTATTGCAAATCTTGCAACGATATGCATTATCTCTGCATATTTTGGAAAACCGGTTTGTAATTAAACATATGACCAAAACACTGGACGGCCAAAGGCGGCGTTTGACTGCTGTTTGTTGTTGCTGAAAACTCGTTTTTCTCCAGAATTTTGTCACGAATACTTTTGTACGGAATCGTTAAAAATGTCCATTTCTAGACCACAAAAAGTTTTGTGCAAATCGACTTTGTATATTTTATCTTGCGAAGATTTTGGAGTAAAATTCTCTTGGAAATAAGTTATTGGACGTTTTTGCAGTCTTGTCCGTTTTGACTGTGGACAGGGAGTCAAATTTTATATGGCACCGTGTAGACAGCTATAGACGTGACATACATACACTTTATATAGTTTATGTACGTATATATACTACATGTTATTAGAAACTTTTGCTACTGCGACTGTAAAATAGGGGAAAATTGACAGCTTCCAGTAGAAATAGTTATTATGTATTACAGAATATTACATACTAATTTCGTAGCAGAGTTTGTAAATTGTTTGCTTTTGAAACGATAGAAAGAGGAATTTAGATTACACAATCATAGCGATCGCATCGGTCGGTCAACATCGTCACTCGTCACACATCATTATCATTCATTCGCATTCGCCTTATTTAAAGAGCTTCGGACTTTTACTTTTTTTTTCTTTTGGACTCAAAAAACTTCAATGACAATGTATCCCTGTATAATGACAGAATGTCAACATAGTACGTCAGTATTTTATCAATATCAATATAAATTATGAATACCATGTAATAATAATAATATTTATACATTGTAGTTCACTCTAAACATATTATCATAATCATATTATTTGTAGTAGTGTGTAGTATAGTATTTACAAATGCAAAATGCAATTTTTAGCTGCCTACTGGGCTTTCTCATTGAAGTCCAAACTGACGACAATTACATCATTTTTTTTACACGTACTCTCTTACAAATAAAATAGTACAAGTATTATTATTATTATCATTATCAATATTATAGTATGATACTGCTATACCGACCGTGTGTACCGTTCACCGTACATGGGCTTTCATCTCTACTCATAGTTTGTTTGGTAATTTACGATAACGAGCAGTACTCACTAAAATATGTTAACGATTATGATTTTTAAAGCTTACAAGAAAAATGTAAATATCTAAATATTAGTTTAGTTGTCATTTAGCTGATTACATACTAGGTATGTAGTTTTGTTTGTGTATACTTTATCATATTTTTTGTTGTTGTTGTATAATTTATAGCATGCCAAAGTTTAAGGTTACTCTCATTTTTTTACGAGATACCTTTGTCAAAAGTAGATTTTGTATTTTTTTTACTTTTACTTTTTGAAGCTTTAATTAATTTTATATTAGTGTAAGCATATAGTATATATTTCTAGTGTACTTAAGTAGCATTACAGATATACTTAAGGTCTATACTAAATATATAACTATATCAACTATATATATAGTATTGGATAGCGTGGGTCGTTTTTGCATAAAATCTAATGTAAGTTAATGTGTGTGATGATAAGACATTGTTTTAATAACAATGTCTATCGGCTGGCAAGCACGTCTGCTCCCACAGACTGCCTCTGCCTGACTTAGTCATTCACAATTCAGTCCAAATTCCGAACAACAAATTTGTTTATAATTTCTTTTCACTGTAAGCTTTCCAAAATCCTTCAGTAGTAGCCATTCCCGTCAATGAATTTTTCCGTATAATTATTTCACATAGCCTATAACTCTAAACTATAGTAGTGGGTCCTAGGTATTCTGTATCTTTTCCGTACGTATATTATGTCCGTACATAATTTTCATATTTTTAAAATACTTGAATTCTTTTTTCTTCAGAAGACGTTAGAGGATTTTTTTTTAATAATCTTAACAGAGTCTTTTAAGATATTTATAATAATCCCATAAGCCATATACTACTCCTTATCTAGTTGTAGTTTCAATTTAATTACTCATACCGTAATTTTGTAATAGACGACTTTGTATCCACGTAATAGTTGTAAATCTAATGTATACCCGAAGGTAACTTCTTAAAATTCTATTTCAATTTCCTGTATCAAATTCTTCATTCCAAATATATTCTACATATTTTTTTTTGCTGTAAATTTTATGAGTACATATTATAATAATTGTCGATTTGATTTGTTTCAACTTTTTGAAGGTTGTTGTTATCATAAGCTAATTCAAAAAATAACGGCTTGTGAAAGAATTAAGGTAAAAAATAATAAACAGACACTGGTTACAGAGAAGAAATATTAAAAGATTGTGTGTGAAAATTCTTGTTCTATGGATTTTAAACTGAATACGATTAGTACACTTAGCACTGTCGGAGAGACTAAAATTAAAATTAATGTAATTTATCATTTTACTAATCCAAATCTTAATGTAAAACTTAGTACATTGTTTTATTCACGGGTCCTCTCATCAAATTCTATATACTTATTACAACGCAACTTACAGGACAGTAAGAATAATTATATATATATATACTCACGAGCGACAATACAGACAACAACAAAATTTAAATTTAATTGCGAAGGCGTACGTGCAGTGTGAGATTAAAAAATATTTGTCATCCCCATGTACGCACTGGTATTTAAATTAAAATTAAATTATACAAATCAATTGAATTACATAAATATATTATAATCTGTATTTTAGTATTTTTACAAAGCTAACTTTTTTTTAAAAGAAGAAAATTACAATAGGTAATTATTGTTTTGTGCTAATAATGCCTTCAACTATATAATGATTACAATTACGATAAAGTAATAGATAGTAGCAGTAACAATAATAATAATCATAATAATATAGAAGGTCCAAAGTACATAGGGTGGATATATGTATATATGCATAGTTAAATGTATTATACAATAATACAATAATAATAGTATAGGTACTACATTTAGAGTAATATGTAATTAGAATAACATGTATAGTATTATCTTATGCGTAGCCTACTATATATTATAGATATATGTATATATTTATATATATATATATTATATAAGCTTTAAAAACTATAGTCTATTGGATAACACAGCAGCCTTTCTTTTTCTTGAGGACGACATGCTCAACTTGACCCGAGGTTGCTGCTGGTGCAACAACTCCATGTTGAACTTCCACAGATCCACTTCCCCCAGCTCCATTCGGAGCTGAACCATTTGCACCTTTCCCTTTCGGTGAAGCCTATTTTGTCAATCACACACACACAAACTTTCCATTTAAATAAATCATGATTAGTGTAGCGAATAATTTTTAAAGATTTTGTTTTAAAGATTTTGATTTAAAGATTTTGTAAATTTAAATTTGCCACAATCTTACGTTCAACATATTTGGGTAGGACACAGAGTTTATCGTCTCATTGACACTGGGACTTTTACTCCGCAGCGTTTCATCATTAATGGGCTTGCCTTCTTTGATCAGTTCTACTATTTGATCTGCCTCTTTACTCAGGTCGCCGTCAGGTCGGAAAGGATTATCCCATCCGCTTTCGGTACTGCAAAAAAAAATATTTATACTCATGAAAACAAATTCACAATAATCATTTCTTCTAAACCAAAAAAAAATAGAAAAAGCTTATTATTATACTCTTGAGACGTATAATTAAAACTTCAATATTCTTTAAGCTGTATTTTTATTCTTTTTGAATATTTATTCTCAGTCTCACATAGTACGTCATTCTAATTTGCTTCTAAAATAATTCCCAAAAGACATTGAGCAAAATGAAAATCCGTTTTTAGGATGACATTGAATGTGAGGAGAAGAAACATATAATAAATAGTTGAGGATACACATTAAAAGTTTCGAGCGTCATTAATTCCTTTCATGCACTGAAGCACTTTCCTCATCTGGCTCAGGAATTACGCAACACATTAGTATGCAAATGAATAGTCTTTTTTAAATAATCAAATCTGATCTTGATTTACATATTTACACTAACAACAGGGGAAATTCAGATACACTATGGTACAGAGTACAGAACACACGGTACGTTTCGCCAACATCAACATAACATGTATTATTATGCGAACGTATGGGGTGTAGCATGGCAGTCCAACATCACCATCATCAGCCTCACCATTCACCATGCCTCAGCCATCAAAATCAAGCTAAACAATTTTTCATGTCTCACGTTAATTGTAGGCTTTCTGTTCACACTCTCCTCCTAGCCCAAGTCTCTCTCTCTCTCTCTCGCCTATTATAATACTACGCTCACAGAATTTGGAAGGAAACAACGGAAACCTTGAGTTCAATCTTGTTGAACATAAAGATAAACTTCCATTCCAGCAATCACGTAATAAATTAAGCAAACATTGAAGCGCTCCTTGTACGTTAACGCTCACATTCTGTACGCTCCAAATATTTATGGGAGTTTAAGTCAAAAAAATATAGGGGGAAATTATGTATAGATTCTACACACTCACACACACACACACACACACACAAAACTCTCCTTTTTCTTATCTTTCACTTTGCACAATTTCAAGGTAACAAAAAAATCACCGGATACCTCATTTTCGTTTTCTTCTGTAAACAATTTACGCCTACAGATTCTATACTCATTCTCCTCAATTCCATCTCCCTCCGTGTCCGGGTCCATACTTTTCCCAAGAAAGACTAATCATATTAAAAGACCACACGACCAGAGAGCAGAGTGATGAAAATAAAAATGGAAATTTTCGAAGAAAAAATAAATCTTGTATGTAATAATAATGTGTCTTTCTCGTTGGGAAGCGATCTCTTGTTTATCTTCACCTCATTTAATTATACATATAAATATTGGCACAAAGAGCTGATAAAGGTCAAATGAGCGATGACTCCTGTCTGGAGATCATCCATCAATCCTGGCCTTCACTGCCATTCCCTATTTGATCCTTTATTTACGGATTCAGTCGCTTCGCACTGCCCTTGCCAGCTTCCCATGTAGTGCCGTGGGCATACACTAAATTCACATTTATAATGTAAACTGTCGTTACTCTATTTTACTTTGCATCCCATTTCGAATTCTGAAATACGGAGTCATATCCCAGTATCAAATAACATAGACAGGGACTCTCACTCTATCTATCTATCTCTCGTGTACCACATACGTAGTCACATCTACTTGTCCAAAACTACTCGTGCATGTAATTCAAGATGAAAATGCTTCTCGTATGATTTCCAATTCAATTTCAATTTTCAATATGGAATTTCCCTCCTTGAACCACTCTCATATAGAATATAATACTAAAAGGAATGGGACAGGAACACTACCACACTAACCAATCACCTTCCCTCACTCAAAAATATAACTAAAGTAGAAAATGCATGGAATTAAGGTTGACGTGGACAGGGTATAATAAATGTTTATGGACAAAAATGACAGGATTAAATGTCGAGTGGAGTGTTAGCCGCTTGCACTCGGCCACTCAGCAGCAGTAGCAGTAAATGTCAATTCTATGAGGATAGGGGTTTTTATTTGAATGGGACATATTTTTTGACCCCGTCGGATTTTGATTGTATGAACTTTGAATGAATTGCACAAAATTGCAAGTGCAACTGCATGTCGTACTCAAGCTTTGTGTACGATTGACAAGAGACGATCAGATCATGTCCTACTCTCATAATCATATCATAACTAATGTTATTAGATGAGAGAGATGCTCAAATTCAAGGGATGAATTATGTTAAAAGAGAAATTCGTGCCAAAAAACGTTTTTGCTCGTTGGATGTGGATGCGCACTGTGTCATTACAATCGAATCGAATTCATGTCCACGTCCATGAATAGTAGCCTTAATTTCCATTTCCACTTGACAATTTGCACGGGAAGACGGAAGCTGAATTTCCTATCTAGTTAAATTTTCTTTATTAGGAGAATGATTTGAGTGTTTTCGGATTTAGATTTATGTCCCTCACAGTTTAATTCTACCCATCTCCATCTCTCGAATCCATCTCTATACTCAGACTCTGATTTAAGTAGTTCCGACAGAGAGAATTTATGGGGGTGGAGGCCAAGGCTATACCAAGTCCTATCTTTTCTCTTACTCTTGCTCTCCTCCATCCTCCTCCTCCTCCACCTCAGCTCATTGCATCAGCATCAATATCAACATCAAACAGAGCTCCTTCGCTCCTCTCCTCCCCCTCTCCTACATCTTGAGCACAAGGTGAATGATTTATATTTACCAGGAAAATCCGATTTCATATCTTTACGACTTTTACTTCATAAATTTAACATGGATGACTCTCCAAAGCAAATCATTGCGTGGTGTGGGAAACTATGTACAGCCGAGACAACCTCCCTTCGCCACTCTCATACCACCGCCAGATTGCGTCAAATGCAAAATAGAAAATTTTTCCTTCACCTTCGTCACATAGAAGCTACAAGCACCATTCTCATTCACCATCCCATCCCCCTCATCATTTGTATCTGTATCTTTACAGTCTAACGTAATGTAGGCACCAGCAGCAGGTACCTATATTATTTATAGGTATGCTCACTGTTGACTGTATGGCTGTGGTCCTGGTCAGTATCACATAGCTTACAGACATAAATGTACCATATCGTCTGTGAAGAACCAAAATGGCCCATATCCATTTGCAGCTAAAACCAATATCCACAATATCTACAAAAATATTGAAGCATGTCTTGACAGCATTTAAATAGAATAATTTGCATTTTAAAAAATATGTAAATAGAAAATTTTACACTTTTCAAAAATATGTAAATAGAACGTTTTACACTTTTAAAAAACATTTAAATAGAACGTTTTACACCTTTCAAAAACTCGTAATTAACATTTTACGTATTTTTCTCATTTTGTTTTTATGACATAGCTCGATTTGATTTTAGCTTAAATTGGAAATGGGTCATTTTGATTCTTCACAGGCGATATGCATCAAATATAATCTAAAAATCTTTTTAAAACGTATCATAAAAATTACATAGACAAATATACTCACATCATGTCATTCACGATTAGATAGTTCCTATGTATGTAGATTTCAACTAATTCTCACTTAGCACTGATTAATTACAAGCACCAAAAATGCCATACAGAGATAGGAGACACCTCCTCTAAATCGAAATATTGTCTTAACGACGTGTAATGCTCCTCTCCATGTATAGCCAGTCGTATATAGTAATTAATTGTAGGTGTAAGAAATGGAAAAGTGCAAAGACACTGAATCTAATCGTGAGCCCTCCTCCTGACCAAGAGACCAAGACAGGTAAATTAACTATCTATCTGCGAACAACCAAGATGTTGCTTGTCTACTATACGTGCTAACCGCTTTATGCTCCACGTCTACATTCTGCTTTCTTCAATAAATTAAAACAGCATACACATATAGTAGAATGAATCTACAGTTTCTTCTTCTCACTCCTGCAATAATAATACACGGGGATGACAGATATGTAACGTGCAAAAATAAATATGTATACCTCCGAACATGGCTACAGCCGACATGTGCTTCATGAATTTAAATTCAACGCTCACATTCAAAATGGCATATTCTTATCCTGATTCTTATTTTTTGATTGAATACAATGGGGAAAAAACCTGTACCCATTTCAAAGACAAAATCGTGTAGAATGGAGACAAAGAGAATTAAAATAAGGAAAGGAAACATGTTCGATTTTATCTATGCTGTGACTGAAGACACTGTAATAAAAATAGTTTAAAAAAAAGAAGAAAGACACATGGCTAGAAATGGAAATATCAATCATGTCAACATGTCTTTCAAAATACAAGAACGATTAAAAAAAATTATATTACATATTCCGAAATCGAAATCCCTGATACAAGTACAACAGAATTATAGGTACTATTCAGTACAATAGAGTTTACAGCGACCGTGTTAATGTAATAATATTGAGACCACTAATTTTTTCACATGTATAGGCATTGTTGGAGATTTATTGTGTTTAATGCTATGGTTTTTACGGGGAAATATGAGATCAAATATAAAATATTATTATTTTAATATTTTATAAAATAATTATAAATTCTATGAATATTGGTAAAAATAGTAGCTAAAATTATCTAACAATAATGATGATTACAGTGATTACCGATTAGTACCATTTTGACTGCCATTTCAGACTGACGTACTGAAATGAGCAGAGATCCGAAAATACGAAGATTTATACTTGAATGAACCAGATCACTAATATTAGTTTAATAAATAATATAATAAATAAATGTGTACTCTAAGATTGTGATTTATTTGGCTGATGCCATTAATTTGATTGAACGATGAAAACTGTCTAATTTGAGACGCTAGTCAATATCTCAAATAGGCATTTCTATTTGTAGTCCCTCTCATATTTTTCTGTAGTTTACAAGGCAAAAATAAAATAAACATGGTTATTTTCTTGTGGTGAGTGACGATTACGACTACACATAGAGACACAGGACATGACTTGAGCGGCTGAGGGAACTGCATCAAACGATCCGAAGGCTCTCACATTATATTAAATATCTGCGTGCATAGTGCGATCATTTTGTAAAGAATTTGAGGCTAGAATTCGTAATTGGATGTTAACAACATCAGAGAAGGGGAAATAGCAGAAGGCGCACTCGAATTTCGTACAGGAATTGGACTTCACAAATCATCAGCTATCAACTTTAACTTTTGTTCCGAACCATCCTCATGTTCATCCACATTTTAATGACAAGAGGAAGAACAGGAATTCAACTCTCATTCCGATTTCGACTTTCTCACATTCCACGAGCGTGTCAGTCAGTCAGTCAGCCAGCCAGTCAGTTCGCTCAGCGTCCATGCTCCCTTCCTCCGTCGTAGCCCGAACGCCGAACAAGACTCAACAGTTGAGATCAAATTAAACGTGAACTCCAAACACACACACAACTCCAACAACTTTTCATTTTCATCCATCTGATCTGCTGCACGTCCACCAAACTTTTTAGCTCCCACTTAGTCTTCATGGATTTATCTTGGCCATCATCATCCATAAACCTCTCACAAGTTGTCAATGAGCCTTGTTTGAAATCATTTCGTATCTATATTAATAATTCTATGAGTACCTTCTGTACGAGTACGGACAACTACTACACACTATTACTGCTACACAGAAAACAAAATATTGAAAGATTGAAACCTTTAGCCCTGGCAAAAAAAAACGTATTATATGGTCTGCCAGACTTTCTAGTTTTCTTTCTCATGAGCATAATAATAATTGATTTGACAAGTGAAACTCCCACTCCCACTCTCCTCCACATCAACAAGAACGAGATGAATACAAGTTTGAGTACAGCGGACGGCAGGGACTGAAGGTGAAAGGTTCATTTTTCATTAATGTACCTACCTTACATATGTATGTACCAAACCAAAGTATACTGCTTAATACGAAGCCCACCACAAACTGCATCTCTACATAACCGTATAAATTCTAGACGAGAAAAAAAAACGTAGGGAAGGGCAAAAATGGATTGTAAAGTCAACGGAGACAAAACTTTTATAAAAAATCTTACAATTGAATTTAGTCTCAAAAATCACAGTCACCTTGAAATTTAGAGAAAATATTGATATAGTCTATTAATCGCAAGATTACAGATACAATCGGGATGAAATATTCAATTTCAACAAGGAACGAATTCAGAAAAGATAGATAATTTACGATGAGAGGAATGTGAGCGTCAACGTTCAACGTACTCAAACTACATAATAGCAATGACAGTAGGAGGGAGTAGTATAGTAGGCAGTTGGTAATAAGTTGTGTTCACTAAGGTCAAAAAATACATGTAAAGTCGGCAGTGCCTAATGATGAGAAGACGACCCTGACTGCATAATAGAAAATCTACATAGCCTAGGCCCTAGGATAAGCTCCTTTCTTCCCCCTTATTGCCTCTCTCTCTCTCTCCTTTGACTTTTAGCCTTTGGGTTGAGCCGACATTGGGAATTATTATCGAGAGAAAAAAAAATAACATCCATGAAATGAACCAGTAACTTTTGTACTCGTAACGAAGGTAATATAACAACAAATTCGGTTTTAAAACTGACATTTATGGCTAATAATTTGTTTCCTTCTGGCAATTATATACATGTTCGTGCCTCAAAATTACGTAATACGTAATTATTTTTTCTAATCATCATTTCTTCTTCGAGAGTACAAAGCATGACTATGTTCTATTTTAGGCGGATTACGAATATATACTGTCTTTTAAAAAAATCCAAACTACAAACAAATAGAGAGCACGAGATTCCTGTATGTAGAATAACGTCCTGTCGACTCTTACAACAAGCTTTAATTATTGTGGTTGGTTTAACTTTGGCTTGATGCGCTCTACAGCAGCATGTAAACTATATGAACAGTGAATACACACAAAAAAAATAGTTCAACTTGGCTCTGGGCTTCCCTGTGAAAGGAAAGGAAAATATAACGTGTGTATATATAACATAATAATAATACATGAATCTGTCATGTCACGAGAATGAGAATTTCAAATTCCTCAACGAAGGAAATGAGCTTGCCAAGAAATTTTCGCCCTATTTTTGTTGACCCTGAATTAAATCATGTGATTGGGTTTTTGCCATTTATATATTCGTATTTGAATGGGTTAGCGGGTGGGTGGGTGTGTTCCATTTTAATGTTGCACTGCACTTTGCATTTCTCTGTGTAATCAAGTAGGTAATCATATTTGCCACTACTCACTCACTCACTCAATACTGAGAGAGAGTACACACACAACTCTACGCTCTTCTCTCTTATGCAGGGCAATGGTAATAATAGTAATAGGAATTGGAATATGGAGACGCAAATGAAAGCAAAGTGTACATTTCCGCTTACAATACCGTTAAATGTTCTAGTCGTCAGTCTAAAAATGTCATTCCATAGCTCACAGATTTATTTCCTGTATACTTCCCAATTTAATGTATAGTCACGGGCAATGATATATATGCACATACCAAAGTATATAATTAATTAAAAGAAATTCAAGTGAAAAATACAAAATGTACAGAGAATCTGTCCACTCCCTACTTGTATAGATACAGCATTCAATTTTATATTGGTATATCCGTGTAAGTATTAGCACTACACCTATACACATGCATTATTAGGGACATTTCCTATAGCTGAAGACAAGCTTTCCCCGCCCATCCATCTATCTATCACTATGCTTTGTTTTCCAAACAATAAATTTAGTTCAAGACTCCAGAGTGAAATGGGACAAGTTTAGAAAAGATAGTAGATGTGCATTTTAGCATTAACATTAAATACCATTTAAACACGGAAAGACAAAAAAAACGTGATGTTTGGAACTTGGAACACTTTTCCTCAACCTTCTACGAAATTCTCTGAGAAAATCCGAAAATCAAAGAATGTTTTTTGCATTCCGTGACTACTTAGAAAAATATGTAGGGCCTGAAAAGTGGAAATATTCTGTCAACTATCACAATACAAGTCCCTTTACTAAGTACCTTAAGACGTATATACAGCCTGTGTACAGAAAAAGAGAAAGACACCATAGGAAAGGGACTAGTGACTTGTCAACCTACTTACTCACTTCCACTGCTACACAGTCCTTAATTTCGACATCTCCTGATATAGTATTTCTGACTGAGCCATTGCATCGGCAGCATTGATGCTCTGTTTTGGTTCTGCTCAACTTAAGGATTTTGAGTAAAAGACGACAAGTGTAAATTGTAGTCGTTCATGGTACGACCAAATGAGCACTTTAGGGATTTCAAGTCGAGTAAATTCGTAAATTGTGAAGAAGACCAAGAAAAAAATCCCAGATACTTAGCCGGGCTACTTTTACTAACGAATTCATAGATTCCGCTTTTTCGCCCTGTATATTAGTAGTCGCTTTAGTTTTCGTATGCGCTGTAGTTTTAGTAGTTGTGAATGTCGATGTCGATGTCGTTGTCATACTGCACGAGATTATATATTCATTTTTTCCGTCTTCTCCTTCTCCTTCTCCTCTACATCGTTGGGAAGGTAACCGAGCGGAAATCTCATTTGCAACTTTGGCAATTTTCGATTCTTAGAAGGTAGTGTAGACTGGAATGAGGAGAACATGAGCCATCAATAGATTCATCTCAAGGAAAAGAAGAAAAGTCAGGTCTCCCCAGTCAAAATTACTGGGAGAGCCATGGAGACAGAACGTAGCTAGGTAGGTAGGTAGGTAGGTGCATATAAAATAATATGATGAGAAAATATTATACTCAAGAGACAAGGACAGAGAGATGGAGTGATAGAGATGTCCTAAGTTAGAATAAGAATTAGAGCCAAAATTAAATTACACTTTACTAAGTAAGAAAAAGAAAAAACCCTCAGTCGGATTTTGATTTTGGCAAATGTTATTTGGCTGGTCTCTCTTTCTCTCTCCTCACAGTCCATAGTCCACACAGCATGGATATTTCGATTTCGAATTCGGAATTGGAATTTGAAATACATTAAATAGTAATTGTATTTTAGTATTCCCATCAGAGCCTTCCGGGTGATCCACCATGACGAAAATGCAAATAATAAATGTGCAAATTTGTCACATAAAAATTCCGGAAGTTCCTGAACACTCAAATCAATCCTACATGTGTCCATATATATACACACGAGCAGTACAACTACAACTAGAGACAGACATGGAGCAATTTAAAAACCCAAATTAGCACATTTTTTAAAAAATATGTATCTACGTACGCATTCATAGGATTATGACTATGAATCTACAATATGATACACGCCTTGTTGTAAGTCTGAACATTTTCCTGAACGTTTAAAATATAAATGGTAACTTTACAGATGTGACTCAGGATGGAAGACAGCTGGAGAGGAAAGCCACAACGACAACAACTTACAAGTTTCATTTTCTTTCCGTTGTCGTTGTCGTTATGTCGTTTCGTGGGAGGTGACAAAACTGAATAAAATCATAATAAAACAGCTCCACACTACTTCGTTTAAACTGCACTTGGATGATTATTTTGTATGCAAGTATTTATTTGTACAGCCTTTGCCTTTGGAATCCATATTTCAGTCGGAGCAGACCATGGGTAGTAAAAACTACTTCAGGTAAAATAACTAAATGTTTAACAAGCTTAACAACCAGTAAGATATAATTTAATTGATGCTCAATATTTAAATTCCTGTCTCTCCTCTGTGTCTCTCTGCCCTCTCAAAACATTTAAATGTTCATAACTATTAACTTTTAAAGACGGGATAATTACTTGGAAACGAATAAAGATTAACATTTAAATAATAAATAATCTATTAAAACAACAAAATCAATATTTCCATAGTCAAGAAGAGGTCCACTAAAATAAAAATTAAAAATACTCTACAATCTGCACTACGCTGTCAGTACACAGATACAGAACGGGAAGGCATCTCTAATCTTTTTCAAGGTAAGCGCACCTTTCTTTTTTCCTTTTTTGTTTCACTTTTTTTTAAAACCCTTTCGTTCGTATTCTAAATTCATAGGTACAGTACAGATTACAGATACAGACAAATTGCTAGACCCTACAAAAACACAGACTGAGAGAGAGAAGTAGGCTATTACTATTGCAGGTATTACTAATACTATCTAACTACTATATAATATAATTACGTTTGCCAAGACGTTCCAATACTTAAGTGCATACCATATTATACAAAATCTAATATACGTGGTGCATAAAAAATATTTCCCATCAAAAAGCGGAAGAGGAGAGAAGACTACAGATAAGGGCGATATGGCCCATGCTTCAGCTGTCATAAACTTTTATGAGAGCTCCACGTTGACTGATTCTCATCAACACAACTCCCAAAAATTCAGGCAATAATCCTCTCAAGTCGACAGGGCAAAACAACACAATATAAAGTACAGCTGTACAGCCAAGCAAAACTATATGAGCTACGTGTTTGTTGTGTGTAGTCTAGTATACAATCTACCGTCTACATATATCATATGTAGACTTCTCACTCTCACAATTACATGAGAAAAGTAGCAATGTAATAAATACTGTGTATACAGAAAAAATAATGCAAACCTGCGGGTGGTCCGATTCAGTTCATCTCTCGGGACCTTAACGACGTAGTAAAGAATTCCACCATGTGAAACCGACATACTCGGCATTATTAGTACTATATAGAATTATTATATTTTGTCTTGATTTCAAATTTAGATTTAGTTCAGAGTTTTGTATCTCTCTCTCTCTCTTTTAACCAATAAGTATCAAGTTTCTGTCTTCAATCTCGAGCATCTACAGATACGAAGGTATAAGGAAGGTAGTTGTGTACAGATCACTTGGATGAAAATCAGTACAAAAATAGGCTCAGATGAAATTAGTCTGATTAAAATTGATGACACATTTTAAATTTGAATAGACATTTCACTCCGTCCTACAATCCTCACTCACGAAGTCACAAGACAATGCCAACTGTGGGATGTGCTGACTGACTGGGTCAAAAGACACATAAGAATCCGCTTCACCTGCTCTGCGTCTGCGACGATGCCGCGTATTCAAAAGTATTTTCCTTGATTTGAAAAAATCCAACGGAATTATTCGTACAGGTTGTACATGATGATGATGATGATGATGATCAGTCAGGGAATTGGAAACACTTCAAAATGATAATTATGTAATCGTGAGGTTGGCCAAGCAGAATAAATTTGAGACTAATCATCAGTTATAATTCAGCGACGCGGGACAAAAAACTAAGACCAGTCAAAACCATAAACAAAGTCATGTCCATTATAATTATGATGATTCGTTGGATCTTACAGGTATGTAGCTCTCAAGTGGTACTAAATATCACACCATACTCTGTATTCCGTATTCCATATTCCATATAGGTAGGTATACTTCTGTGTTCTTGAAATTGAATTAAAGTTCACCACCACGACCACAACACATCAGAGTGACAACAACACTTTGAGATCCAAAACATGGGAAAGCTTTTCTCTCTGTGGGGAACGAAGATGAGGATACACTGTAGTAGAGACTGTAGTTATAGTAGTCAACATAAACAACGACAACAACAGCAACAAAGCACAGCTGATTTGCATACTAACACGGCCGCGGTAAATTATAATTATAATTGTATAGGGAGGAAGGCAGTAGGTCTCGATCTCGATTCTGGAGCTCGAGTTGGAATTCCTGCAGTGCAGTGTGCTCTGACACTTGAAGACACGCTAAGAGTGGAGTAATGTTGAATAAAAACATCTTTTTATATGGTCGCGTAGGAAGGTAGGGAGGTTGCTGTGGCTAATATCAGAGTCAGCGAGGACGATTATTATTATTAATAATAATTTCCCTATCACCACCGACCACCGGTACCGGTAATGGCTTTGGCTCCGGCTCCGGCTCCGGCAACCTCCATCAAGTCAGCTATTGTATGCCCCCTATATATTCCTTCCTGTACACCCTATTACTAGGTAGGTACATAGCTAGTCGGATTAAAATTACAATTACTCTCCGCTCTGACTAGCCCGTCTGCCTATAATCATACAACTCCATCATAACAGAATCCATAAACCACATTCATCCATCCAACAAACTATAGTCTCAGCACCGGCACACATAAGAGCCCGAAACAAGACAATGTATACTACAGGATTCAGTGCTAAAGACATATGGCTCAGGATGAAAACTGAAGGCTCAGAAAATGGGAAGTATAGGGACCTATACGGACATAATTATACTTTATTGTTAGATACAGACTCCATTAGGGTACATACCACATACTCCATAGCCACACTTGAAGAAGAGTACGGCGATGACGATGAGGATGGAAATCCTTTGTGAGAGAGGGTAATAACAGCTTCTTGTGAGCATAATAATATTTCTCTATTATTATGTATAATTAATTTAAAATGTCATGGCCAAATCAAGTCAAGCCTAATTGCCCGGCGATACCTTCCTTCAAATACGGAGATGTAATAATAAGAGGCGTCACGTGGTAAAATACTCTCCACTGTTCCACTGGCATTTTCCAATTCCATTTGGATCCAGGATCTAGGCTTTGAGTCTTGGAAATGCAATCATAATGATCTATATCATCATAATCAAATCCGGTTCCGTATCCGTATTCAGTACAAGTACAACGTCGAGAATCTAATACTGAGTAGGTAGGTACCTAAATGCTTTCCCCCTGCTGCCTGATATAGTCTATTCCCATAGCCAGAGTATGAAAGTAATGGGTAAGAGTATATAGGCTGTGTGGGTAGGTCCCTCAAAATTAGCTGAGAATTACAAGAGTACTACTAATTCTGTGGAAAAGCCATAGAGCTGGAATTAGGAGAGAAACTATGAAATGCTAAATCCAAAGTCAAACTAGATGGTTATATACTCTATTATTACTATTTTATACCATGAACTAATCAATGTTAAATTTTGACTTGATTCCAGTTCCAGAGCATGAAACAGAGCCAATGCAATATTCTTAACTCGCATCATTCTGTTGTTACAGCTCTCCACATCACTACTACTACTAGATGGGTTCCTACTCAGAGACATTAATAGCAAATAGCAAGAAGTAGTCTGGCTATGGCTCTGCTCTACTTCTCGATGTCTATTCAATCCTTTCTTTCTTTATTTTTTCCCCCTTTCCTTCCTTTCTGCACCGGCACCCATCCCGACGCCAGCCTAGTTGAATGCAAGTCATTGAGAGGAATGAGCATGGGCGCACGGACGAATTCGGATTTGAACATTACAACTCCCCACCATATCAATGAAGATATTATCATAGATCTATGGTGACATGAAGGACAAGACAAGGAAGTTCTTTTCCCATTACACCAAAAAACCAAAACTAAAACCGATAGGGATGAGAAATAAAAAAAAGTTATGGGAAATGCATTGTGGACAAAATGTCAATGCCAACCGTCACGGTTTCCGTCATCATCCTTTCTGTTTTATATGTACATGTACAATGTTCCCCTTGAATGAAATTCCTGATTAGCTTTTTACTGTCAACAGATCGCAAGTTCTCAATTTTGTCGAAAATCGAAATCCAATCAGGTCGCCCTTCAAATTGAGATGAGTTTTTTAAACACTCTCATTTATGTAGGGACGTACATATATGTATGCATTTATGTGCACATGTGTAATTTGCTCTGGGTCACACATGTTTTGCAATTTTTTTTACAGCCCAATATTTTGTATTTTATAATGATTACATAATCGACAATTTTGACAATTTACATTTCAAATATCCTACCACAAAAAGTCGAATAAACAATTTGATATTTTATGATTTTTTTCTCCGTCGTATTTTTTTTCTAATTTTGTTCACCACAAGTTAAAAATGAGGAACATACCTAATAATTTTTGAGCGCCAAAGTTAGTACAACGTGGACATACATAACTATACTCAGGATCAAGAAATGACTCCTAAAGCTTTGCTTGGCTAAAATACTTGAGCAGATGTTCAGTTGGTTTGGTCCCTGTGGCTGTTGTTTGTTGGTTCGAGAGAGATAGGGACGAGTCTTATTTCTCTATATACACACTGCCAAATGATGCCAAAATATATATAATAATACAAGAAGGTTTTTAAGGTTTTTCCATGAATTTTTTTGGACTAAAAAAAATGTTCAAGGTGGACTCCCAGATTCATGATGTGCACGAGCCAAGAACAACATTTGATGGTGGCACTAAAGTCGGAGCGGATTAGCTATTATATATTAGATACTGCTCCTCAGAATGCCACACGTACTCCAACGTCACAATTCACATGAGGAGTGAATTTACTCTCATGTATTCGCACTCAGTCGGAAGTTAGCTCCGAGATTAAAAAATAAACCCCCGAAGCCTTCGCCGCCGTCTTCTCATCTCTTCCTTTCCATAGATTCAAATAACTTTGTCTTTATGACATGTGCAGACGAGAGATTTTTTCCCCTTAGTATACTTTCTCAAGGCATGGCATCGCATGGCTTTCCCATCCGCTAAATATAGCTTATAATATTATTTCATTATATTGTAACAGAACCTATAGAAAATCGACTACACAGGGAGTTTATGGAGTACGAAACCAAAACGGTTTGCAAAGTACAGATTCAAAGAAGCGAATCCGGTTCAAGAGCAACTCCGTGTGAGCCATATTATATAGCTTGTGCAGTATCTCCATATACATAATATGTACACACTCAAACACATGTTAGAAAAGTCATTCAGTCCGTCTGCATGGGCTTGTGTACTCATTTTTGAAACACAAAATACAAATTTGAATTACACATGCGTACAGAGTACTGTGAGTAATTATTATGAATATGAGCACCGAACAACACAGTACAGAGTAGATATGTACTTGTTTCCCACGTCTAAAATGGTATATGAAAGCAATCGTTTATTTCCCCAGTCTTACATGTGTTCACTCTTCAAAGTCTCAGCCAAGAAATGTCGCCAAACGAAACATTTTCGAGGAAGAAAAAACACAGGAACTTATGACGATCAACGATGTGTATGTTGACATTATCCAGTCACCCAAAAATGTCAAAACTCTCAAGGTCTGTTTTAAGTAAAAACTCTTCAAGTCATTTTTGACTACATTTTTTTCATCTCTCGCTCAGTCAGAATATTTATGTCTACAAATTTTCCTTGAGAAAAATCTTTACTAGGCCCAATAGCAAAAGCACCAATATCTAGTAGTATAGTAGTACTATGTGCAGTATGAATGCCAGTGGAGCACAAGCAACTCGAGTATTGAGCAGTCTACTAACCATAACCATGAGTAGATTAGAAAGTCCGGATTCTCTCTCTAAATAAACAAATATACACTCACAGGACCTTTATTTTTAACTGTCTTCCAAAATGCTCAAAAGTAATTCATAAATGTCGATAGTTTATATAAACACATCCTCGACAATTTATTACTGCATTCAAATCAAAAATTGTAGGTTTATTAGCAAAAGCCTTGATACAATTTTCCTATCAAAACATTTTCTTTCCTATCAATATATATTTTATTATGTAACATTTATCGTGAGGTACATAGTAGGTATACGCACGAGACTCTCACAGTCAATAAGACACCTACATACATCAAAAATGAAAAACGCGCTAAGAATAATTTCTTATTTATCTGTGTAATCTGGACCTGTACACACTTGTGGAGAAATTAAAAAAATACAATAGGATGTAGAGATAGGTACTTTCTACCAGCTGACAATATGAACACATTGACATTCAAGAGTGTCGACTACATAAGACGTAAACTTGTGCTCCTTCGCGTCTTCCCTTTGTCTAAATCACGCCTTGAGAACGTCTCAAAGTGGCAGAGTGCAAAAATAGAAATAAACCGCGACAGAGCCGAAGGCGCTAAACAAAAATTCCTCTATTACTCTGACTGACACTTGGTCGTGTTGAGAGCTCACACTTATCATTATCACGTCAAAACCACGAGGAAAAGTTTCTACCTGTGCTCCAACTAAAACATAGAACACACACTTGTATTTAGATTCAGATTTAAATTTAGAATTCTTCCTATGAAAGCACCTACGGAATATTGTTGTAGTTGTAGTTGTTTTGTATATAGTAGTAGTTAGTGCAATATATCCACGACACGTTCAACTATACCTCCTACAAATCCGTCACACAAACCTTAAAAAGACGAAAAAAATAACTAGTGAGAAGCTCCTCGCCGTCTTTTCTCCATACTTTCTGAGCTTCTATACTTTCTACACTCGACGAGAGGCTCGTGACAATGAGGAAAGCGAACGTCGGCAGTTCTATTCTATACGTATACACTCAGGATAGAGGCAGAGGACGGAGACGAAGCGTGGTCTCTTGGTTCAATACTTTGTTTGGAGAAGAGAGAGAGAAGCGACAGTGTCGATAAAAGATGCCAACCTGAGCTGTGAAGACAAGTGACTGATTTGCCCGTAGAATTGGCGAGCGGAATTGAGGAAGAAAAGTTTCACCATTCCGTTACAATTCCAGAAGACATTAAACTTCCCTCTGCATAGCCAAGTGAGGAGGAAAAGGAACATGCACGTATATCTAATCCTGTGTGGATGTGGGAAATGGGGAAATGGATAAAATATATATTCACCTGGGTCTGTTTTATTTGATATGTAACCATACGATACGTCTAAAGGCTATGACTCCACTCGCACTTCTTACAATATCACCACTACTAACTACTACACTATTACTACTACTACTACTACTCACTGCACAAATACAAATACACCACCTTCACTCCCTCCGCGACCTTATTCATACTCGTGCTTCTATTCCTACTCACCGTCCTTTTACTTTCCGGTTAAAATCTATTACACCTTCTCCCTCAGAATAGCTCCTACTAAATCCTCAATGTATAATTTATATGGATGGAGAAAGGAGGAATAAACGGCGAGTGTACTGCCGCTGGCTGTGTACACTTTTAAAATGAAATGGATAAAACTTGAGAGCGTTACTTTTCATAGTTTCCTTCCTTCCTCGTCCTCCCAACAAGAAATATAGGAATTGGATGGGAAAAGTTAAAGGAAAGGCGAACAAGAAGGAAACTGAATACCTTCAAAAATATTCTGTAGAGTTGGAGGAGCATATTATAGAGCATCCTTCTACCAGATTTTTTTTTGTCTGGCCGTCTTTTCGTCCTTTTTTCCAGCATTTCTTATCGCATGCACCATACCGCACACACTCTCTCTCTTCTCCATCTACATCCAAATCCAGATCCAGCTGTGTTTTATTTTGATATAGTTACTCTTTTATTCGTTATTCCTATGACGAGATAGGGAGATGGTCTATCTTGGTCGTTCCCAGTGCCAGTAGCAGAACCACTCATGGGGATGTACATAAACGTAAACATACGTTTTGGCGTTTCGCTTTACTTTCCCAAACATACATTACGCTACATTACGTATGTACACACGAGTTCAAATGTGGCATAAATTTGAGTAGTGTGCACATCCATATAATATATAACCATCAGAATTTCAACTCTCCAGCTCCATACAGTCTTTCCCTTGGTCGGCTCTTGCCCGTGCCGTGGCCGTATAACCGTAAAACGCGAAATGATATCACTTATAAGATCATAATATTGGGGGAAAGATACGTGCATTCCTTCGTGTCTAGTGAGAATCAAAACAACAAAACTGCACTGTGCTTGGGTCTGGCCTGCTCCACTGTGATCTAATCTGATGTGATATTATTATGGTCTCTCTCTCTTCAGAGTCTCAATATATCCGTAGGAGTCTGGGTGAGAGTGTAAGGAAAAAGTAAACTAGAGTTGTTGGAGACGGAGAGAGAGAGCGAGAGATAGGAGGAAAGTAAGAGTTTAGAAAGGAAATGGTTGAAGCATGTCTATTAGAGAGCTCCGCTCACAGTCACAGCGCATGTTTGCCCTTTCATTTTTTTTTATTTTGTACGGGAGTCGGTCGGGTTAGTTCGATGACTAAATTTCACTACTGCTCTTTGCTCAATGTCCCACAATTCCCTCCCGCCCTCAGCTTCACACACAGACACACACACACACACAACACACGCATGCATCTCCCCACCATTACCATCCCCATCGCATCGTCCTCCACACCAAATATCCCACCATCTCCCATGTGTGTCCTACAGAAGATAGAAGATAGAAGGAGGAAGAGGTAAGCTCCTACAATATTATAAATACGGCATCTCACATCGGAGCATCGGAAGTGCAACCATTACTCTGAATGAATACAATTTTTTTCTTCTACTCCATATGCCTCAAAAGCTTATAGCTTATGTCTCAGCGTAACCGAGGCCGAGAGAAATGAGAGTAGTTTCCAAAGCTGACTTATTATTTATTAAATCATTTTTACCTCCACACACTACGGCAATGTACATAGTGGTACAACTGTGGCTCCACTACAAAACGACTGCCATATTTTTTTCCCCATAGCTTAAGCTACCTGCTACACCTATACTACCCACCAATAATGTTTCCGGGCTTTTTAGCTCAAGCGGATGCACTTTACCATGTCTTTCTTTTATCAGTGTCAAGTCAAATACAGGATTTAATGTATAAAACCCTAAAAAATTAACTATCTTGAATTTACTTGAATTTGTTCATTTATACTACTCTTTTGTCGTAATCCGGATACACATGGATAATTAATTTAATGGAATATTAATGTGAAAATATAAAAAAGAATTAACTATACAATTCGTTTTTTTTTGTAATAAAGAGTTTTCCTCTCTGACTCCGATGGAGCTACCACTACTACTCCGGCTCCGACCCAAAAACATCCAATCATAAATCTTACCTACGCTAGGTATATACATCACATTGAGTAGAGCAAATCACAGTGGGGTCCACGTTTTGTAAATACCCACCTAGAGGTGAATTATAAACTAACAAAAGTAACAACTCCGAAGAGCCTATACGTCTTACGTATAGTTAATACACAAAAGAGAACGGAGCAAAACTTGGTGTGGTCACATGAGTTAAGTGTGAGACAGCCACATATGCAAATTATAACTGACATAACTGACATTGTTTAATGCTTCTGAAATGCAATCGCAATAGAAGAGCGGAAGAAGGAATTGCCACACCCTGCAAAAAGTTGGTAGCCATGAGAGTGTGCTCCTACTATACTGGGGAAACCCGCCCGTCATAAGTCTCTCCCAGCACCACGTGACTCCTGAGGTTTATCGTCGCAGTCACTTTTGTACGAAACGAACGATTAGAAATACATACAGAAAGAAAACAAATCATCCTGAATTTTGTAGTATTTCTTAAATATCTCATGTTTTTCATACATGTGTATTTCTCTACCTGTAATTAGAATTCAGTAGTCAGTATACATTGTTGTAGCAATTATAATTTGTTATGCAGTGCGTGTCACAGGAAATATCTACATACCTACGTACAAGTATAGCAAATGCATCAGGGCAGCTTTGAAGTTTAGTTTGAAATTGAAACAGAAACACAAACAGTGTTCTCGCCGTACAAATTCCTTCAAATACTTCGTCCACTCACATACATATCCAGGCCCGGCGCGACAGGTACCCCGGCTATGGTCTAGCTCCTGGTTACGGCCCTCACTGTTTAAAATTGTACACGTGTTTGCACCACTATTTTGTTAGTAAGTCTGACGATGAGCCCGGCCCTGGTTCAGTGGACCACCTGAACCATCTGTCACGCCGGCCCTGTTATCCCACAGACATCCAAAGTACAATTAGACATAATTTGTACAGCGTTTAATTCAAAGGGAAACTTTACAACAGAGAGGAGACTGTGTAGGCATGCACAAAAGTATAATTTAATGAATGAAATGTGAAATAAAGGCAAAGTCGGAGTCGGAGCCGACATTCCAAAATAATAAGTGGGAGTAGTTAACTACCGACCGACACCGCGACCTACTACCTACCCACCCACATGCCTAGTGTCCTAACAAAAGCAAATAATAGACATATATGTACATTTGGGAACACACAATAATGGAAGCTTTTATGATTTTATAAATTCCATATGTTACACACAGAGAGCCTTTACAATTTATTCTTACATGAAATTCCCATTCGCAACATGCTCGTCCTTAAAATCACATTCACTGTGTAGCTCTCACATGGAGCCTGGTATTAACTGCACCACCATCGCATCACTGTAATAACTACAGATATAGCACAGAGAAGTCACAGTTATTTTATTTCGTATCATTATTGTTAGTTTGACTTTGACTGAGTTTAGCCAGTGCCAGTGTACATTATAATTACTGACGTTGATTGACTTAGATCCCCCAGATTATTATTATTAGTAGTAGTAGCTTGTCTATTTGTATTAGGACTTGTTAGCAGAAATATTGACGGAGTCCTGAATAGCTCATGTATACACATGCAAGTGGCGTGGGCGAGTAGGACAAATATATTATGAAGGTGGGTAGTGCCAAAAAAACATATTACTCATATGTTTTTGCCATTGGACTTTGAATAACCTATACCTATGTATATTTGCCCTTGTCAGTTTGGGATTGGGAATCAGTAGTGATAGTGAGCGGTGCGTACATACAGATACTCTCACTACTAGTATTCACGGAAATCCATTTTGACAGTCGACATATTCGACGTTCGACTTCGACATTTTAGTTAAGAATAGCCCATCAATTCTTATGGTTTGTCTCCACATATCATCCCTCTCCTAACATAATTATATGTGCATATACACCTACCTACCTACTGAGTGATGAGCAAAATTCCGGTAAGAGATAAAATGAGCTCAAGCATGATATCACTGAACTACAAACCTAAATATTTAATACTGTCATAGATCAGAGGGGAAGATTACGAACCAGTGATTCCCATTTCCATCATGCCTCATATTTCCATTGCCACTGCGTCTCACATGGAGATACTTGGATTTAGCTAATGTCTTCCCTCCACTTATGTAGGTACTTTCACCATGTTTATAATTATTATAGGATTACAAAATAGGTCACGTCCAAATCCTCCCATACTTTTTGTGACATCAATATAAGTACACACTTCTCTTTAGTAAAAGTACGACATTACTCCTACAATGTCAAGATCAGGAGTTTATTAAAATTATATGTACTATCAATAATAGAATTATTATATACATGGATTGTCCTCGTTATAATTACCAATTATTACCAATAGCAACCATAAAATTATTGTCGCCTTTGTGCGCACTCAAATTCAGAAACGGAAAATACTACCTATATATATTATATCCAGAATTATTTGTGCATCTTTTTAAACATTACGGCCAAATGTCCTGCTGAATCTAATCAATCTCATCACTCACTTCCACTACATGTCCATGCCCCATGCCATATGGTTCTAATTCCTTGCTCGTTGTCGTCCCTGGCCTTTTTTAACGATTAACGATCTTATTCCTACACTCCTCTCCAGCACGAGAACGAGAGGAGTGAAGGTCGTTTTTGGAATTCATTTATTTTCCTTTTCATCCATGTGATGATATTTCCGACTCCACGCCCAAAAACTTCATTCCCATGATTGACTTATGTACTATTTAATAGCTTTTACCCGCCATCCGTTCCTAATGAACTCTTGTCACACAATTTTCAAAAGAAAAGGATAACTTTTGCACTACTTCAAAGAGACAGAGGATTAATCCACTCAAGTCTTTTCTCTCTCCTTCTTCCATTTCTTCCACTGATTTTCCTCCCCTCTGGTCCTCTTTCCTCGTCTAACTTCCCGTCTTGTCTCCTCCAGATAAAGTTAAAATTACTTATATAGTATATAGCCTATAGGCCTGATACGAACTTGTAGACTCACAGTGCCAGTATATTATATACATATTAATTAATAAGTAATTATATAGCTGCATCCCCACATCCACCAACTTAATTTTCGAGCTTCTTATATTCTTACTGTTTGTAGCGTAGCCTATTGCGATTGCAATTAGAAACCATTATTATAATATTTTCTCTACAAATTCATCAAGTCAACGATGGCATATTATATAGTAGCTGAATTTTTGACTTGACTGCCGTAATACTGGTCATTGAAGTCAGGATTGAGGTAGCATATTACACAGTTCAATTAATTCCGCAATTCGTTATATATCCACACTTACAAGATTAGATTACTTAACAAAACTGCAGGTATGCCACCCATGTGATCCATTTCTTGTCTCTTTCAATGTCAATGTCGATTTTTGAAGGCAGGTAAATTATTTTCTTTATCAATTTCGTAGCATTACCTCGAGGGATTCGGTAATCTTGAGAACAGATTTTGTTGACAGGCACACGTTACCTCTGTGGTTTGAGCAAATAAATTGGTTTTTGTTTTTATTTCCCGATTATGATTTCGATCAGCCTCTGTTTTATTAGAAAGTGAACGTGAGCAAATTATGACTGAAACGCAATTATTACTCACTGCCTCTTCAATTTTCTCGAGCCAGAGGTACTGTAGTCGAAATTAAAGTCGTCATCCCCATTCCATAGGATCATAATTTATATGGAAGAATAATTGAATTATCAACCAAGATCCATAGTCCCGCCAACACTTTGGGAGCCACAGAAAATTGAATATCTTACAGCAGTTTTCATCCTAATCCCTGTCCTGATTAGCTGCTCTTGAACTTTAAGACTTTGAAACTTTGTCTGAGTTTGATATTGAGTTTGAAATTGAATTTTAAGACGAAAATTTAAATATTTAGACTATACACAGCATATAATATAGAGTAGAATGAGGGATGCAGCAAAACCGCGGCGCCGAACGCTATTGTCTATAATATAGTTAAAAAGGAATCATATAATCAGACCCTGATTGGGATTGGGATTATTTATCAAGTTCAAAGTTCAAGCCGAGGGGCATGTACATGCTTACATATAGTCCCATCAGACAGACTCCCGCAGTACAGAGATAACTATGTAATATAGTAATAACTATACTTGTGAAATTAATTCGTTTGGCAGTAATCACCAAAGCAAGCGAGAGTCTGTGAGTTTAATTGAACTAATTATATTTCAAGGATACAAAAAGTTGGCATTGTTTACAAGCAGAGTATGACATTTGGACAGTTAAGACCGGATGTCATTGATTACATCTGGTAAATGCGTAATATTTCTTTTAACTGAAGTTGGGATAACAGGGCATGGGAATGGCAACGGTAGTCAGATGGTAGAGTACAAAAAAGAACTTGAATATCTTGTAACTCGTCTCTTCCCTCGGAACGACAGAGAAATACAATTGCACATTTAAGTTACATTCCCTCATTGCAACCAACAGCATATAAATACTACACCGGTTTGACGATTTTCATTGTTCCAGTATGTACCTTGAGTCTCCGTACTCTACTAACTCCACACAAGACATGTAAGCAATATCTCGTTCTGCCAGTGCACTCTAAACTGTGAGTAATGACAAGCAAGATGTTTCTTCGTCCTTCCTTTTTTTTGCAACGGGACTGGCATATACACAGTCAGTGACTAGTGACTGTTGAATCAGGTCCAATATTTGAAGGATACGCGGATGTACCACTTGTACAAATAAATCCTCTATGCCATACCATCATACCATATTACCATTGCCAGGCTAAAAAATGTCTATTCAGTATTCATCATCATAGGAAAAACCCGTGCCTCACACGCTCCGGCTCCTTCCACTACATTTTGGGACTCTGGACTCTGACTGACTGAGAAGTGTTTGCATTATCGTTTTCTAAAAATCTGTAAGCGCATTTTACCAACTCACTTTGAGTCAGTATTAGTCCAGCCCATTTCCTTACAAAATCCATGGATGCATATGCTCAATTCCAACGATTTTATAGAATGTCAAATGTCACATAACCCTATGAAAACGAAAATGTTTGTAGTATTATTCTAAAGTCTAACCTAGAATTCCTTTTAAAATTTGTTTATGTAGTTTTTGCTTTTGTTTTCGTTTCGGCGGAAATGTTCTCATTTTCAAAGGATGAAGTTTAACACGGAGTTATTCGACTTCCTAGCCCCTCGCACCCCGCACCCCGCACATACTGACTAGTGAGTATATTATGTGAGCACACTACTACATATACCTTCACATAAATTACACTTGTGCTATAATGTATGAATCTCTCCCTCTCTCTACTTTCAATTTTTATTTTTATCGTTATTTATTCAATTCTTGCCGTAGCCCAAATATTATTAATGCGATTTTAAAAACCAACTCTTTTAAATTGAGTGCAGAAGATGGAAGCTGAGAGAGAACGAAAGAGACAAAATCCTATGAATACTGTGGTACTGGTTCCATTCAGACAAAATCTCAAAAGCCTATTTTCGTAATGGAGTGTTACGGTATTTGTATTCAATCGATCATTTCTTAAGGATAGAGACAGATAAGGAGGGCTACACACCCCCTTCACACATTCTAACAAGCGTTTCATTACTTAGGTTGGAATAGCATCCTGAGTTTAGAAGACATTTACGATCCCAAGGTAAATAAATTGGCGAAACGCACCATTTAAGACCCTTTGGAAATTCTTCCATTCTCGAAGTAAAGAGTGTATTAAAGTCATAGGCACAGTTTCAAAGCTTCGTTATCTGTTCTTAAATCTAACTAGTAAGTACCTTCTAATAGTAGTAATAGGCCGCTTTTCCCAATACTTAATTTACGTTGGGAGTCTTGTTCATATATAATGAAAATAATTCAAAGTTCAAGAGCATCTCTCGTCCTATTGAGAAGGTGTCACTATGCACATTTTAAAAATTATACATAGACACCATCGCTGAACTTGAGTCTGCTTATTTTACGCATTCACTTCAGCTTTGCTTCCTCCAATAATTCACTATTCACCATCTTGGACCATAATTAACGGTCAAATAATACGAAGGAAGCCTTTACACAACACAGCATTTGGTGCCATCATATACAATACGGTTAAAAACCTAAACTACTACTACTACTGAACTTGGAGCGGGCATAACAATTTAAATGTCATTATCTGCAATAGTACTGTCTATACATATTTAATGCATTTCGTAGCAAGTTCCCGGAATCATGTACCTACCTACTTTTGTATTTCACAGAAACCACTGAATACTGAATGTTGCAGCTGCTGGTCTGCTGTTGCTCTCTTGTAGTGTAGACTACAGAATTGATTTAGAGTATATAAGTATAATATAAACATATAAATATCATTTAGAGATTTTAAATGGATATGAAGTTTTTCTTTCTTGTGCGAAACCACTCAGGAATTAACGTAGCACGCACGAGAACTTAAAAAAATTATCCGTGGCACACACACACACACACACACATGAAATGTGATACCCTTTGCGGTTCGTCATCATCTTCTTGAAGGTTACCACATATTCCGGCGATCACGCCTGACAGCATTCATTAAACACATGCACTTTACATACCTGATATTGCATGATGTCAGACTATGCCTATAAGAAAATTAAGCTCTACCATTTATGTATGTATAGACAATCCAAGTAAATACATAGCAGCAAAAATATAAACACCTGTCTTAAACTCACAACCTCCATCGCATATCAAGCACCTTTACGCAACTAAAACTAAACTACCGTATTTCCTGTGATAGTGGACCCCGTCCACCACTCAATTTGTGACCTATTACCACTATCACAGGCCCGTCTAATATTACAGGCCAGTCTACTGCCATATAATAGCTTGTTAAATAGACCCGTCCATTATTCAAGCTCCGCCCTTCCAGACCCGTCCAATATTACAGGAAATACTGTAAGCACTACTAAAAAGTACAAAGGAAACAGATGCATGTGCCTCGACCTCAGTGACAAAGACCAATGCATTATGCAAGAACAAAATAATCTGTGAACCCAATTTTTTCTCTGGCTACTGGCTACTCCGATGTAGTAACATCTAACAATCTGACAATATATCTGAATCTGTAGCAGCTAAAATAGATCCCATTCTAGTGCATTTAGTTTGCATGTAAAAAAGTAAAGAAATGACTGAGCTGACTTTAGTGAGAATAAAGATTCAAAAAGAATAGTAAACAAAATCGTAGAGCTTCACTGATTTTTAACTGGAAAATATCTATTATCTATTATATCTATTATATATAATATATTTACAAAGTCTAATATTCTAAAGGACTCAAAGTTACTGACTTACCTCATTTGTCTGTTGTAGGCGGGGGGTGTTCGATCAACAGCGTTGGGACTCCCTGGTAGCGTCATATTGCTCAAATCAAAGTCCAAGATATCTGACTCAGGTGAACTGACGGCCAATGACGGCTTCTCCGACTCAAAAAAAGTTACGCGAACTCTGGACGGTGGTCTGGACCCTCCAGTTGAGCCCCTAGAATCAATAAGAAAAAAAAATTCATTAGTAATCAATTAATTAACCAGTTAATTATTTTTTCCCAATAATTTTCTAATCACTACACTAAAATCAACACAGTCCACATAATTTTGGTATGGTCTCCTACCAGAGGATGGCTCGCCTTTTATCATTAATGGGCCTACACACAAACTTATTGTTCTTTATCGGTTTACTCACGTACTGTCCCATGGTAAAATTCACTCGGACTTGAATTTACATTTAATAATACTGTTTCAAATTTGCAGCACTTAAGTGACCATAAGTGCGGACGGTAGCACATGTCTTTTTATGAAGCTTGATGCTCTCTGTTTTGAGCAGGGTAGCACTTATTTTTTGTATTCACCCAAACGGACAATAATAAAATATCCTTACAATCCCATTTCCGGTTTTCGTATGCTAGTAAGATCAGTGTACACGCACGAGATTGTCAACCAAAACTGGGAAAGAAACTGGAAGGGAATTTGTTATTTACGCCGTAGAATAAATACCTTCTACGTTGCCGCCACAAATTCAACTGGAAAAGTTACTCCAAAAATCTCCACTGATTTCCCAACTACTTCTACTGTACTACCTCCCACCTTCCCATCCACGAATCTACGAAGCAAACTGCTTCTAGTTCTAGGTACATACAACGAGAGCATATGAAATACCTTATGCACGCACACATACACCAGCATAAGGCGGCAACACGTTCTTAAATCTGGAAGAATCTGACGCACTACTGATACTACGCACTACTACGCACTGACGAAAAATCTTCCGGCATAATCCTCTGTACTGTCTACGAGCAACTAGGTTTAGCTACTACACACAAGTGTATTTTTTTAGCCCGGCATTTATCGTCGAGCTAATTTCAGTCTGAACCCAGACAGAGGGAGGAATACAAAAAATCCAAAAATCTGTTTTTAGAATGAGGATCATGACATCAGTGAAAACATTATTTCGTTACGCTTTACTTAGAATATATAGCGGCTATTAAAAAAACTGGTCAGAAGTCAGAAATAAAGCCGAATGAGTCCAGACCCAGACGAGATCATTCATTTCACCCGCATTCATCCTTGTTATTGTTGACATTGCTGTACATATTCAAAGGCCTGTGATTGTGCTATGGCCCAGAACTCAGAAGTTTGTTTGTGAAGGGCTCATAAAAGTGTTGTCTTAACGTGTATATTATTGTGGAAGGTAATTGCAGAGCTCTACAGTGATAAAAACGGGACCAATACTTATACTCCGTTTTACGACTGTCTCCCACGTAAATATAGAAATTGTAGTATCCTCCTCACACACACACACAGACTCACACACACAAAACAATTCGAATATATATCGTTATATGTCAAAAAGTGCTGTAAATGTTTCAACAGTGACACTTGCGTTTTGAGAATTATTATTTTACGCAGTCGAAGAGTAAATGTTCGTAATTCGGGCTTTCCTATGTATGTTCATTATATTAAATAGTTTTCTCTCTCTTTATGAAAGGTCTCTAAATATATTTTGAGGTGTGTATGTAGTATCTGTAATAGGAAATTAACGTTACTGGATACTTATAATTACGTATTGATTACACAAGGGAACTGAGAGAGAGAGAAAGAGAGACTTGTGCATTTCATTTTAAATATGGTACGGTACGGTAGGCATATAAACTGAAAATGTTAAAAAAAAATGGGAAAAAGCTTCACTTTTTATTTTCGTACTTCCTACTTAATTTCATGGTATTCTTGACGTTCACAATTCAAACCGAAGTACACACGCAAAGGAATCGTAAAACCTCAAACAGTTGACACACACGAAAATTCTTCATTTCCATGCACGGGTGATTAGATTTCGAAACAGATAAAGATTACTCCCGTGTTGAGTGGGACCTGCTTTCTACATACTCTGTCCAGACTATATACACATTACATTTTACCCTTTGACTAGTGAGTCCTGAATTCCGGTCGAAAACTATATCGATCAAATAAATAATACCTATAATAGATATATATATCTAATTATAATTTATATATGTGCTATATTCGACTCTGTAGACGTTATCATACTATTAGTCGATTGGATGATGGGGCGGAGGGGCAGAGGAAAATGTCCACAAAAGCCCAAATACAAATCTAACCGAAAATATAAATAAACCTTGAATTTGAGTATCAATAATACTAAATACAGAAATAGAGGGGCAAAATGCTTTGCTTCAAGTTTGAACTATTGACTATTTGCTCACTAGTCAGTTTTGACTATGATATCGTGACGCACAACACGCTCTTAAATTGCTCGTAATTATGTAGTCCGTGCGTATGCTGATTTCTGGGAAGTGGGAAGGGTGGTGGTCCTTTTCGTTTTCGTTGATATCATAATTGCACAAGCATTAAAGAGTAGTTACAGGACTAACAGTTGCCATTTAGTCCAGTTGCTTAAGTAATTCTCCTACAACTGAGACTAAAATACACTCACAATACTCACAAAGTATCAAAGTAGTCAACAAAAGTCTTTTAAATGAACATAAAATATCAGTTTGTAGTTTGCAAAAATAAAAGTAAGGAAATTGATATTGATCCCGCACTGACTGAGCGAAACTCAAGTCTGTATAGTCAATAGTCGCGAAATGTATTTTTTTTACATAACTCCATTAAATCAAAGGAAGGAATTCGCAATGTCTAGAATAAATGTCAGCTGTAGGAAGAGATACGCATTATAGTATGAACATTGCCAGATATAATTCTCTTCAAAAATTTTTAGTACTCTCCAACATGGCATTTTTTAAATGTCAAACAAAACCAAAAGATTTTGTGCATGGTGCACTGTAATATATTTACTTGGAAGTTTTACAGTGTAGTGGGTAGAGGTGCTATATGCACAACCTACTATAGGGAAGGGATAGTATATTATTGTATGGTGTTCTGATATAGTGACAGTTGGTAGTGAGCGTGATAGGTTTCGGGGAAATGTTCCACAAACCATGACCTACTTTGGCTCCTTTTAATGTCAGTAAGGTATGTGAGTGATTAAAAAGGAAAACGCTCAGTTTTCTTCTGCCGCCGATTTGATCTGGATTCTGTTTTTTTTTCTGGATATGTTACTAGGTCGAAACCGTTCAGTATATAACTAAGACTGAGACTGGTACTGCTTCGACTTTTCTTGACTAAAAACTAAAAGTCTTGAAGTCGTCGTATAGTCGTCGTCGTTATTGAATGTAGATACCAATATATTTGCCGTATGGTAGACCATATAATGTAGGTTTTCAGTTTTCAACACAGTTACTGTTCTACATAATATTATATCCCATACACACATGGAAATGGAAATTGAAAGTCATCTCTGTGACTCTTCTATGGCTTACGTAAATACACTCAACTTGTTAAACAGAGTCATAATCCACGCAATAGGTTTTACCATTAGCGTTTTACTGATTATATCCCACCATCTACTTTGAATAAATGTTTATTTCTACTTCTACTTCTACCGAAGGCCCGAGATGCTGGTGCCTAGTAGCCCATTTTATGAGGAGGGTAATAAGACAGCTTTTAATACCAGTTTCCTTCTGCTCACCACCATATTGTATATCCACTAGAACTCTTCTATATCCGTAGGTCCCAACTCCCAACTAGCTACATATTATGCATATCCTTGTACTTGATAAATAATATAAGAAAACTGCCTCTCTGTAGAGCTGTGTGCATGCAGCTACGTGCGATGCACATACATGTAAAATGTAGAGTGCAGCCTATCTCTATAAATATAAGTATTAGGACATTTTATGAAGCTACTCCCTTACCTGTACGATATATGCATATCTACCTACCTACCTACTTACTTTGGAAGCGGCAAGATTATTTTACCAGAACCAGACGAAGTAGGCGCCATTACATTATGCACACCTTATCCACATTGAATACTATGATAAAATGTTAAATGTTAAAAACTTCTTTGTAATTTGCACAATTCCAACATAATTTTTTCAGTATTCTTTTTTTTTCAGCCTGCCAACTGCCAAGTATAGAGAGTTAAAGGCTATAATATAATGCAAGCTTATAAACTTGGTTGTGTGAAACTTTAGGAAAGGTGCTGGCTACAAAGGCAAAGTTCAAGACGCAATTCATTCAGAGTAGATCCTATAATATCATGCCTCGTACAAATATCATACATGGATGTTAATATTAATAGAATTACCCATGTCTTCATGTAGTAAAAGTGCACAGAGAATATATTATGATTCGAGTGAGACAGACAGGCCAAAGCCAGAGCAGAGGTAGAAATTAATTTCCAGAGAACACTCAAGTAAATAAATGAGAGATGGCTACTCCTGCTACGGTTACGGCTAAGGCTACGGCTACGGCGGACGGGACTGACTAAGACTCTTTGGCTCTGTAATAAGAATGACTTCATATTAAGAATTAAGAATAAATTAAAGTTTGCAAATCATGCATGGGGAAGGGAAGCGGAAAACGAAGAACGATGCAACTTTAATGAGGATCCTGATCAAAGACGTTATAGACAATGTAGAATGGGGATAGCGAGAGCTACGCTTAGAAGTTAGACATTTCTCATCCTCATCTTTATTCCTTATCTGTAGCGTACATCACCTTCTCTCCAATGTAATTCTACATATCCTTTCCCTTTGACAACAATTCCATGTCCTTATATAAAAGCTAAACCTCTTCCATCTCCCCATTTTTTTGCTTTCCTTTATCCATTCATGAATTTGTAATCTGCAGTCTTCTACAGAGCTGGAAACATTGCACAGATCCACTAAGAGACTAAACTGTGTACAAAGTCAAAAAAGCTTATCAATTCATTTTCATACACGACTTGGCATTGTTGTTCTCCTCACAATTACTGATATTAATCCTATAGACAAAATAATATTCTTAAATTCTTGAATAATCCTATGAGGTAAATATTATCATTATCAGTCTAAAATATGTTCAAATTCTAAAACTCACGTCAGCGTCCACATAACTCACACTCTAACCATGCATAAAATGAAATAATATCAAATGAAATGGAAAACAAGTCTTGTTTTTTTTTCATCTTCTTATAAGAACTTGTAACGAGATTGGAGACTGACTAGTGAACATGACAAATGCTTTATGCTAAACTCCTATAATCCATACTTATGGAATTACTACTACGGAATAATCTTATCATCGAGAACATATTGTTTCATTAATCAATAGCCATATACTGCAGCTTCCATCTTACAATCTAACAAAAAATATCTCTGTCTCTATACAGCAGAATTAATGGGATATTCAGTAAGCTCCACCATAATTATACATATCATTTTAGACACTATAACATAGGCTCATCAAGATATTTTTCTCTCTCTTACAATCCTCAACAGGGTGTCGACTCTTCTACCACGATCCCTATACACGGATTAACACAAAGATACATAGTATAATATAATGTGAAAAATTTGCAATCCGCAGTTCTACAGCGCAGTATAGCAGAGCCTACCTACCCAAGTGTATGAGTGTGATGTGATAGCTACAGGATGTGTGTCGATCGAGCCCGTGCCAAATCAGAGTCACAATCACCAACTTACATAACACAGCATATTCGAATATTCGAGCTCGACATAACGAAAACGAAAACGACTCGACTCATATACATAAAGACATAGCCTAGCAACACTCTTCCCCATCTCTCTCACGTTAGGGAAAGACGCACCTATTTGTCGTGTAGGGATTGTTATTACAAGGATTATAATATGAATGTATTAGAATTAGAATGCCAATTAATTGGATGACTTTAATAAAGTAAACGGGCGAGGTCTTCAGACACTTGTAATCTATTTGCTATTCTCGTCATAGTTTGTTCAATTATCAGAACAGATACATCATACATCGCATCCCCATGTCAAATCAGTACGTCGTCCAACGCACGCTCCTACCTACCTACGGACATTGGTACTTATAGCCATACGTACCTACTTATTACTATCCCCGCCTGAATGCCTATTTCCATTATATACGGTACAATAGTCAGCCTCGAAACATTAATTTAAATTATGCTCGTACAAAAGTAGAAAGTAATTCTCAATAATATAATTGCATCCGACAAATAGATAATGAACATGGGGGAATCTACTTAACTGTCATTCAACAATAATAATAACAATTATAATTAAGACATTACAACTCAAATTATTTACATAATTCCTCAATCTACTAACTACTAAGATCACCACCACCGCCACTGCCACTCCACTGTGGCCGCACGCATCACTCTATATTTCCGAGAATTATTTGTATGATGTTTAATTAGAATACTCACATATCAGTAATTCGTAATTACATCTGTTTGATCACTTTCTACTATATCCTGAGCACATAGTTGACACACTGCACCCATGGAAATGACTTTGGCTTGAAGCTTATTATTCCAAGTCAATTAATTTCCCGTCTAATAAATTGCAAGAGCACTATACTCAAGTCACTGAGTATTAAAGGAGTCGTGAGAATGATGGGTTGGTTTGGTACTGGTGTTGCTATGAGCTGAATTCAGGACACTGTATACATATGGTAACAAGGATCATAACATGAGGAGGACGCGGTTCTGTTCTGTATGATATTAATGTTAGTGATGTAGTGGTGGATGACGTGATCTTACAATTTATGACTACGATTATTAGTTAGTTTGCAGTTTGGTCCTGTCTGTGTGAACAGAGAGGCTTGCTCTTTTTCTTCCTTTCTGTCGTGGAGAATACTGATGATGTAGTAGCCTGGCCTCCGGCACATAATATAATATATATAATATCTCCGCGCGCTACACTTTGTATTTTACTATTACTATTGCTAATTAATCAGTCCCCATGGCAAAGCACATGACACCGCATTATTAGCACCACTATTGTATTACAAGTATTAGTATCGGTGCAATTCAAAGTTGTATAATTATAATGTATCCATTCCCCATGCCCCATGCCCCATACTATACCTCTACTATATGTGTAAAGACTTCTCATGGGTCTCTGTGACAGCCGGTGGTGAGATTCACATTATCGCATTCTAATAATTCTAATTAAGTCAATCATAGATCGTCGAGAACTGACAGCGCCGAGTTCCAAGAGAACAAATGAAGTACGAAAACAAAGTACGACATGGCCAGTGGCTACAATCTATAGTGATGAAAATGAGAATGAAGGCGGTTGCGATGGAGAAAAGAGTGAGAGAGAAAAAAAAGTGGGTCAATCAATTCTACACACAGAGCACGTTCATTTGAGTGGAGTTTGTATTCCTCTATCTACCTATGCATAATATATTATGTATTTGGCTTGAATGTTTGGACGAGGAGTGAAGTGTAACTATGTGTGTCTAATATACGTATACATAATTACGTTAGTAGAGAGACGATGTTCGACTCTGACTCCGGATCCGGACTCCAGACTACGTTGGAAGACATGGAACTGAGGGGGAGACGAGACGAACAGAGGAGGAGCAGGAGAAGCAACAGTAGTCAATTTATGGACGTGGAAATATCTGGAATAAAATGAGATGAAAACGGTTCCGTTCTGTTTTATGTGATACTTCAATGCCACTTTAAGTTGAAACTCGCCGAGACCAGAAATGTTTCGTATAGATTCTGTGTAGACAATGTAATGCCGCCGACATGTGTCTCTAAATGGACGAGAGCTCAGTAATATCCGTTTGCAAACAAAATATGTGTGTGTGTGCACAGAGACAGAGAGACTGGAGAAAAGCCTCAAAGTACTATCAGTAGGAACTACAATATACAACTTCTACACACACTGCACAGGCAGACACGGAGACTATGGTTAAATATATTGCTATATATATGGCCAGACCCCGATCCGACTCTAGTTAGTTTTAGATGGCTTATTTCTCGCTCTCGCCTGCTCAATAGTAATAACAAGTCGGAAGAAAGGAGGAATAAAATGTGAGAGACGAGAGATACTTTGCTTTTGGTCATGTTTTTACACTGGGAAATGGGAAACGTCAGAGGAGCTCCAACACCACCACCACTACCACCATACACTCACTCCAATCTCCAGTCCACTAAAACTAAACTAAACACCAGGAGCTGGAAACAATTGAGAATTGAGAGATTCAACAACACATTAGCACGAAATACGAAAAACGAAATGCTGACCTTCACTTCACCAGTTGCCAGTTGGTCTCTCTCTCTCTCTCTCTCTATCCCCCTCTCAAACGCAGAGCTCCGCCATAAATGGACAAGTACAAGTACAAAATAAATGCCTCCAAATCCACAACTAAAAGCCTTTAGCATTTCTCACAATCAGTCTTAAAACTCTTCCCTCTTCTGACTGTGTAGTGTGTAGCTCTCTCCTCATTTCAACACAGTGCACTGGAAGTGGAACTATATTATAGGCAATGGCAATGGCAATATAGATCTCAACAAGCACTAAATCACACTCTCAAAGAATTTCCACCAAACAACAAGGAACAAAAACAAATCCTGTCGAGACCGAGACCTAAATGAGCGTAATTGCCTAAGAAATTGAAAAATCTCGAGCCTATATAGCGTGCCTTCTTTGGAATTATTTTTCTAAGTGTAGAAGGGAAGAACAATAGAGAGAGAGAGAGAGAGAGAGAGAGACGTGGAGTGCTTGAATCTGCATGTGCACACACGGAATGACATGACTCATACACATGCATTGCATGCTTCGGTAATTTCTGCATTTAAATATAAATCCAATATACAATGTACAATGAACAGGATGATGCTCAGAGCAGCTAATGCTTAATCGGCATTAAATGTGAGGAAAATCTAAGGAGGGAAAAGTACCGCTGAAGTGCAAATAGCTACATACTTGAGTACCAAAACACCTACGGTCGCAATCACGATCATTGCAACACTCTTATTGATAACCAAGCAACCAAAGTTTCCTAGCCAAAGCCAACTGTACTGAATACATACTGGTTAGTAGTGGTAGTAGTAATGGATGTGTGTGAGTTTGTTAGGGTTTGGCAAATAGGAGAGGCGAAGTAAAATTGCCTTTATAAATGAATATTTTGAAAAGCTAATAATAACAAAAAGGAAATCAAAAGCTATGATGATGATGGGGTCGGGACTGTAGACTGTAGACTGTAGGTGCGTGGATGTAGGTAGGTAGGTAGTCTAGGATTCTGCGACACGACACGATACTCGATACTCGACAGTGCATAGGATGCATCTCAAATAATTAACATTATTATATCAAAGAGAGGGAAAAGGAGACGGCGTGTAGCTGATATACTTCCAGCCATGTAATTCCTGAATTCCTTGTATCGTTGTTATTATTAATATATTCCGTGCACTTCATCTCAAGTGTAATTATATTAGTTCTCCTCATATCCCGACGCTGATTACCCTAACTACATAATGTGACTACGACGACTGCACAAGCAAATATAGTACTAATATTTGAAACTTATACAGCCGAGGTGAGGTTTCACCGTTTCACATTCTAATAGTGTACATAGTACACAGCTCCATGAGACACTACTACCACTACCACCCATACACACGAAACGAAACAACCAATCTCATGGCACGAATTTAATACGTACAAGTGAAACACCAATATCACCAGCAGCAGCAGTAGTCGACATCAAACCCGACACCGACCGGTACCGGCTAGATGGTTCATGGAGTGGAAGCACAAACGCAATAAACTCTCCTCAAGTATAAGGTACCAACTTAATGTAATTATTTTTTCACAGAAAATCTGTTTTACAATTTCCTATTATTTCATGCACACAAACACATACACAAACAAACACAGAGAAACACACACACACACACACACTGTAGTGATGTTCCTGTTGTTTGACGAGTAATGTAATTGTAAGGTTAAATTAAAATTCTATTATACTAATGAATTTATATACGCTATCATTTCCACTATTATTTTCATATGGATGGAGAATTTCCACGTCTTCTCTCACAAACTTGAGAGTTGAGACATGTCCAACATATAAAGTGGAATGTAATAGCATCTAATTAAGTCAGGAGACTTGAGAGTAAATTGAAATCGACAGCAAGTTAAAAGGATGGAGATAGATCGCTTCATTATACTCAAAAACGGGATTTTCCGCATCCTTTAAAATTGAAACTCTCCTTTGTATTTACACATGATCCATCTCGGGTGATGATTTTTACATATAGATTGGATATTGCTTTATGAGAGAAACCGATGTATTCAGGTGGTAAAAAATTGACCTGTACGAGTTGACCCGCTATCGGTAATGGCAGCGGTAACGGTACCGGTACCGGTACCGGCATTGTTAATGATCGAATTAATTTTTTAATAATAAACATCATCCTTCGTTCGTTCATAATAGTAATAGTATCTTAAGCATAAAAAAACTAAAGAAACGAAGACACCCCAACGTATTATCTCACACGACCGACGCATGGATATAATTACGTAAATAAAAGTAATTAGGAAAATTTGGAGGAAGAATTTAGGGGCTTCGCAATAGAAAGAAAAAAAAGAATGGAAGCATGTGCGTCTAATAATTTAGGCTGAGCATTGGCGTTTGGTGGGAGTTCTGCCTGAGTCAGCTTCACTTCATGTCCATGTCTCTCTGTCAACGACTCTCTACAGTCTACACAGTAGTTCCACTAGAAGAATGCGGCAGAGAAAATAATAATACAGACAGAATCCAGTATATTTTTTTTTCTTCTTCATTTCTGATTGGAAAGTGACAATTTAATCGGAGATAATTGAGGGGTTTGCTTGGAGGTCGGCCCAAGTCCGAGCTGAAGCTGACTAACCACTATACTACTAATACTACTACTGGGACTGCTGAACTCCTGTACACCGCACAGTTCAGTAGCTTGATAGGATTCATAGAGTTCACATTATTATATGGAAAAAAGTGCCAAACTCAGACAGCCCAATTTTTGTACTCGTATATTATTATTATCATTATTATTATGTACTATGTACGCTGTACCTCTACCCCTGCCCATTGTAAATGCTGAATGTAATTGTATTGTATGGCAGTGGGTATTTCGTATATATATTTGACTGTCTATTCTAACAATAATTAAGTTTCCTCAAAACCCGGAAACTACCAACAACAACCACTACTATATTTACTACACGATCCACATTGCAATACTTACTCTTCCCTTTCGTATTAACCAACATTACACTGCTTGGACAGGGACAGACTTTTACAACAATAAATCACGATAATGTACGAAAACGAATCAAACCGTTTTATAGTTCTATACTGTAATAGCCGTCTCTCCAATCCCAATCCCTATTTCTACTCCTATACTGCATTACATACAGTAGTTGCACTTCCCTCCTTCTTTCATTTCATTTCATTCACGTAAAAACTACAAAAGAAAAATAAATAAGCTTTACGCCGCTGCTGCGCTGTCATATATTATACTCCAATATGTGACCATGCCTCCTTCCAGTGCTTACAGGGCAAAAAAAAAGGTGGCTTTGACTCTATGGGCACACAATGATCAGAAATGCATGCCTATGGAATTCTGTGTTTTGTTCTACTTCTATTACATGCCGATATATAGAAATTTGAAGAAAAAAAAGCATTCAAACTTTTAAACATTAACTGTGAATAGTTATCCACTATCCATATATACTACGACTCACCCGAAACCCTTATGCATGTGACTGTATTATTTATGTTTATTCAGCTAATTCAGATTTTCTGTATTCCCTTTCCAAAATCCCCAAATTGCAGTGTTTGATTCAGAATTTGAAAATGGAGCTACTATACTGATATTCCTTTTCAAACTTTGTCTTTCAATGCATTTTTGAGCTATACAATTTAACAGAATATTTAGCACAGCCCACTGCATATAGTCGACTGTGCAATGGAATGGGCTGTAGAGAAATTTCTTTATATCTCTTTATATAGTTTACCTATCGACAACAATCGTCGGACTGGGGTGGGGGGGATTGTCACCTATTTCCATTCAACTTTCAACTTTGTTCCCGCTGCTCTTCCAATAATTATATTCTTCAACTGTTGACTGTGCCTGTTGTTGGAACAGAACAAAAACAGATGTTGATATTTGAATGGATTATTGATTATAGACGGTGGCAATGGCGGAATTTGAACAAGTCAATCCGTGTGTATGGATATTATATTTTTAATTATACATGTAGATCACTTATTACAGGCACAGTTGAGAGTTGAGGGTAGTCGATAGAAATTAAAATTACAACGTGGTATTAATAGTATAGTTGGTTAGTTGTGTTATAGATTCTAGATGTTGATTAAGATATTAAACGATTAATAAATTTCTCTGATGTTATTTCAAAAACTTTTTTTTGTAGCTGAAGCTCTCTGAGGAACTGAAGGTGTGTAGAACTCTATAGCCACTACACCACACACAAGACAGATAGCCACAAGTCCACAAGATCCAAGGCTCACTCAGCCATCCATCCCACACAATTAGTTGCAGTTATTTAATTAAATGCACTTTACATTCAATATAAATCCCATTTAACTGCAAGTGTACTCAAGGAATGGAAATTATTGTGCAGTTAGTGAGTATATAGTTAAAGGTTGCAGTTGTTAAATTTATTTTCCTTTTATCACTACACTCCTTTTCTTCCTATGAGCATTGAATTGAAGGGAATTAATGAAGAGATCCTCATGCTGATTCCGATTCTAATGTTGATTAAATTTACAAATGAGGGAAATAAAATTTAGGTTGAGTGAGAATAAAATTCACTTTTATTATTAGCAGTCATGTAGATTTGTAGATGGGATTATGTGATTGGGCTAAATACAGGAGAGAGAGAGGGAATATATATTATTATGGTGTAGTATACTCACATTCCCTCTGTCCCTTTTGTCAACGGTTACGTCGTCCACGTCCACGTCCACACGGAACGTTTCCTCTCAATTTTCTATGACTACACAGGAGTTATATATTATATTATGGTTATGAATTGTTTTTTATAGGTACACCTACACTGTCAACTGTATTACGGCACACACCACAAACAGCACTAAAGAGACACACACACACAGAAATACACAGGATGGGAACAGTAAAACTTTATCACCGCTTCTCAGTCAATTCAGTTCAATCTAGCTAATCATCCTTTGGTATTTGTCTCTCTTGTACGACTACGAGTGTTCCTGAACTACTGAAGGAGAGTTGATTACTGTCCACAAAATTCTCACCAGCACTCCACGTCAATCTCGATGTAGATCTGAACTCTCTAACTCCCCATCTCATCTGTGTGATGTGACTAGAGTGAGTGAGAGAGAGAGATGAAGTTTCCTACCAGACCAGTATCAGCATCAGCACCAGTACCAGCACCAGAAACAGAATTGTAGTCGCAGAGCCACCAACAGTCTCATCACTATCATTATCATGTGTGCCAAGGAAATTAAACAAAATCAACCCAAAAGAACGGAAGGATTGTTTTGCTTTGTTTTAGCAGTCTGCATCTGTTTCTCTGTTCCTGCTGCAGTTGCTCTGACGAGGCTCGCTCTTCACACACAGGCACAGGAGCTCTACACGCTAATGTGCACTTTGCTTGTGGACGGTCGTGGTGGCAGTATAAGCCACATAATGTACTGATAGGCGAGCGAGAGCCAAGTAAATCGCCAACACAATAATATAATCGATCTGGGTCAACTTTCAATTTCACTCATTCATACAGCCAAGACAATAAGGAGATATGTATGACTGGAGACGACGAGCCTGCTTGTTAAGGACTTAATAATACAACTGATGGCGTAATAACAACAACAACAATGAGAACGACCACAGTCAGTCGTCGTCGTCGGACTTGATTCACCTTAGAAACTTGTATACGCTTCGTGGGGTACGTATAATATGATAGCCCAGGCGGCAGTCAAACCAATAACCGCTCAATGAAAATAAAATATCTGCAGTGCCCCACACAAGCACACACACACACACACACACACACGTGAGAGCGTCCAACGGCAACGACTTTTACTCCTTCCTTATATCAGTAATATTATTATTTTTTAATGTTCAACTTTGAATGTCCGTGTGTCCGTCCGTAGGTCCACCACGCTCGTTGAAAATTCAATGAGAACTTAAATTATTTGTCTGGCGCTCCGCTCCTTACTGGGACATCCAACTGTTCAACTCCTCAACTCTTCCTTCACTCTCCTGTCCAATCCTATCTGAATCTGAGCTCCCTATACAGTCTATATATTGTATAGTCTGCAGAGAGACTTTGATTCACAGTCTCACAGGTATCTTACCTTTCAATTTGGATATTAAATTTCAATTCAAATCACAGAGAACAGAGACACATGCAGACTCTCACACAGTCCCGTCATGTAAATGAGAGCTTCTTTATTGAAGGCAGTTGCAGTTGGATTTCTTTTCTGTCTGTCTCATAGGATTAGCTCTTGTGTTTGTATTATATATCTACAACATTATTGAGAGGAAAACTGTTGAGACAGTTGCTAGTTTTTTTTTCAATTACCATTTGAGAAACAACTTTAGTGCAACGCTAATGATGCTGGTGTTATACAATATCAATGTAAACTGGTTTTCTTGTTATTTATTGCATCTCTGAACGCTCCTCTCCAACAATGCCAATAATCCAATCCAGTATTATATATTATGATCATTACGTCATTCAAAGTATAGGCACACAAAGAGTGGAAGTTATGATTATTATTAGTTAATGGGTATGTCTTAGTAATGTAGTTAGATCCGTATAGGTTTTATTCAATTATTTACTCCGGCGGCGGCGGCGGGAAAGTTTGAATAGAGTTTTGTTAGTTTCAAAAATTAATTGGGATTTTATTATTCAAACATAAATGGATGGTATATTTGTGGTGATGCCGTCATTTCATAGGCTGTATTGCTTAGCACTATATAAAATATAAAATCTAATACTTAAAAAATATAGTCAAATGAGAGGAGAAATTATTATGAAATAAAAAGGCTGGGAAGCGAGCCTCAGAAGAAGAGCAAGATAGATGGTTTTGGTAGGAGAGTTATATTTAAATACTGATATAGATATAGGTGAGTAGTATAGCAGTATAGCAGTTAGTTTTTTTGGAGGATATGGTGAGTGTTTGTAAAGTTGCTCTTGCCGTTTGGCAAATATACAGAATAGGAGGACAAATAGAAGACAGGTTAGAAATGCATACTGTGTGGTTTATATACACAGTTTACACAATAAAAATCAACAAAAATTGTATTTTACTTCTCACACTCGCTCTCGGCCCGGTTGATGTTGATAGGTAAGAGCATGTTGAGGGTCTAATCGTCTTCCGAGTTTTGGACACAACTGACTGATGAAAACCTACGCAAATCTGATTGGGAACTGGGAACTGTTCTCTCCTCTTCTCTTTTCCTTCTCCTTTTCCTACTTCATACAAACACACAGAGAGGAAAACAGACGGCAGAGAGAGAGAGAGAGAGAGAGAGAGAGAGAGAGAGAAACTACTACTCCTTGAATTTCGTAACTTTCCAAACTTCGTCGTATTTTTTGACAGTCACTCTTCCACGTCTCTCCCTTTACAGATACTTGATGTTCACAGTTTATCTTGTAGAATCTTATTTGCCCATTTCCAGTTTCCAACTCGATTATACGTGGACACTTATCTAATGTCAATGTCAATGTCAATACTAAAATTCAAACTTAGAAGTTTAGTTGTTGTGAAATTCAAATAATAATGTCGAATATCAATCCGATAGTGAGTACAATGGGTTGAGCGGAAACTGTATAAACTTATGCAGCACAGTCAGCAGCCTCTATCTCTCCTTCACACACAACAACAAAAACACTGGCTCTGTGTAGATATAGTGTAAAATGGGAGACACAAAATTATACAATTCAGCCTCGACTATTTTTTCCTCGGGTATGAAATAGTACGAATGTTTTACCACCAAAACAATATAACAATAATTATTACAATAACCACCACTGCACCTCGGGCCGCCACTGAGTTTTTGACTCTGCGGCCTGGACTGACTGAGAACTGAGCACTTTTTTTTGGCCTGACGGACGATTACGTCACGGATAAAAATTTTTTGATTTCAACTTTGAATTCCAATGAGAGACGTGTACTAGAGCACGATCCAGGATCCTATAATAATAGTAACACAGATATCTGAATCACAGATAGTACAGGAGAGTAGAGAGAGCGGGGAGAGGACGAGACCAGATCAGACCAAGGACCAGACCCGACCAGAGAAGATGCGGAGAGAGAGAGCGACAGTTATAGGTGAGTAAAATGTTCCTATGACATGGCCAGGGCAGGAAGGGAGAGAGTGCCGGGGCCAGTGCCAGAGTGAAGAGCAAGTGAGGGAAGGAGTTTGTGGAGTTGGATAATGTGGAGAGTAGGAATTGTGAGGTATTTTTATGAAAGGCAACGGATTATAATAAATTCTCTCACAAATGCCTAGTAATGCATTGAATGCAATTAATCAGGATCGAACGTAAGGTACGTAATATAATAACGGAGTTTGTAGAGTTATATTTGTGATTGATTTATTTAATTAGTAATTAAATACCTGTTACAGATATGTTTTTCTTACGTTTAAAGTGGAGATATTTCCGTACAATTGGAAACGGGTACGACTTCAGATTCCAAAAGGAAATAGTTTACAGCAAGATGTGAACTAACTGATACTTAATTATACAATAAAGTGACTTATATTTAGGAGTACTGACTCAAGCAAAATGATTTATAACAATGAACCCTTGGTTATGGGTTGGCAACGCTTAAATAACCTTTCTGTATTATGTATTACAATAGTATACCGTTTGGACCTTCGCACTACTTCCAAGACCAATTCTCACAAGTCAATCTAGTGATTGTTTCAATATTCAAAGTTAATATTAGGAGTCATCCGAGTTCACAGTATTTTAAATACGTTTTACATAACTTATGTAAACTAAAGGAATGCAGGAGAAAAAGAACAAAGTTATATTATACTTAAGTATCTGGAGCTTATGTAACCTCTCCCTACACCTCTCCCTACTTTTACATTAAGGAAGGCAGAACTATCGTAGTCATGTAAAATCCTTTACATATTCCCTTCCCCTTATTCTAAAATATACTTATATTTTAAGTAATTTCAAACTTAGTTACACAGGAGTAATCGTATTGTATAACAACAAGTTATAATAATATAAATCGCTATAACTTTTGATCAGCCGAAAGCGTTTTTAAATTAATTTCTAATTTCATTAGTACATATAATTGGTAATAACTACAGACAATAAATTTTAAATTCATAGGTATATGTTATGAGTATTTCAACAATTTGATAACATAAATTTTCCGAAAATTTGTAATATTTGTTTCTTTAGTTACCAATAACTTGAGAATAAACAGAAGCGTTTTGTTGATATTAATACATTTTGAACTATTCATTATTACCTTCAAAATAAGACATTAACATTCAAAATCCGTGACAGACTTCCTATGTTATTTAGACATGTAATAAATTAATAATGTAAATATACGTTCTTAAAACTTACGTTACTTTAAAGGCTTATAGTGTATGATATAACAAAAGCGTTTTCGTACATTTTACAATTATAATAGACTACACAATTCTCTTTCGAATAAGACCAAAATTATTCATATTGACGACAGATTTCAAAAGTTATTGGCATTTTTGTTAAATGAAAGAAATATTCTGTGGTAGTTAATACTTAATATTATTGATTTTTCATCATTTTGAAGTTAATAATACCTAATGAAAATAATCATAGCTAATAATTTTAAGCTTACATTAATTTTATAATGTATGTGTATGTTTTGAAAACCGAAGTATTAGAGTGTTTGTTGAAATAACTGGATGTTGAGTTTCGACGCGTTGAGAACAATCGTATTGTTGAAGGACAGACCTCTTGAAAACTGAAAGAAGCCATGTGAAAGATGAAACGAACAGCAACATCATAGCACCTTATCTTCAAAGCTAGCTGCTACTCTCTCCTACGGTGAACAACATTAAGACTCGTCCATATCCGATCCGTCTATCATTGCTTCCTCCTCAGGGGTGATAGTGGGTACAGGATTTCGTAATTGAGTGTGATCGACTAATTGATGACTGTCGGTTTCAATAGTAAACGTAGAACCAACTCCAGTCATGTCCTCGTCAACGCTGTTTATATTTTCGATAAACGATTGGGTAATTACTTCCTGTTTATTTAATTCTGCTAGACATTCACTTGAAACACTGTTTATTTCTTGAGTTAATATTTCATTAACTTCACTATTCTCTTGAATATGTGGAATGTAGGAATATTTACTGGGAATAGAATCAAGAATAAAAGAAAGATGCTTTTCAAAATTGTAATTGCATGTAATTATATCACTGTGATTTGGACGGAATTTAATTCGACGTTTCTCGCCCAAACTAGGAAGAATTGAAGTCAAAGTTACAACTCTTTTAGATGTCAAATTTATTTGAACTGCTTTTGGATTATAGGGAATATTTACATTAAGATCTTCCTGTGATAATGTGGAATAAGCTGAGAGTACGCCCCTGTCAACGTACATCCTTGGCGTATCATCCAATCGCTGAGTTTCAGCGGAAATTTCGATTCGCTGGCAGGCACTCAGTTTCTCTTCTACCAATAAGTCTACACTATTAGTAGGAACGATCAGATTTGCCAAGTTAGAATTTTGAAATTTCAAGTCGATTTCTTTTACAATAGTTTCGTTTTTTTGACGGTTATTTGAAGAGTTTGAGTTAGAAACGTTACTCGTAAGTTGTCGTTGCTGTCGAGTTGTTTGCCCTGACTGAAATTTCATAACTCGTCGAAGTTTGTGATTTAGTTTATTTGGTTCTTCATTAGCCCGAGACTCATTAGAATTGTAAAAGTCTCCACGTTTATTGTGCCTTGGACTTGATCCCGAGATATTTACATTTCTTCCCCTTCTCCCTTCAAAAAAGTTTGGATTTGGAGAATACGGATTGAATGGATAAAATGGCAGTTGCATATAAGGCTGGAAGGCGTGATGGAATCCCCGGTTGTTTTTATGCGGATAGTTCCTCGCACCTTTCGGTTTAATATTAAACTGCGTGTTCATCTTCAAGTTCTGTAATGTAAGGACTGATTTCATTAGCATGAACTTTCAACACCTTTTGGCCAGTTTCACTTGAATATAAATCGTAAGTACTTATTGACCGCTTTTCAGTTATTGTAAATGGTCCTTCTCGCTTTTTCATTAATTTAGAGCTAAACCCTTTACTAGCATCTGATAAAAAATGTGATTTTAACCAGACTGTATCACCGGGTTTATAAAAACGAGGCTTTGACTTTAAGTTATAATACTTATTGGACGTATGAATACTTTTCCAAAGATTATCACGTGCTAGTTGGTGCAATAAATTTATTCGATTTCCTATATCTTTGATTTCTTTTGTTGCAGAAATTTCAATATTCAGAAAATTCTCAAAAGGGGTTCGAAATTCCCTGCCTGTAGTTAAATACGCCGGTGTGAAGCCTGTGGCATCACTAACTGCAGTACGTAAGGCAAAGGCAATTTCATCGATCCTAACGTCCCAATCTTTGCAACTATCAATAATTGTAATAATAATATTTTTGATGATTTGATTGTGTCTTTCGGTTGCGTTTGATTGAGCATGGTAAGCTGAAATATGAAACACTTTTATTCCAAGTAACTCACAAAAGTTATGAAATTCATCTGCAGTGTATTGACGCCCATTGTCAACTAAAATAGTGTGCATGATTCCCCATCGACATATAACTGTCCACAGTTTTTCAACTATTTTTGATGCTGTTGCTCTTCGTAATGGAAATATTTCAACATATTTTGTAAAAAGGCAGACAAACACTAATAGGAATTTATTTTGATTTTTCCCTTTTGGATACGGACCCATTAAGTCGGAGCAAACGACTTCCCAAGGACCTTGGGGTATAATGCTTGTAGCTGGAACTGGTGGTAGACGAGGGTTTTTAGCATTTTGACAATGAAAGCACGAATTGACATATTTTACTACGTGTTTACGCATATTTTGCCAGTAAACGCGCATCTCTAGCCTACTGTAAGTTTTTCGAATACCTAAATGTCCGGCTGTATCTTCAGCATGAAAATAATTCATTACTTTTTTATACAATGCTGCAGGTACCCAAATACGCCAATACAAGCGTTCATCCTCCCATGGCCTACCCTTAGGACCTACATATTTAAATAGTAGTCCATCCTCAGCTAAGTGGGAACGATATGAAAGAGCTTTAAGTCTAACCTCTTCAAAAGGGTCATCACAGCTAGTTGGATTTATAAGGAAATTAATTATTTCAGCTAATGTGATGTCATTAGTTTGTTCCCTTATAAATTCTGCTCTGGAAAATGCTTTTTCATCTACATCGTGAAGAAAATTAATGCTGTGAATTCGGGAAAGAGCATCCGCTGGTTGCATTCTCAATGATTTACCAGGTTTATATACAATGTCAAATATATATGACTGTAGTATCATAAACCAATGAGCAAGACGGCCAGTTGGCTCTTTTATTTTAATAAGCCAAGTCAAAGCTGAGTGATCTGTTTCAATAACAAACCTTGTGTATTCTATAAAGCCTCTAAATTTTTCGCATGCCCAAATAACTGCCAAACACTCTTTTTCTGAAGTAGAGTATCTAGTTTCAGCTGGCTTTAATCCTCTGCTGGCAAACCAAATTGGGTAAAGTTCGTTTTCCTGCTCTTGTAAGAGGATTGCTCCTAAACCAGTATTAGAACTGTCAGTTTGAATTACAAACGTGCCCATCCTATTTGGTAATCTCAGTTCGGTTAGTTTTGAAATAGAATTTCTTAACGTGTCGAAAGCTGTTTTGCAATTTTCGCACCAAATAAAAACAACGTCTTTTCGAAGTAAATTTCTTAACGGGGCGGATATGCGATTAAAATTAGGAATAAATCGTGAATAAAATTGCCCTAAGCCTAAAAATTGTTGAATACCCTTCGAAGTTCGGGGAGTAGGGTAGTTGTTAATGCATGCGACCTTTTCTGGATCTGGTTTACATTTACCGTGCTGGATAATAAACCCTAAAAATTTAAGTTTATTGACACATAATCTCAACTTTCTAGGCCCGATTGTAAACCCTGCGTCCCGAATTTGAGTTAAGACCTTTTTTAAATGGATCAAGTGCTCATCGAACGTTTGACTGTGTGTAAGTATATCATCAAAATATCCCTCTACAAATTTATGAATGAAGTCTTTCAGAGTCGTATCTATGGCTCTTTGAAATGTTGCTGGTGCATTTCGAAGTCCCATAGGCATTCGTTTATACTGAAAGTGTCCTCTATGTGTTTTAAAAGCACTTTTAAGACGAGCAGACTCAGCCAACATAATTTGATGGAATCCTGAAACCAAATCGCATAAAGTGAACCAATGTGATTCGGCAACTGCGGATATTATAGACCTCATGTCTGGAATTGGGTATTGATCTGGGACAGTGTGCTTGTTAAGTGGCTTATAATTAGCAACAACTCTTTGACCTCCATTCTTTTTTGGTACTAAGAATGTATTTGAGGACCAGGGCGATGAGCTTGGCTCAATAATATCATTTTCCAAAAGTTCATCTATTGCTTTGTCAATGATCTCACGTTTACCTGGAGATGAATGTCTGAGATTGACAGCAATAGGTTTTATATCTCCTGTGTCAATTTCATGCGTGTATAATTTACACACACCAGGTTTTTCAGTTAGAATAGGAAAAAACTCTATTAACATTTCATACAATCGGTATTTCTGACTTTCAGAAAGATACTCCGGGACTTGCAATCCTTCTGGGACTGGATATCTTGGATCGTATGTAGGCAAATCGATTAGTGGTATATCATCTACATCTTTGTCTATGTATTCTTCAAGATATTCCCAGTTAGCTAATATCTCCGCCGGAGATGAGTAACCGTAAGTATCAAACTTACTATTATTTAGAAGATCAGTTTCTTGGGTTTCGATTTTAGGTAATAGTAATTCAGTTTTACTTAACGGATTAAAACATATTAAGTCTGCTGGTTGGGCTTCTAAAGCAACAGTATTATTGTTCTGTATGAAATTGTGAATTTTATCTGTGTCAAAACCTTTAATCCACCCTTTTGCCCACATAATAGGACTGATTCGTGAATTCTCTAGAAAGTCTCGACCTAACAAGATTGGCCTGGTACTGGTTGGAAGAAGAATGAAATTTTGAACTAGTGACCCTAAACTAAAATCTACGTGTAGATTAATTGAATTCCTTGCCTTAATTTGCCCTGATAGAAAATGAATGGTTTTGTTAACTGAGTGACAATGAAGATTTAATGAATTAATAATTTCAATTACAGGACTACCTAAAACTGAAATACTTGATCCTGAATCAAGAAACGCTGGAAATGAAGTCCCTAAAAGTGTCACAAGGATTAGTGGCTCAGATAAATGTGTTGTGGTTTCAAGTAAATTGTTTGCAGTGAAAGTTTTTGTTACCACCGAGTTTGCATTTACTGCTTCTTGTTGGCTGGACTCGGTGGTCTGGAGTTTCCCGAAGCCAAATTTAACGGGCAGTTTCGAATGACATGCTCAGTACTGCCACATTTAAAACATGGGCCAGGAGTGTAACCTGAATTACTTCCACCTGAGTTTCGTCTCTCCCTCATCTGTGCACTTGCCTTGTTGTCAACAACAACATTGGAATTTTGTGATACAGCAGTTGCAGAAGGTACAACTGGGGAAATAGGACGGTCACGGAATTTTACTGCTCGTTCTGTTGCTCCGTGATAGTATGTGTAGGGATCAACAGATGAGAACTGTATTTTAGTTTCGTCGTGACCCAAACTAGTACTTCTTTGATAGGATTTTTCTATCGGAGTAGCTGTAGGTGAATCAAAATTTGTACGTCGCCAACTCAGAGAAGGTTCGATGACACTGGAAGTTGGCGGAAGCCTATACGTAAGATAAGTGTTAAGCAAGTTTTGTGCATCTTGGCCTGCTACTTTAAGTTCATCAATTGTTCTAATTCTCGTGCCACTAGATTGAATCGCTCTTCGGTAATCAGGGTGCATATTTCTGAGAATACGTTCCACTATTTGTATTACTGGTGTCTGTTCTCCTAATCTCTCATAATAGCCCAATATAATGCGTATGAAACTCGACAAACTCTCATTTGGTGCCTGTGTTCTAGATTCTAGCTCCCTACGGATTGTATCGTTATAGCCGATAGCTTGAAACTCATTTCTAAATCTCAGGCGGAATTCATCCCAATCCTGGAATGGAGTTTCGTAACGGTACCATTCATATGCCTCGCCTATCAAAGCTACTGGAACAACGGAACGTAAAATTTGATCGTCGGTGTAACCAGCAATTGCTTTGTACTTCTCCATTTCAAGTATAAACTCAAATGGAGTCTTTTTATCCATTGGACCGTTGTACTTAGGTATAATAACGTCTCCGGATTTAAGATGTGAAAGATTTTGTGCCTGTCTACCTACATCTCTTATTACAAATCTGTTCAGTGGATCACAAGCTTGCAATAGTGGTGTACCCAAATTAGGTACGTTGGGAATTATATTGGCCGGCTGTGGAATCGAATGCAAGTTATGAACAGCCGAAGTAGGGCAATTTAACCCAGGTTGAGCATTACTATGAAGGCTAGAGGCAACGGGGTGTTGCTGATGCTGACTGGGTTGAGAAATAGTGTTTGGATTAGGAATTTGTGTTCCAATCCTACCATTATGAGCAAAATTGTCTTCCAGGGTGTGAATCTGGGAATTCATATTGTCTACAACCTGAAATAGCTGCTGTTGATGGTCTTCCATTCGTGACTGACGATCAATAATAGTATTGATGCTGGCCGAAACTGATTGCAATAAACGCATTACGGCAGGATCAGACTGTGAAACCGGGGGTTGATTTGCAACGGGCTGTCTGTATTGAGACGAATGGGGATGTGGTGTGAATGTGTTCATGGGATACATATTGTACCCTGAATTGGCAGTAGTGGGTCTAGTACTGGTAATTACAGGTGTAATATTAGCAGTAGTTCTTACAAAGCCTGAAAATGGAGGAACTCCAACAGTAGTGGTTACTAAGGAATTTGTACCTCCTATTCCACTGTTCAGTTGTGCTCCCATATTTGGTTGCACAAACGAATAATTAGATACACTTCCATCGCTCAAGCTTCTTCTTTGATAAGAAGGTATTCCAAACGACGGAGATATCGCTGTCGTTTGACCGATAAGCAAATTAGTACCTGACCCTGAACTTATTGGAGGAGAATGCAACACTCCTCCTGACGGAATTGTGACTGGTATGCTCAGCTCCTCGTTGCTCCCTTCTGTTAGAAGTGCATTTTGTTGTCTCGTTTGTCTTTTAGGTCCCATGATTAATTAGATACACAATAAATTGGGATTTATTTTGAGGTAATGCTTCTCAATTATTGACAGATTCTAAATTATATCTACTTAGCCCGTTAAAATATATCCTGGCAAGATCGCCAACTTTTGTGAGGTATTTTTATGAAAGGCAACGGATTATAATAAATTCTCTCACAAATGCCTAGTAATGCATTGAATGCAATTAATCAGGATCGAACGTAAGGTACGTAATATAATAACGGAGTTTGTAGAGTTATATTTGTGATTGATTTATTTAATTAGTAATTAAATACCTGTTACAGATATGTTTTTCTTACGTTTAAAGTGGAGATATTTCCGTACAATTGGAAACGGGTACGACTTCAGATTCCAAAAGGAAATAGTTTACAGCAAGATGTGAACTAACTGATACTTAATTATACAATAAAGTGACTTATATTTAGGAGTACTGACTCAAGCAAAATGATTTATAACAATGAACCCTTGGTTATGGGTTGGCAACGCTTAAATAACCTTTCTGTATTATGTATTACAATAGTATACCGTTTGGACCTTCGCACTACTTCCAAGACCAATTCTCACAAGTCAATCTAGTGATTGTTTCAATATTCAAAGTTAATATTAGGAGTCATCCGAGTTCACAGTATTTTAAATACGTTTTACATAACTTATGTAAACTAAAGGAATGCAGGAGAAAAAGAACAAAGTTATATTATACTTAAGTATCTGGAGCTTATGTAACCTCTCCCTACACCTCTCCCTACTTTTACATTAAGGAAGGCAGAACTATCGTAGTCATTTACAGAATCTACGAGGAAATCATCCAGTGCCAAAAATTAGAGGCCAGGAGATAATGCTCAAGTGATAGGATGTGATGTAATATGTGATGTGTACACAAAACAGAACTGTCTCCTCTCTTCTCACACAGTGGAAGTGCCTCAGCTCTGCCCCCCGATTTTCCTCTTCCTTCCTTCGCTTCCAATCCAACTCTATACTACACACAACCGCCGAAATGTACTGAACGGAGTAGACGGACTAAATGGAAATGGAAATGGAGAGAGAGTGAAAACTCGACTAAGTTGAAGTTGAAGTTTACTCCACAATGTATACTTTCCTATATCATCATCATCATATCCTCTCGGATCTCTGTAGGTAGGGATGGGAGAGAGGGACTCGTCCTCGTCCTGCCTGTAGTCTCTACACTTTGTATTTTTTAGTTTGGTAGTTACCATGAAAATATCTCTACTCATATCCCTACTGCCTACTGCACAAGGCCCTGCCTTTATTTCTCCTACTTCTACGTCTGTCTCGGCCTCTGCTTCCTATCCTTCTCTCTCTCTCCTCCTCATCTTCTTCTTCTTCTTCCTACCGGATTATCCCCACAGCTCAGCAAGAGGACTCCTTTACAATCCCTATCCCTCACATGCACATACTACACACATTTCTCAGAGGGGCACATACACCTAGGATATTTACTGCACATAACAGGATCTGTCCCAGTGCCCAATATACTCATAAAACCCTGTCGCTACATAATCCATATATCTACATAGAAATAGGACAACAAAGTCTCTCGCAGAAATACCTTCTTTCTCCTTTCTACTTCGTAGAAAAAAAAAGTAATTGTAAATTTGGAATTGGAATTGGACTTGAGTAGGTTTAGGTTCAGAGGAGTAAATGCCTCTCCGCGTCTCTCTCCCCGATGAAATTCAACGAACAAATAACGTATCTACATCTATATCTGTATCTGTATCGGCATCGGTGGATGCTGAATGGTTTCATCCCAGCTGCTGGTCTCGGGTTCTGGTTCTGGTCTGGTCTGGTCTGGTCTGATCCGCATGCTCTCACTCGGACCTCTAATATCTATACTGATACTATCCACGTCCAGCCTATACGATAATACAATCCCCGTGAACGTACCCTGTATTAATCAGATCCACAACAAAACCCACAGGATTTGGTTCTTTGTATTTTCCTCGGCGAAGAGCGATGTCTATGCTGCCCAGGCCCACATAGGAGAGGTAATTGTAAATTGTAAACTAAGCACTCTGACTCCCACTCTGATATCTTGTATTTGTAACAATGACATGGATGGAATAGAAAGATTGGAGAGAGTTGCGGATTTTGGATTTTTAGAGTCTAATCGGAGTCGTTTGTTGTCTGAGTATCTATCGGATCCTCACAATGAAATTTTTCCAGATTGTCGTCCACAGCACAATGTGGGACAATGTGGACTGGGACCGTCTTCGCCTCACTTCAATTTCAACTTCCACTGACTTTGTAGATACACACACACACAATCACACAGAGAAACACAGAGAGGAGATAGAGCCCACGCTCCAAATATTGTACAAAGAAGAAGAAGGTTGGAAATTTCTGGATCTGGATGTTGAGTCTCGGCCTCGTTGGCGGACTGAGGATGATGATGGTGATGGTGAATCTGCTAGGATTGAGAGAGACTCGAGTTTGCGACTGAAATGTTTAAAGGAAACAAGGAGGGAAAAAGAGGAGCCAGTGCCAGTGCGAGTTCTAGAGCCAGCAAACACAGACTATTCTCAGCTCTCAGGTGACCTTGGTTACACAGGAATTTATTATTACTTCACTTAAACTTTCCAATGCGAACAGCAAAGAGAGGATAAGGAGCGAGAGGAGCAGCAAAGCACGGCAACGGCAACGGCAAAACTCATGCCACAGTCATCACCATACCAAACCTCCATACTCCATACACCATGCAAAGTCCCAGCCCAGAGTACCATGGCACCAGAATGCACAGCACTGCACACACATACACACATAGGGTCACCCACAGCATGCTCCGCCTCAGTCCTACTATAGTACACACATGTACCAAATCATATCTATACACATTGAGCCATAATCATAAATATATAATAAACATATGTCTACATGTGCTCCGCTCCTTTAGTTTAGATTTGGATTTCGATTCTGCTCTGTATCACTCCACCATTCCTTATTAAATTTAATATCTGTACCTACCTATGTAGCCTATGACAACTAGGAGAATTTACCAAACTACGAAAAACGAAAATCCAGAACTTGGTTAGGTATAGGTGCATATAGTTTGTATCAAAAGCTCAAAACTTGTAACTCAGCAATGTGTGTTATACAATAAAAATCATTTATGACTCGTCTGTCCATCCTTTACGTCCCACGGTAAATCTCACTCTTCTCCCTATCTGTCTATCTCTATCTTCACCTCGACTTGGTTGGACTCCGTAGGCTTTCGCTCTCTGCCAACAGCATATAGATAATACTATGAACAAAGTACGAAACGACGAGCGAGTACAAGAAAACGAGGTAATTCAACGAAATCCAAAGCCAAATCCAACTCCAACAAACCTGTCTCGACTTCCACTGTACTACGACTTCCCCATGCCCCATGCCCCATAGTCCCACTCCCTTACTGTCTCCTCGTTCGCTATGTATTATGTTCAATCCTTTGGCTTTTTTTGAATATGAATCCCCAACACTTTATTTTTTGTTAGAACATTTTGAATTTTTACAGCAAAATGATCGTATGGAAATGAAAAGTGAGAAGTCATCATTATATGAAAGAGTAGGAATTACATTAAGGGTCAAGGTACCTACCTACCAAGCAACTCACAGTGTAAGTGATGCATTGTTACTCCTCCAAGCTATATTGCATTACAGCGACTGTGAAGAGTACTGCATTGGAATTGGGATTCAGAGTACGGCATCTCGCATCCCATCGCCATGCCATGCACCAACCATAACATCAGTCAGACCATCAACACTCTTATAAAAAAAATATTACCTATACTCTGTACTATATAGGACTGTATGTGTAGTCGGTAAGTATTCTGTACCTCCTATCATGATCATCATCACCCCAAGAGAGTGACTTGGAGCTAAAAGTCAAGTTAAGTTAACAGTGAACATTGGGAAGAGTTGCGGTTATACGATACCCACATTGGCATCGGCTCACTTGACTTCCCTCGTATTTTGTGTGATACTGGATTATGCAGTCCCTTTTATTATTTACAGGGAAAATGTCTAGAATTCACAGGTATGTGGACACATGCACGATACACATGGAATGATGGTGGGGCTGCGTATCCTTGTATCTCTGCTCTCCCAAGTATTGACATGATGTGACATTTCAGTCAGTCATGCTCGAATAGGATAGGGTAGGAAGAGCGGAGTCTTGCTCCAGAGATCACTACCGACATCAACTACTGCAACGACCAACGCCAACACCAACAGTACCAGCACCAGCCAATTAGATCTATCAAAATGGAGACAGAAGGGAAAGGAAGGCGACTCCCCGATTTCCATTGTGTAACTCCAACTAAAATCATCCACAAAACTCCTGTCAAACTGATTACAATAAAAATGAAAATATAAACAGAGAGAAGAAATAAAATAAATCGCAGGAACATAATATCATATCAGGATCATGGATGGTGGAATTTACAGGGAGGAATTCTCACGCCATTTTGCATTTTGTATTTTTATGCTTATTTTTTAGAGGAATATCAGAGTCCCTCTCCTAGTCAGTGTGCAGTACTTATATTGATGGGGCTGGTGATGATGATGGTGATGGTGCGATGTGTGTGAAGTTTGTTAGAATAAATCGTTGTAGTAATAGTAGTAATGGATTTATGTAAATTCTCTTATGTACTTTTAGTTTTGAGGTATGCTTGCAGCTGCAACTTTGGTGTTGGTTTGTTTGGCGTGGGTACGCCAAAGGAAAGTCGTCACAGAGCGGATTACATATTACTTACTAAACGTAGGTAGTGCATATAGGCATTGCACCTTATAGGTGTATCAGTTTTAGTGGACTGGAAATGGAAATGAAATCGTGGACTGGAAGGAAGGTGTGATGAATCTGTGATACTCGTAGTCGTAGTAGTGAGTCTTTAATCTGTATTTGTATATTAAATGTGAGTGTGTGTGTGGATGGATGGATGGATGGGATGGGATGGGACGGATGGGATGGATGCTACAAAGGGTGGTAACACAATCAACATGATCCAACCAAAACCAAATTGACTTTTTCACCTCACTCATTTCCCACACCGACACACAAAAACATTATTAACATGCCCAGAATTGCCCAGCCAGTCAAAACATGAGGAATTAAGAATTAGAATAAAAATTTGTGTGGAACTCGTTAAACATTGTTTCTACGTTTTATTTTATGCCCGTCAACATCATGAGGATCCATTGTGAGTATGGAGTATAGGTATAGACATGGATACTGATACTGAACGAGACCTGCTCTGTTGACTGTAATCCTAATTCCAAATCGTAATGTAAGATACCTTGTTTATGATCTTATTTAATTCCATGCTCATGTCCATAATATGATATCTCCCATCTCCCATAATATTATACTTGTTATATATTACACTTTTTTTAAATTATTTGACTACACTAAAAGTAATATACACAGCTGCTTAAAACTTTCCTTCACCTTTATGAACTCATTAATTTACACTCTGCCTCTCTCCATCCCTCTCCCTCTCTCCCTCTCGCTGTATAGCCTCGTCTATCTCCCCAGTCCCAGTCCCAGTGCCAGTACATGATACACTCTTGGAGCTTACAGAAATTCTTTTCTTTTACACATATAATTAATTACATAGTATAGGAACGAGCGTGCACACTTCACATGTAACGAATTAACTCCATTCTCGACTGCAACAGTGCAAGCTGCACTACTACTACCACTACTACTACATGGGGAAGCCATACCATTATATTTGACTACGGCATTTTACAAGCCCTATAAAAATATCTATATATACATGTATAATTAATTATATGTGGCTATGACATCACCTTCAAGCAATGCCTTATATCAATGTAGGCTTCGGATATATGCATTAGTAATCTCGAAATCTCAACATTTTTACAGGATAATACGATAATTATATATAATTAAAATTTTCTCTACTTCTTCCACAACACTATATTTTGAACACCCTCAGAGAGGTGCGGACCACAGGGGAATTCTTCATAGCTAATCCTCCGTCCTAACATCACCATGCGACCATGACATATTACCATACCATCTACCATATACCATGCTATAATATTTTCTCGTGTGCTCTCTGTTCTGTCCTGTTCCAGACTATTTTTTACCCCATGCTGGCTCATATTTAGCTCGAACAAGAACAAAAGCAAAGCATTCTAAAAATTCCATAGAAAAATATTATGTAAGTATGTAGTCGTAAATTTTGATAGAGTTGCGTGCAAAGTCTTGGATGTGTGTGGATCTAATATACAGCAGAAAAGAATATTATGGATTGGTGCTGGTACTGGTACTGGTACTATGAGGCATGAGGGAAAACAATTCAAACCGTTAATTCATTATGTTGCTCGTTTTTCTTTTTGTCTAATTAAGAGCCTATAATGTAAATCTATAGGTATATGCTATGTAAACAATAATAAATATCCAAGTAGGCCTTTTATGACCTTTGTATAGTCCCTATGATAATTGTAATTTATAGGTGGCGTTCAAAAAAACTAGAGTATAAAATATTCCTGATAGTTGTATTTACATTTCGAGACCCAAGAGACTCGACGACCCAGACCCCAGATAAACAGGCATATAATAAATTACTATTTGATCAGCTCAAAAGATCTAAAGATTTTAAATTTTCTCATAAACCAATCCACTCTGGGTCTGGCTCTGGCTCTACTATTGCTCTAGCTCACTATTTGTCCACAGTACCTACACTATTACTATTACCTACTAAAAAGTCCTAAACTCGTTTACATTGCAAATTAAGGGGGAATAAAAAAATCCCTAGCCAGAAGCTAAGGTAGAAATATATGGAGTTGGAGTTGAAAAAAAAATTCAATTCTCCAGCATTTAAAAATTTTAACTTTAGGCGCTAATTAAAATGTATGTGATGATATGCTAATTGAGGAAAGTAACAGCCTGTAGAAAATTCACTGAGCGATAAAATTCACGTAACGATTCCATCGGATCGCCGAACATGGTAATTACATAATATATGTAGAGAGTATAATATACCCACCTTATATTAGAAGGCTATATAAAATGGCTATGCTCACGGTTAAGACCGCAATGCTCTAAGACTGCTCCTTGGACTGAGGACTGGCACTGTTGATATTTTTTAATGAAAAGGGCAGAGTCTCAATTCCACAGAGGGACTCGGACTGGATTGACGATGAACAAGTCATAAAACTTAAACTTCTTTGAAGAAAAAAAAACTCCTAAATAAATTGTGAAAAATGAGACACATTTCTTGCTTAAATCCTTATATAATGTCTTGATGCCTTGATTCCTGACTTCTATGCCGTTCTACGCTATAACTCTTAACTGGTAAATGGCTGATAATTTAAAACGTTGAAGCGGGGGGCATAGCAGTAGTAGTAGTAGTAGTAGTAGTAGTAGCAGGCGTAGTGGTAGTCGTAGTAGCAGTAGTCAACGTCAACAGAACTCAGGGCATAATTAAGATTCAAATTCAGGGAATTAATTCTCTTGATTACTATTGTGATATAGTGATTATCTTTTATCTTGCATCGTAGTGTCAAAAAGTTATAAGAAAAGGTCAAATGTTATGAAGTTGGGCCAATTAATTATAAATTAAAGCCACGCATAATCCTTATCCTTCCCTTCTCCTCACTCACAGTGTTGTGATTTTCCTTCCCAAATTCTTACTGAGGAGACCGAGACCCAACAGTTGTGCAAGAAGTTGTAGTAATGATATGTATCGGGTACATAATATTATGTACATAATTTATATTTCAGATGCGAATGAAAAACATAGTTCATAAATTTTATCCATTTACTTACACTCTCGTGTGGAGCTGTGGACAGAACTTAATTGATTTTAAATTAAATTAAATCAAATAAATAATCTTGATAATTATTGTTGTTACAGATATAGGAGCACTATATACACAGTATTAAATTTGAAGGGGAAGTATATGCAAACACAACAATATTTCTTTACTCACTAGTCAGCAACATTCAGAGCATAAAATGTTATAAAATAAATAAAAGATAACTGCCTCCTGTTCCCATTACCTTTGCCTTCGCCGTTATCTTCACTTGAATGTTTCGGCCCTTATTTACATAACTCATAGTTATGACTTTATATACTCCATACACTGATATACTGATAAAGCAACAGTTACAAATGCCAGTTCCAGTTCCAGCTCCAGTTGCAGAGCATAATTAGAATAAAATAGAAGGGATACATATAGGTAATTAATCTGCAATATGTACCAACCAATAAATGCTCCTACGTTCCTCTCTCATTTAAACTTTAACAAAAATGTAAAGGGCGAATCAATCGGAGAAGGAACGGCCACAATCTCGGGATACGATACAAAAGGATGACGATGATGTTGATGATGTGTACTGTAAACTGTGGCACTGTTGTCTCTTGTTGGCCAATAAATAGAGTAATTAGATATGAAAATGGGATTCACTGCGGGGCTATATGGATCTCTGACTCTGGAGTGCATACAGCATCAATTGAGAATTTTTATTTAGTTGTTTTTTGTGTGTGTGGTATATATACAAGGACATTATTACCATGACCGCAGTTAGCTTAAGCCAACTCTCCTATTATTCATTAATGATAAAGCTTAGGAAATTCTAATCTTCTACATTCACATTTTTATTTATGTCACAGTTATGCAGTGCAAATTGAAATATAAAACTACACCGTATGTATATGACACACAAGTCATAATCATAATCATATCTGTAATGTTCCTACTGCTCTAGCTACTACGTAATTTGTGTTCCATATTGTAACTATTACTGTGACCCATGTGCATGTTAGCCATGAGTAGTTAACTCATTTAAATGATATAGCAATAACAGTCATAGTTTTATGTGTATACATGTGTGTTTATTAATTTGCATACAATCCTCTCAAAGCTCCAGCAGCCCTATTAAAAATATTTCCTATAAAATATTGCCATTAGCTTTGAGCTGACGGCGAGTAATTTTTCTCCCTGTCAAATAAATTGAGAAACGTATAAAGTATAAAAATAAATAAATAAATAAATTTAAATTAAAACATTAAATTAACCCAGTAGAAAGGATTTGGATTATGACATTAGATTCTGTATATACTATTATATTTACATTTGCATTTTGGCAAAAGAGCGGATGAGCCAGAGCCAGCAGATGCTTGAGTGTGCGACTAATCGTAAGAATGTGTGTCTGACGTGAAGATAAATACACTATCTCAATTTTGATTATATATTTTTATTAAGACTTGTTATGTTACCTCCACACTACACTCAACTCGCACACACAGAGAGCGACACAATTCCAATTTCCCTTTTCTTTTCCCTATATCACTCCAATTTTTCTACGTGATCCCAAATGGAACAAGAGCAACGCAAGGATGAGATTTTTTATATTTCAGTTGGATATTTTGGATCATGCACCGCCGTGTCTACAACGGGGCTGGTCTGGCCCTATTGTGAGAGCTAAAGCTGTTGTTGTGTTAAAATCTAGACAGTGTAATATTATAACATCATAAAACACAATGCAGCATATGTACGACAACGATGTATAGGACTTGGATTCCCATTCCTATCACCATACAAGATTTATGAACACATACCTACCACCAGTACCACCACCAGACCTACCTACCTATCAATCCATATAGCTATAGAGCTGAATACCGTAGCCGTAGCCGTATACCCTTTGCCGAAATGTCCTTTACCCCTGAGATCAGCTGGAAATGAATTCTTTTCACGTAGCATATTATTACATGCACAACATGGTGGCATTAGATTACAAAGTTGTGAGTCATTCCTTGCACCTTCGCCTTCCTTGTTCAGAGATCAGACTTCACAAACTTTCATCCTTTCAGTTTGACTACGACGATGAATCCGACGCAGGCTGAGCCTTTTTTTTCTCTCTCTCTCTCCATTATACAGAATTACAGAATACAGATTCAAAAAAGAGAAATATCTGTAGAAGGTACGTGTCTGTATCAAGTATATCTGTGAGGATATCTATGTATAATTATACATTGTGCTTGTAAGCACTAGGAGCGACAAGTCTGAGTTTGAAGTCTGAGTGAGCTACTAGTGGTTGTTGTTGTTGTTGTCGTCGTCGTCGTTGTTGCTGTGCAGTTACATATGTACACAAGCGGGTACTTCGTAATTCCGTATCCGTCTACGGCCGCCTGTCCTCAGCCATTATCATTTACCACCCATGGCTTGTGAATCCTAAAGCACTGTGTTGATCTTCCTTCCCATCTTTCACCCATAGTCCCACAGATAGTCTACGAGTATCTGACTGTCTGTCTGCATGTCCGTGTATGTTCTCATCAGTCAGATTTAGATAGTGATGGTGAATGGTGAAGGGTGAATGGTGACGGTGATGGTGGGATGGATGGATGGATGGAGCTCTACGCTCCTCCGGACTCCAGAGTACATGCCATAAAATCAAAATGAACGGACCACTAGGAAGCAGTAAATAAAAGCGTACACGTCGGATTTCTATAGTCTTCTTGACCTCCCTAACCCTACCCTACGACATTTGCATACGTGATTTAAAACCTTTTTTTTCCCCTATCTTTTTTGAATTGCCTGCCTTTACTTTTGACTTATTTGCTTGTTGGCTGTTGGCTCGTCTTGGTTTTAAGTATTGTTATTCTTTCATGTCTACTGTGACTACATAAGGGTGCAGTACTATAGTCCCAGTCATTACCCACTACCCAGTCATAAAATGCCTTTAACTGTAGCTTCTTCATTTTTAATTACACTTTGGGAAATGTAGTAAAACAAATGAGAATTGTTATATGTTACATTTAGGGTCTACATCTCCCATCTCCGCCCCTTAGAGATGCCTGCCACCGTCCACCGGCTACTGCACCGGCTCCCGGTCCCATGGATGCGAATCACCAACCGTCCAGTAAAAATAATGCATATAGTGCCATTTGGCCATTTTTAACTTCTCTGAAATTTCCAAACCTTGGCCGTAACATGAACGAGAACTACAGGAAAGGCAAACTCAAAACGAAAACGTGCCACAGATAGAATAAACAGAATTGTTTTTATTTTAAATTGTAATTTTGAATGGTTTACCATACGCTAATCTTGGAGCCTGACAATCAAACGCCTTTGACTTTGACATTGGACAAGGTGAGCCAAATGTAAATAAATTGTGCAATTAAGTGTAAAACCAAGTCGTTTGTCATTTTAAATGGACTGCATGCTTCGGGCTTTATTGTCTTCAAAAGTGCAGAAGGTATTTACAACATCCGATTTAGTCATTCAAATAACGTCACATAATAATTCCCTTTCAGAATATGAGTCCTCGCTCTGCGCTCTGTAGTGTGTGCAGTATGTAGTCTGTACGCGTCACGCGTGGATGTGATATGGATCAATATGGGGAGTTTAGGTATTCAAAATTCTGAGCAGCTTGCAGTAGGCAGAGGAGGCCCTGGGGTTTCTCTTTTTTTTCTTACCAATTCCAACTCATCATGATGATGATGTATATTTCCATTATTAAATGTATGAATCTCAAATACAATGAGGAATAAATATAATTTTCATGCTTCCAACCACTCAAATGCCTTCCGATTATTATGATTATGACATCCATCCACTTCATACAGCGTTCACTTCCATCTGCAGAATGGATTGCCACTGAGATTGCACTCTCAGATCAGAGCAGAGAGTCCCAGGTCTACAAATTCAAACTTTTCAAATTCGAAATCCAAACCCACCTGCCTACTTGACTATATACATAGCAGTATGGAACGTTATAATTCCATATCCTATAGTCTTAATCCTATCTACATATATGGAATGGGTTAGCACACGTAAATTATTATACAACTCGTAATGTATTCTCATTGTGCATTCTTCCCTTCTATTTTTGGTCTCGTCTTTCTATTCTTCTATATTATATTCTCCTTCTTTTCTTCCAGTAGTCGTAGTCCTATCCAATCTGTCGCCGTCCCAGTACAAATCGCTCCACATCCACGCTCTTGCATTCATATCAAAAGTTTTGTCTATTCATTTCAATTGCAAGTAAGCAATACCCCTTCTTACAATTAGTCCAGTGTTTAATGAAAATGCTACAGAAATGTTACCACCATTCGTCATAAATATCAATGGGATTAATTTGTATACATTTGTAGCAAGCGAAAAGATTTTTAAACAAGTACAGACAGGGCATCAAATTCAAAATGAAGAATTTCTTTACATACATTTTTTTTTGCATTTTACTCTTTACACTGCAACCCTTGTATTTTACTACCTACTTGATCTGCACCTAGTTCTTGTCCCAAGGCAGTTTTGGCACTGGTACTCGTACTCGTACTGTACGACGTTTCATTATTGAATTAATTATTATCACAAAATAAATAAGAATCGCTTAGTTTTTTCCCACATTTACAAATATTATATTTTGAGCTACGGCCTCGACCTAGCCTCGAAAAAATTAACCCTGTGGTATGTATACACCTTACATGATAGATCTAAAAGTTGTCTCAAAGCATCATCCACATCCACAATTAACGATGATGTCATGTAGGTACTATAGATGAAGGAAATGCGCTGCAGATTTTTATAAGATAGCTGCTGATGATGAGGAACCATAAGGACCTGTAGCACATACTATGTACAGAAATTATACATTATCCAAATCCAAATCCAACGGACGTAAATGACATTATCACGTAGGTACACACCTATGTTACATACGTGATTGAAGTCCCTGCTTCAGTCTTGTCGCTGTCGTTTTGTCAATTAAATTCAATGCCACATTTATTTAGTTTATGTACTTAGGATTACAAGTGCGATTGGAACATAACACCTTTTTAGCTTTTAGTGTCTCACAGTGTATAAATTCTTGGTGTACATAATTCTCTTATGTCATAATCAGAGCCTATATAGCTATATCCAGATATATCCTAGTTATGTCATTGTGTGCACTATTCCAAGTTGCATATAAAACACCAGCGCTGGCAGTAACTATTTTTTGAGTGAGAATTTAAAATTTAAATGTGACTTCCACCTATCACTAATCGTAAGAATATAGCTACTATACAAAAAAATGTAAATAAAGCCAAGAAAGTGCGGAAAATATTAATATAATGTCCCTGTTCTATACTATTGCATATTATATAGGGAAGCCAAAAAGTTAACTCAAGTAAAAATGAGTAGATGTCACGTGTATAAATTACACTGCACCCCATGATATAATAAAATGACGTGACATCATTGAAATCAATTGAAAACTATTGCCATATGTAATCGTTAAAAATATACATAAACAGTAAAAGCTAGAAATGCTGTGATAAATTTGTACTGTGTCCCCATCACTACTTACGTGGTGTGATTGTGTCAAATTGTAATAAAAATTGAAGAGACACACCACACGGAGAAGGAGGAAAAATGCTCCTGCTGCAGCATTTAAAATATTTAATAGACATATTTAAAGGATAATTCAAAATATCTCTAAAATAAATTTTGTGACTTCGTGACTTTTGTGATTAATGTCCCACAACTAAATAATAAAATACGCTCTGAATACGGAAATACTAAAGGCGTTTGTTGATAGTATACATATAGTTGACTGACGTTGAGGGATTGGCGTTGGGATTGGACAAGAATTTACTGGGACGACAGAGGCGCTATTGAAGTGTGTAGTTTAGTCACATTCCGATGCCGATTCCGGTATAAGGTAGGTACATATAAATTTAATTTTGTGTGTACACTGATGATAATTGTCTACTATTTACATTTATTACATCAGAGAGAAATACAAAAATATACATCCTTCAAGCCAAAAATATATACATAATAATATAATAATTATTATTACATATGGCTAATAAATTAAATACGTATATAATTCTTTGCCTTGTTTTGATTTCAAGTTGTAAAACATGATAATTTGCATGTGGATGTAATTTGCAATTATTTCATTTGAATACATTTTAGGGCTTATCTTGAGAGAGTATAATTTATGTAGTATGTAATTATTTAAACTAATTTTTTTTATTTTCCTTAATTGCTTCTTAGTGATACTGTTTCTTTAGTTCCTGGTGAGCTGACGTTGTCATGTCGTTAGCATTAATGGCATTTAAATCTTTTAAATTTTACTAAAATGGACAAGTTTCCTCGCTCATTCCCTCTTTTCACTCCTCTCACTCAATTTGTATGTGTGTGTGTGTGTCTGTCTGAATTTGAATATGTTTTATGTAGATATCAGTATGTCATACATTATAACTGCCAGAGCCAGTCTACGAAATAATAAAAAAAATACGCTGTCACTTTGTTTGTAGTTTGTAGGGTTAGGGAGGTGAGGTGCCTACGTAGGTAGGTAGGTAGGTACTTCATCCCATCCCATGAATGTATGAAACTGAAATTGAAAATGAACGGAGAGCTATGTTCGTCGTACGCCGTGTACGGTTTGTATTCATACTCTGCTGAAAGTATTGACAGTCACACAACACTACAAGCTAAAAAACAAACTTTATATATTCCACACACTTCCAAAATCACAATCCAAAAAGCAAAAGCAAAACGACGACGAAGCCTCAGCCTTTGAAAGGATTACACACTTGAAGTACAAAAGTAATGAGAGGGAAATGGAAATGGAAATGGAAAGATAAACAGCATAACCCCATGAACAAGTTTTTTTATCTGTCTATCATATTGTGTGATATGTACCTACTACATAAATCTGACACAATAACATAATACGAGAGAGCTCTCCTCTCAAATGTCTTAATGCTCAAATGTACATACAAATAATACTGTACACTACATAGAAACTGGAATGCATACAAAATAAACATGTACCTACATATGTAAATACCCACCAATTATTATTATTATTACTATTACTTTCCATGTTTATAATTTACCCATATTAGGGCAAGGGTTAGAGTTCAGAACGATTGACGAGTCATGAAATACAATTGAATGATGATCCTGAAGGGGGGTGAGTGGTGAGGTTCGAATAGTACGCAGAGTACAGAGTACGGAAACAGATAAATAAATACAAGACTGCTAGATAGAGTACAAATTCTAGAAATACATATAGCATTTGAATAAAAATATATCAAATTTAATTATGTTATTATTTATAATAATAATATTTTGTGTGCTATTTCTCCCAAAAAATCCATTATTAAAATACCATTACAAGGAGAGTAATAGGTCCAGTGCCAGTGTAGAATATTATTAAAAAGATAATTACATTTTGCCCATGGGTAACGCTTTAGTGATTGTGATTTCTGCCAATTTTTTTATTTTTTGTTGTAATCTTATGATTTATAATGATATTAGGTATCTTCGTATACTTATACAGTACAGGCGTACAGTCCTACAGTCAGATGCAGCTGCTTACTTTTTTTTTAAAGTACCAAGTAGTTACAATAATTGTATTTAACTCAACTGACTCCAACTCTGAGGAAGGAAGGAAGGGTAATTTAAATAAATAATGAAAGTCTTTAAAATATTATTCCGTTAATATAAATTTAATGGAGGGTTCTCTCTCTCATTCTCATCACCAGCTCATTTTTTAGCGCAGTATAATGGTTTTGCTTCTGTATGCTTTATAACTTTATACACAGTCCATAGTCATACAAAATACTGAATACTGTCAACTTCAACTGCGGCCTCTTAAATGGGAAAATGGAATGAGAGCATAGGACATAGGAGTAAGTAGTAGGATTGTAAATGAATTTAAAGACCATCATCTTATTTTTTTTCATCCTCCATTTCACTCATAAATCTAAAGTGAAACTTTTTCCAGTTCCTCTTCTCTCAGTATATTACATTGTAGACTATGGAGTTTGGTGGAGCGTTGGATAAGATTTATCCTTAAATGCTAACTGCTTGGAGCAGAAAGCAGGGAGCCCAAAAGTATTATGTGTAGTAGAAAAAGAAGTATATCGTCTGTGAAGAACCAAAATGGCCCATATCCAATTTAAGCTAGAATTAAAATGAACTATGTCATAAAAACAAAATGAGAAACATACGTAAAATGATAATTACGAGTTTTTGAAAAACGTAAAATGTTCTATTTCATGTTTTTGAAAAGGTGCAAAATGTTCTAATTCCGTGTTTTCAAAAAGGTGCAAAATGTTCTAATTCCGTGTTTTTGGACAGGTGCAAAATGTTCTAATTCCGTGTTTTTGGACAGGTACAAACTGTTCTAATTCCATGTTTTCAAAAAGGTGCAAAAATTTCTAATCCCATGTTTTTGAAAAGTGCAAAATGTTGTATTTAAATTCTCGCAAGACATATTTGGATATTTTTGTAGATAGCTGATATTGTTTTTAGCTAAAAATGGATATGGGTCATTTTGGTTCTTCACAGACGATATCTGTAGAGGAGGCAGGAGCCAGGGAGAGTCAGAGTGAATGAAATAATTATGATCTCACGGATGGACGGTAGACAGTAGACAGGAGCAGGGAAGTCTCCGCTCGCTCACACCAACACCAACCAACACCAACAACGCCAATGGAACGTGTCTCCCTTTTAGTATATGTCTACCCTCTACACATTGTAGTTTACATAAACATACAGATATTGTAATCACATTAAATAAGGTTGCCATACAGTATGGAATATGGATAATAATGCAGTCACCAGCCCATCTCCATCTCCCGTCCCAGCCCAAATCCAAATCCAAATCCAATGTTGGGAAAATTATTATGAAGAACGCATTATTGTAATTAAGAAAAGGAAAAAAGAAATTGCTCTTGGGCTTCACTCTCAGTGGCCAGGACAGAAAGTAAAAACAAAGAAAAAAATAAAATAAAGATGCGGTTTTGCCTTTCCTCTACACAATGTGGCAGGCAGAGTCTTTAGCTGAGTTGTTAGTTTTCATTTTCGTTGGATACTCTGTCGTAATTTTTTTGTCTCCCTTGTCCAAGACACATACAGTGCCCAAGTAGAAGGGAGAGGAATACGCAATAAGGATAATGCAAACCAAACCCAATCCAAACAGAATTTCCCTTGAGCTATCATTAAAACCTACATTTAATAATTCGCCTTTTATTGGACTTGAGACGTACTTTAGCCATTATTTTATACCTTCGTAGGCCATGGAAGTTTTCACACTTCCTATTGTGGATGCACATAGGCTATGGACAGTATACTATGATTATAAAATACATATCTGCCCACGCTCATTACCACTACACTACACTTTTTGGAGTGTTAGTTCCAATGAGGACTGACTATTCTATGTGACTGTGACTGTACTTCCCAACTAAAAACATTTGAAGCAATGCTTTTAATCTGTCTCTTGTTTTTATTACAGGATTTTCTCCCTCTCCGTCCCTCACTCACTCTCTCGCTCTCTCCTTCTCTCTCACTTCATTCTTTATTCTCTCTTCTGTACACTCCTCCGAGGTCTGCTCAGTATTTCTACGTTGTTGTCTACGTCTACAAGAAATATGGACTTTGTTGAGCTTTGTCTTTAATGCTGTCAGGAATTGAAGCCTCTCAAAGTAGTACGTATAGAAATATCATATAAATCTTGGGCATGAACCATAGCCCTGTTGAAAGTACCTACACATGTACAGACATTGTAAGTTGTAGGCACCCAAGCCGTAGCCGTACCCGTAGTCGTAGCCCTTCCCATTTATATAAGTATATCAGAATCAGTATTTATAAGTAATATACACCAGTACCAGTGAGAGCACAGGGTCCAGAGTTGTTGTTAATATTGTAAAGTGTAAGTATACAGCCCCATTAACACTGCAGATACTCTATAGCCACCTACAGATGTAGGTGCACAAGTTAAAGTTTAGAATGGAATCTAGACTATAGATCCAAAATTGTAATTTGGGGAATCTCTGGAACTAACATCAATAACATCCACCAAATAATAAAAGACTGCATGTATACTGCATGTGCGTGTTCAGCTCATAAGCCATGTATTTTCCTATTATTTTACTATGGCATCCGCATTGCATTGTGCTTGAGTATAGATTTATAGGGAGAGCACTCCTACTCCTACACACAGAGCATATCAGTACCAGTATCAGTACCAGTAATATTATATGTAGTGAAAGTGGAATATTTAATGCTGTGGAGTACGGAGAATGGAGAGGGCGGTAAGTCAATTCTGTACACATTAATTTTTTGTCTTCTTCTTCGTCTTCGTCTTCGTCTTCCAGCTTCCTCCGAGTGAGGCAGTCAGACACCCATTGCCCATTGTTACTTCAGAAATTGAGAAGACAACAGAAAACAGAAGAGAAACACAAATGGGGAATCTCATTTTATGATACTGTATTTAAATTATTATCTGTTCCTGTCTCACGCGCCTTATTCTTTCTACAGAGTATCACATTTCATGAGAACGTCTGAAGAAGAAGAATACTGTGTGAACAAGGTTTTCAAATACCTCTACCGGTTCACTCTCCTTCGTTTGTAAAGTGTGGAGCTATAGGCCATATATAGATATATCATTGTCAAACGCACAGCTCCCAGTTAGTAAATAGTTGGGAAAAATATCTTAATAACCATGAAAATATAAGGAACCTCTCCGTCACCTTTAAGTAGCAGTAATAATTTGATAGTGGACTAACTAGTGAGTAATATACCCATAGACCATAGTTAAATTTAAAAATAATGCATGCTCCCTAACACATCTTCCCTTCCGATTCGTAATTAATCTTATCCCACATCTTCCAATGTGGACCTCACTAGTCAGTACCTACCTACGTACATGGGACTTGTGACAAATAGCCATTTGATTTTTATGAGGTTGTAGATTCCCACTGTACACACTCGGTGCACGTACACTTTTCGCAACTAATTGAGAAAAAACAGAGCAAATTTACTACCGGGACGGATGTGTACACGGGATACTTGCTTGGGAGTTTAGATAAGCTCTAACAGAATTATTTCTATTATCTTCAGAATTGGGACATAAAGTCAAAAGTCACCAAAGCACCAAAGCTACGTGTGTTACGTCATTGATAATAATAACGAACGTTAATGAGCAATTAATTCCTTCGTTCATTTTGACTGTGAACTGTGACTGCGGGAAAGGGAGCCAATAAGACTCCAAGAATGGATGGAAATAAAAATAAAAAGCAAGTAAACTGTGTAATTTAGTACGCATAAAAACTCCATAAGAACCTACCTACTCTATGTAAATTCCCAAAATGGAGAAAATTCGATTCGTGAGGAAATCAATTCTATATCCCAGCGATCTTACAGTGAGATAACTATATGGAAAATCAATGGCATTTATATAAAATGTGTGTTTATAAAATCCTTGTCGTTGTCGTTTTCGTTTTCGTGCCTCCCACACTCGCAGCCAAACCGAAGCCGAAGCTGAAACCAAAAAAAAACTACCAAACTACCAAAACCACCTCCATTTCTATGCACTCTACTATATGTGAGATGCATGAAAGGCTTGTTAATAACCATGGCATGGTATGGCTTGGCTTGACGTGAATGAAGTGAAGACACATTGTACCCTCCGTAGGTACCTACTACGTTTGTTGTAATAAGACTCTTCTAAAAGAATGTAGCAGACATCGTCCAGTCAGTGTTGCGTGAAAGTTGTACATGAGAAAACTCGTAAAGTTTTTTGAGCGACAGACAGAGAGTTTAGCTTTTAGATACCATATACTATTATATATTCTACGAAATACCAAGTCAAAGTCAGAGTCAGAGTATAGAAGTGAGTAGAGAGGGCTGATGCATAATATAGGAATAGTACGCAGTACGGAGCGATTACAGATTTTTGAAGGTAAGAAAGAGAGAAGTCATTGCACTTCCTCCAAGATTCAACATTCAAGAATCAAGACTTGTGTAGAGTGAGTAAAGTAACAGAAACAGAATTGAGCACGGTTCAAATCCTTCAATGTTCTCTCTTACCCATTACACCATTACACATACATACACACGGCGCGTTCCAAGTTGGAACGTCAAGTCCAAATGTAAACTCCACAACCAAGATTCAAAAAGGTATTAAACTAATCGTATCGTAATAGTAATGATGATCGTAATGGTAGAGCCATATAGATGATATTTTTATGTGCTCCTCTTCCCCTTGTTCCTTTTCTTCTTTGACTGTTGACTATGCAACATGCTGAGGTAGAGTATGGCAAGTACATGGTGTGAAATGGCAAAGTCAAAGACAAAGAAAAGACACTCATCCTATACAAGGTATTACAGAGAACAGAGAACAGATGAGGCTTGTTTTTTTTCGAATATAATATCCTTATCGTGTGTAACGTGTAGCTTTCATGATCAAATTTGGATTTGGATTTGGTTTCGATTTTGGTTTTTCCTGTGGATTTGCATTCGGAAAAGTTTCAGTCCTGACAACGACGACGACGACGATCATGACGATGTGGCGATGACGATGAGTAATCAACTTCGTCTCCTATTTTATTTTTTCCCCAGCCCCTGACCATGTAAAGCTCCTGCTAGAGCCAAACACCTCTATCTGTCACTATCACCAAGTCTCTGAACAGGCTGTGTATAGTACACATATAATTTTACTTAGTGTTTTTTTACGTGTCTATCCTGTCACTTTTTAACTTTACAATTCATCTTTTTAGCGCTCGTGTAACTATGTATGTTGGATTTGGGTTTGGATATAAATGGACAATTGAATAGAATGGTCAGTATAAATACGTAAATGTGCACGTAAAACGACGTCAGACTAATTTTTCATAGTTCAAATAAGTAAAAGAAAAACTGCATGAATTGAAAATGTGATACAATGGATTTTTTAGGAATGTATGAAATATGTAATAAATATTTGAGGGATTTGCATACTACGTACAAGAGCATGCTACTGGATTCTGGATTTATTCAAGCAGTCAGATATACCACAAAGTTTGAGAGTATGTACCAAACTAGACGGAGATATATAATTTTGCTATTTAATACAATAATAGTAGCAGTAATTACAGTCAATTATATTTATTTTAGACTTGCTTCTGTTTAGCTAATAATTACCTATATATTATTATATGGGTATTGAAAAATAACGTAGAGCGAGAGAAAATTCTATAGAATCAAGAATCAAAATAATTTTTACAATAGCTGCCGAGTAATTCCAGGTCGAAGGAATGTCAACCTGGTTTAGGTGTACGCTGCAATGAATGCTTCACAGATTGTGAGTTATTTGGTATGTATCTAGTGTCGTAATGTCTATACATGGTATATATAGTGCTATACTCTATACTAGTATATTGAGTAACATGAGATGGATAACAAAGGAGAGGATATCCCGTCCCATGTATGTACTTATGTAGCTATGTTCAAAATCAAAAAACCGACGGAAACTATAATATAATATTATCTTATACATGGTTATTGTTCTGTTTTTATGAATGTGTAGCATGTCCGGATATTATTATTATTTGTATTCCCGTCTCATGTCCTCGTCCTGCTGGTGCTGGTACTGGTGCTTGGTCGTAGTTCTGAACGTCGTAAATTATGAGAGTACAAAAAAGTACAGCATTATGAAACAAAACATAAATTGAATTTTCAATTTTAAAATTTCAAAAAATTCTAAATTTTCATTATGTACAACATTAGGGAAGGTGCAATATGTTTCCATATTCTTCCATATGTTTTTCCCTTTGCAACTTATTTGTGTAGATGAGATTTTGAAATTGATCAGAATTAAATTCGAGTAAAGACACGGGTGTATAGCTGTCCATAAAAAATGAGACATTTACTGTAACGAAAGAAAACAGAAGAGTTGTATTTTTCTTCTCATTCTCACAGATTGTTTTTTTTTCTGTGCAAGTCCCGCACAGTCCCATAGTATCCTAGTATTTGATCCTGAGGGACCTCAATTCCAACTCTACTGTCTCTCTCTCTCTCTCTCTCCCAAACACTAACCTCTTTACACAGCTTTATTTCATTATTTATTTGTTTGACTTTGCTCTATATCTGGAGTATCCTATACTTTGACATTGATGAAATAAGAAAGCCTTGAAAAATTAATTTTAACTTTAACCAAATGGGGAGGGACGGGAGAGAGGAATGAGAGGATCAGGAGTGAATGGATCTGTTGTGTTTCATTTTTGACTGGAGATTATTTAATTCGTGAGACAATCCATTTTAGTTTCTGAACATTATTTCCCTACAGTTACACAAAACTTCCCAAATTTCCAGCCTCACACTACTGCATTGTTTGTCTGTTTACAACAGACAGATTGAACTTGTTCAAGTCGGGAAGAGAGACCCGACCCGGTATTTCAGTCCCCTATATTTTTACTCACATTTTCCGTACATTCTGAGCGCCGACTAAACTTTTTGTAACTTTGCATTATTTCTTGGTCAGGACTCTGAATCTTCCCACCCTGCCATCCCCACCTACAATTCTACAGTTGTCTTATCTCCATCTCCTCACATCTGGAGATGTTTAACGTTCCAACGTCGTCCACCAGTGACGGTTCTATATCTAGAGGCTCACATTCAGAACAACTCAGGATTTGAAGAAGCGGAGACGCTTGACTTAAACTCTTTTTTTCTGTTTTTCTTTTTCAAACTTCCTATTATACTCCCTACTCCCTATAATATTGCCCGCTGCCTATTGTGACGTGTGACTCCTAACTTCCTTTTTTAAGCTCAAAATAAAATTTAGATTTACGATTACAAAGGAAGCGTTTACAACACAGCATCGGATCACCATCACCATGGGACATACTGTACAAACACGTTTACATTTCCTATACTCCCCCCATTCACATTGTATTATGTGGATCTTGAACTCGATCTTCAGTTTCTGCTTCAGCTTCTTTATAACAAGATCAGATTTTCAAAACTTTTTCCAAAACAGTCTGGAGGGTCCTTGAGTATAGTGTTAGTAAGTTTGTGTGCGGTGCTATGGGGGTCCCTGGCACAGACGTGCTTAAGGTATCACCTATAGGTACCTATATTGACTTGTACAGATATATCTACGACGATAAGTTTCCATTTCCAGCTCCTTCCTCCAGACTTTCACAATTTGTACGGAGGTATTTTCCTTCCCTGTCATTCCTTGTTACTGTCACCCAAGTCCCATGAAGATCAGAGCCTCAACTCTGAACAGTCAACCTTTTCCCCGACATTTGAGTACAGGACACGCAGAGACAGACTTAAATAATCTTGCGTATAACTTTCATGAGAACTGAAAATAACCAACACACACACAAGAAAAAAAGAAGCAACGGTAACTTTTTATCTATGGTTTTTAGTACAGATACTGATGTGAGGCTATGATTCTGATTCCTGTACAGATTCTCATGCCTCACACCAAGTCACTCTTTTTGTACTCTCCAAGTCTGGGGAAAATCTTGAAAGGACAAGAAGGAAGTTTGTTTGAGCGTTTCAATGGCAATGATGGGAACAATCCAAATCCAAAAACGACATTCACAACTCACAAGGCATCAATGCACTTAAGTACTATGGGTATGGGATTTGGATAGGTAATTTAATCTTGGATGTATGTTATGGTGTGTGTGTGTGCTGTTCCACGAATTTCATCAGTAGGTATACTACAGTGTCATAGTCCCAAAAGATTTCAATTCTCATACTTATCAACTTAAAAATTTTGAACCTGACATAATGTTCAGTGTAGCGTATGGTACAGGAGAAGCTATCCTAGGATTCTAGTTCTATGACGTGCACTCCGTATACACCTCCAAACTTACGATTACGATTAGATTAGCCTAGCTATAGGTAGGTATCAATTTGTAATGCAAATGAGTTCAAAAATCGAATCTTCTACAGATATCATCTCATCATCCGTCGTCGTAGTCGTCGTCGTCGTCGTGATCATGATCTTGAGAAAAATATTTAAGATTAAAATAAAAATCCGAACGTTGTATGTTGTGTGTAGTGTGATGTATAAGGATTTAAGAATTTACATTTTTTTTCAATTCGATATTCGATCCTGAATTTGATTTTTGCTTTTAGCTATCCTATATACTTCCTCACGTTCTTTTTTTTTGCTGACAATTTAAATGTGAGTACTAGTAGTATATATATTTTATAGGTAATAATTATTTTAATATTATTTATTACCTATAAAAATGTTTACAACCCACGAAGAAGCTATGAGGAGATCAGATCTGACAGAGGATAAGGCAAGTAACTCGAAAACATACAAATAAAGTAAGTTGTTTTCATTATAGTTCCCTCAAATGATTTGCATAATAATAATTATTAAATGTAATTCAACTCGAGTCTTATACTACGAGAGATTTAAGACCTCCAGATAAGCCAATTTCACTTTAACTCGTCGAACACACTACGGCTACGGTAGAGAAATTCAATCACGAACATGAGATAGCTAAAGTTGTAATTTTGTAATCGTAGAAGAGGTCAAATTAAAAATAGAAATCATTCTATAATAATCATAATGATTATCATGGCCATAGTTTGTGCGTCTTGATTTTCCAATCAGGTATATTTTAGTTTTCTTCTTTTGCTATATAGGAGGAAAGTTAATTGAGAGATCAAAAAGGCCGAGATGACGAGGGACGGTGATTTTATTTCACGGTGAATAATTTCAAATGGCATGATGTGGAAGAAGAGTAGAAGAGCCCCTTTGATTTTTACATGACCATGAACCGCCATATGGATGGAGTTCCCTCTGAGACTCTATATAATTATGACGGCACACAATGTAGTTATTGTGATGGAAATATGACAGGCTCTATTGATTATAAGATTTACGCTACCCAACTTGAATGGGCAGCATCATATGTATGACATGGAGCGCGGAGAGTTTCATTCAGAATTTCCTTGTCGCTCCCTGTCGCCGTCTTCTTTCGTCATTCTTCGTGGTTCGTTGTCAGAGCGCATTCTTTTTTTTATCCGTGGCTTAGGCCACTTTCGGTCGAACTTTTGGATTTAGAGAGGAGATCAGAAGGAGAAGTCATCTCACTTGACACACGAGTTATAGTGTCTGTACTGTACTGTACAGACACGTATATGGCTATAAACAGAGAAAATATCCACCGTGGTCCGGGTCCGGATCAGGATCATAGGATGGGGCAGATCAAATGGGACTTGGCCTGTATGTACCTTACATTATGTTGTTGTTGAGTATTACGGAGTGAGGCGGGCAAGAAGCCAGATTTGTTTCTAAGCTTTTACGTATTATATCTGTAATAATACCTTGATAAAAAAAATCAAAGTATTGTAGAAGAGAATAGGTTCCTACTGATATTCTGATATGTGTACAAGCAGAACAAGAGGAACAACTACAAATACAAGTACACTGCACACTGATACTGGTAATCCTCCTGTGTTTATTACTCCTCCGAGTAGGTACACGGCATGTTTTATTGCAAAATAAAATTTACTAGGCTTGTCCTGAGACTGTACTAACAATGTGATATTTGCTTGTTCCTTGTTGTTCGTGATGATTAAAAGCGTGTTCCTGCTGTGGTTCCCTTAAACTCACTTGGAATATTATGAGAGATGAGATGAGATGAAAGAATAAAGAAATCATCTCCGCGTCCGCTCCTTCCCTATATCAAACCCTCAAACCAGTCCGGCTAGTTTTCGGGTTTAATTTATTATTAAAAGCATTGCCATCTTCTTGAGAGACTTGACCACAGTACCAAAACCAAAGTATCTCTACTTCTTTCTCCTCAGCCAAATCCTTATTATCCTTATTATAATATATAATAATGACTATGTGAGAAGATTGCTTGATTGTTTATATGTAAATTTTATACACAAAGTTTGATATTATTCCTGATGAGTCTAGACCACTTAAGTGACGAAGCAATACGAGACAAATAATGCTGTTTTAAGGGTGTAGAAAGTACTAGGATTTTAGTTAAATTCATGTAGGTAGTTATGGTTTTTTGCTACAAAAAAAAATCAATTGACTACGATTGAAGAAATTATTGTTCGCTATCACGCCTTATTTTACACCGGAATTTTATAACTTGCTAATATATAGTTTGTATTGTCTCTTCAACTACAATGTATTATTCTTAAGTGTAGATATTATAATGGATAATGAAATTTCTGAAACACATTACAGATAGGCATCTAATCTTTACATACCGCAGGACCGGCTCTGTTACAATGTACTTTGTCATTTGAAATCAAAATCAAAACGAATGAAATTATTAAAATTGCTCTGAGCTGTTGAAACCATCAATGATTCAATGATTCAATTATTATGTATGTGAGGATGAGAATGCACTACACAGCTCAAATTATAATCATTATCAGCATAATTTCTAAAAGGCTAAATGCTTAATGTTGGTTTTGGCTCTGCTATTATGTTATCTTAGCACATGTGTTTATTTATCCGAGTCGCGGCCTCGGTGCATCGGTATCAGCATCGGCATCGGCATCGACATCGGCATCGGCGTCGGAATCGAAACTCGAAACACACACGTCTTTTCGCTTTGTAGATACTAATAAAAAAGTGTAAATTAATATTCCTTTCAAGTATCTAGCAAGAGATCAAGAGTGTATAATTCTCAAATGAAATAATTATAGCAATTTTACTTTACACTCACACTCCTCTCTCCTCACCCCGGCCCCGGCCCCGGCCATGGCGCAGCCCTATAATACTCACTAGTCAGTACAATCCGCATGGATAAAAAAAATAACATTTTTTTTGAATTACCTTCTCTCCCTCCCCCTCCATAGCCTTACATTGAAAACTTAACACTTAATGACCCACTGTCTCCTCTCCAGTCCCTGTCTACAGCCCTGTATTTTCATGTGTAGGTAGGTACATATTTCATGAACAAATTATCCCTATAGTTTCGTTTTCGGTGAGTTGATTTGAATTTCATGTGACAATTACAACTATAATGATATCCTATTTTCCCTCAAAAATAGGACCAGAATACATAGTTAAAATGTAATAATTACATATTGCACAATTTCTAAGCTTTTTGAGTACCGACTTGGTTTTGTTTATTCGTGCTCACCCCCCTCGTAATTCCCGTAGCCCGTAGTTTTTACAAGCTTATAGTACACTGAGGAACGGAAGGGATATAGGGCTCCGGCTCCATGCTCTCCATGTTTATGATCGTTAATAAAAGGCAGGTAGCCAAAAGGAGTCGTGAGGAGAGTAATTAAGAGAGGAGTATAATTTTTAGGAGCCTGCTAAAAAAAATTGTCGGTGTAGGAAGACGCGGCAATTTTGTACGCATATCCTAGTACTTTCCAGTTATACTTATTCCTGTAGTATTTGGAGTTGCACTAACGTAAATAAATGACAGTTTTACCTCCGACTAAAAAAGAGGGAAAACGATCCTTCGGAATTATGGTCTACTCAAAAAATTTACATTACTGTTGCTCCTTTGGCTTGGAGCTGGTTGTCGGGGAAATATATGTGGTAATCATCTGCCCCCTTTCATAGACATAACCATCCATATGTTCATGTGTTGTAGGTGGAGGTAGGTAGGTACATATATTGGGTATAGGATATTCTTTACTGTGTATATTATGTAGTCTAGGGGTAGGACATGGCGGATGAGGATGAGATGGTCGTTGTCGTTGTCATTGTCGTTCCCGTTCCCGTTGTCGTTGTCGTTCTCTTCGTCATCATTTTAACTAAGGAAGAAAATATTGTCGACAATGGGTTGTCGGATCTCTTCTGCCTGCACAAGAATAAAAAGATGCTGATCCGTAAAAACGGGGAATGGAGAGCTGAGCAAGAGAATGATCTTAAGGAAATTTAAAATGTCCTCGGAATGTTTTATGTGGTTCACTCTCTACCCATGTTATCTCCTGCCTCTCTGTCTCTCTCTCTCTCACTCCTGCACTCATCTGTAAAGAATAACTCCGTCTCCCACATTAGAATTATGCAAAGCTTGACTCTGTCGTAAAAACGACAGTCACACACACACAGACACACACACACACATGTCATTATCATGCAGATAGGCTCATACAGTTAACATTAACGTTGGCGTTCCTTTGGCTGACAACTTGCTTGGCTTCGCCTATTTGCCTCTTTGCTTGTCTATTATACATTGGCATTACGGTTTGGTTTCGTTCGGCTTTGGTCCTTTCCTCTGGAAGGAAAGGGAATGATAATCCTTACTGTGGAGTAGATACATACTGATAGAGTGTCTTCCCATTGTCTGCGTAGCTATTCTTACGCTCTGTACACGATACACTTTTAGTTCCACGGACAAAGAAAAATATCTTTTTGTCAATGTTTCTTCTGTTCGACTGATGCTCTACTCTGCCAGTGAGTGAGTCCAATCCAATCCAATGGCAATGGCAGAGAAACTCACAACTTCATGGAGGGAGTACAAACAAAAATACAAGTACAAATACAATAACAGTATACAATACTAGCACACAAATACGAGCCAAGTCATTTCTAAGCCTGCAAATATTATGCTTCCGTGGTATGTCATCCTTAAATAGCAATACCGAGGACATGAAGTACACGGACTTGTTACACAGCCTCCCTCGTAACAATATGTCAAGCATCTCTAATTCCAGTCGGGAAAGAAAGCTACAGCCTTTATAGGTAGGTCCTTGCATAGATATACAATACATATTATTGGCTCTGGCTGGATCTCTTGTTCTAGTATCTGGTGTCTCCGGTTGTTAGCGCAAGGAGAAGTCTAAAAGAAGACTCAAATAAATTTTGAAAAATGAAAATTACTTCACTTCCTCTCTTGTGATAACATGACTGTTGGTAAACATGTCGACAGTACCTACAAGGTGGGAAGTTAAAAAATTATGAATGACTCATACACAATCGTAAAACTCTCCTCAGTCCTCAACATCCATAATCTATGTACGTTTCTACAAAATTCAGGGAGGATATATACATATATCTCCAGTAGTACTTTAATACATCTTCTTTCAACACTCTACAGAAACAGAACATGTTTGTAAGAAAAAAAATGTTGAAACGTTTACGGATCCACGGAGCAAGACGAAAACGAGAACGAAGACGAACAAAGTGTGCGTAGTTTAATCGTAAAATTATGGGTAAAAATTCCCAAATAATTTATAAATTTACAAACTGTTTTATCGCTTACTTCCTTCTTGTGGCGAGAGACAAGACACAGATTTCTAGATTTCAAGAGAAGGACTTCCACATTTCAAATGGAAAGAATTTAAAAACAGTTCCCGTCAAACCCTGTTTCTCTCATCTCACAAACTCTCAAAAGTTGCTCACGAGGCACTATACACTGTACTATACGTAGTCAAAACAAATGTGTGGTATGTACATATGAAAGCCGAAAGCATAGCCTACAGTCCTGAGCCATATTCATATTAATTTAGTTAAACTTGCAATGTGTTCATATCCCGAGTATATTAATGCTTAAATATATTATACAGTATCCTACAGCGCAGTCAGTGGACGGCTACGGTTACGATTACGATTACAAAGCATAGTGAGAGTTTAGTATGAGTATCAAAACACACACAAAAGTTTCATGTTCGTCTAAAAACTTGTTGGGAGTTAAGAGCATAAAATACGGTAGGAGATTTTTGTGTTCACTTGAAAAACTTTTTCGTTTTTTAATATTATGGTATCTATAGTATCTGCTCTCATCATCCATTCTGTGGATGTTGTACTATAGCACTATAGCACTAGCCCTCGCACTGGCACTGGGACTGACACAGTGAGAAAAACTAGTGCAGACTGTAAACGGCAGACATTCCACCCTCTGCCTCCACTGAATTCATTCACCATAAAAGACAAAGATTTACAAGCGTAAAGTGTAGAATGTAAAATATTGTATTAAAACTGATTATAGAATTAAAATTAAGAGAAACGGAGCAGTGGCGTTGGGACCGTGGAGACTCTCGACTCCCTCATGCTTTTCTACATATGATATGCGATGAAGGGGATGCGTGAGTTTGAATTGAAATCTAAATATTTGCATTGTTGGCAGGCACCACATCACACGGCTCAGAAACAGACAAAACACGACGACCGTGTACTAAACGAACGAGTCCTGTGTAGTATAGCAGTAACCAACACCATAACACTGGAAAGTGCGTGCCATGCCAAGCATAGTTTTCTATACTTTAAATTAACCATAAATTCTTACAAGTTATGTAATTCTTGTACATAGTACTATACTGTAGGTGAGTATTGCACGAGTTAGGGAACAAGTATAGGAACGCGTTTTAGTCGTCCGCTAATTCATAACGTTACAACGTAGAAATGCGTAATGGAGTGCGTTTATGATGTTCACACAACGACACACACACACAGTACAGAGTAACAAAGGAACTACGTGTGCATCTCACGAATTTCCTAATTTCATAATTTCAAAACACAAAATTCACATTACATCCAAGTGCCGAGGCTGGATGTCTGGAGGATACTGTGCTTGGAATTAATATAAATTTTAATATGCATTAATTTTAATGCCCCTCATAATAATATGTGTAGCAAACTGCAACTAGTTAGTTTTTATTTTAAATGCACAAGTATTTAAATGCCCAAACACAATGTGCGTTTCCATTTTAAAACTTACAACTATCTGTATACAAAATCCACGGGATGGGACTGTCAATGTCTCTGACTGAGCGGGAGTTACACTATTGAAATAATTTCCTCTTCTTCATGGCGGCTAACGTACCTAGTTGTAATTGTAAATATTAATGTGGTTAATATGTAAATCTTTCTTTGACTTTGAAAATTCCGTGTAAGTAGCGTCTCAGTTACAGAGCCTTATCGCTAGCCTCACTCAGATTACCAAAATAATAAGCATATATAGCAGTTTTAAATCCTTGTAATGTATGTCCCTATACCTATACAGGTATATCAGTATATCAGTATAGTTAAATAAGCATGAGTTGTAGTTGTTGTGTATGTAAATAAAATGTAAATAATTATACAACATGGTTCTAAAAATTTAGCCATACGTACGTACGTCATATGTGTAAAAGGCTCCTCCACGTGCTGACAAAAATGCAATAAAAATGTAATTGTAATGTGCTGAGGCTGAATGGGAAGCATGAGCTCTTGTTTAGCTTCTGTCGACGTTGAATTTAAACTTGGTCTTCTTTCTTTCTTTCTTCTTCTTCTTTTTCAAGACTGAAAAATCCCTCTCTACGAGGACGAGCACGCCATGTGTAATGTTAATGTGGAAAGACAAGACAGAAGACAAGACAAGGCGGTGAGGAATAACTAGCAAGCTGAGTCTAATTGACATAAACTTAGCGTTAGTTTGAGTTTTTTTTCTCTCCCGTTTTCAGAGAAGAGGTAGACCATAGCTTTCAACGTTGATATGTCCCGACTACATCTCTGTAAAAGTGTACGTGTAAAAAGGACGCCGGCAAAATGTGAACCTCTTTTTGCTCGGTTTCTATCAATGTCTCTTTTTTTCCGGTTACACTACTTATTACAGTGTTTACGCTTATACTGCGCTGATCCATTCCATTCGAATTTCAAATCCGAAGTCGAAGGGAAAACAAGTGACAAGCATTGCTAAATCTGGACTATTTCTCACTAGGGACTTTAATGCTTAGAGTTGTAAAGTTCAATTCCATACAGAGAGATATAGCGTACCTACCTATATGCCGTAGTATCGTTGAAGGTGAAATATCAACCATTTGGAATTTTCAAAATAATGTACTATTGGATCGCTTTTCACGTTTTTGAAGTGTAGGATTAGATTAGATTTTTTTAACGTACTTAATGAAGAATCTTGCATTTTTAAAAAAATTTAAAATTAGAACAATGCATGCTTAAAAGTATATCCTTAGAATGTTTTTACATATTTTCAAAAATGTCCAACACCAATTTTACAAAATGCTCAACGAAACACTTCACACTTTTCAAAAATGTTTTTTAAAAATATTGCAGATTGAATTTGCATACGCGATACATAATTTTAACTTGGTTAGAAAATTCCAAGTTGCCAGTATTGCTCCACGAATGACGAACAAAACACCCGCACGCACAACGAGCCATTTCAATTCAAATCTAACTCTAATCCCATCAGCTTTAGTTGAATTACGGACAAGATTGTAAAGGGGGAAGATATAGATAGATATCATGATTTTAGGAGCGCGTATATGTACAGCCGAACGAAGACAGAGATCCTCTTCTCAGCATTTAGATGATCATTAGACAAAATGAGGAGAGATTTAGATTTGTGACGCAAGGCTTGAGGTAAGAACAGCTGTAGAGGCTTAAATCTTTACTCTCAAAACATGTATCTATGTCGACTCTCTCTCTCTCTCTATCTCCGTCATCCCTATTTACATTTACCTCACAATTATCACAGTCTTCACGAATTCACGATTATCTCGACGTCTCCCATTCCCCCCTCCCCATCCTTCTCCTCCCACAACAGTAACAGTAAGTGGAATCAGGAGGAAATCTTTTTCCTAATTGAATAAACAATCATCTACACATCTACTACAATCTTCCCTCTGCGTCAACCACACAGTCACAATACGTGGCCATATAGTATCATTCCAATTGCAATCTTTATCTTTCCAGCGTCAGGTCCGCAAAGCCAGTGCCAAAGCCAAAACCAGTGCCTCTACGATACGAATAACAAAGCCACGAAGAAAAGCACAGGATTTGAAAAGGAGAAGACGACGACGACGACGAGATGGTTGGTTGTTTAGGGAGGCATTTTATACATGTTGAGACCGGCAGAGACTCTTGCGAAATAACAAAGATTCAACTGTTGACAACTGGAAGGTATTACACTTGTCTCAGCCTTGGAATTTTTGAGTGAAGAAAAAAATATATAATTATTTGCCTTTATACACTCAACGAGAACGACGCAGCCGAATGCTGCTGCTGCAATGTAAGGAGCATGGGACATTTGTGGCAAGTTGTCTCGAAAAACTGCCAATTATCCTTAAATCCAAAGGAGAAGATGTTATCGTGTGAGACGGGATTTTATATTTGAATTTGAAGCAACTGCATCTCCGACTTTGACTCTGCCCTCTTTCTATCGCTCCGACTTATTATTACTAATTAAAGGAAACCGACAAGGATTTTATTCATGCACATCACATCGCAAGGAGCAGGAGGAGAGCAAGTGCGAGGGCCAGTGCATCCTTGTGCATTGGAATGCATAATATACTGCACTGAATTTGGAATCGGAACCGGGGAAACTCTGTAGACTGTAGATAGAAGAAGGTTACGGACACGGACTCAAACTCCCAAATGCAATTACATACACTCCTGATCTTGAAATTTGAATTTGAATTCCATTCCAAGTAAAACAAACGAAACAAAGACAGAGGGAGCTATGAATGTAAATTTAGCTTCGTGCAGTGTACGTACGTAGGTAGGTGCATACACAGCTATATGCATGATTTATTATTATTGTGAGACCCCTTTCATTCTTCTCCTCGAAACTGTAAAACGGGAACTGCACATCATTATCTGTACTCTGTGTATTATCTAGAACTGGTGAATTGTGTGGCTTCATTTTTATTGTAAAATTACATGAGTTGGCTCGTTCAAATTGAAACAATAAACAATTTCATGGCTTCTTCAAATCTTAAACATAATTATACCGTAATTAAGCTCCTATATTTCTGTGTGTCTTCTTCTATTTCTGCTTCTGGTATTTGCCAAGGCAGACTCACAATGAGATAAAAGCTACAAAAATCTAAAATCCCGTAATGTCACGTAGCCACCAAATATATAAGTAGTAATAATAAACTATATGGGCCCCGTTGTTGCCGTTGCCGTTACACCATCATCATGTGCTTCGTATCTCTTCACGCCTTGGAACTGATTTGATCCAATCTCATCTAATCTCCCTTCTGTTCTATTCTAAGTCTGATAAAGACATTCTAGGAAATCACACATTACTATATCGTTAGCACTTGCTTTAATTTTTAGTTTACATTTTTGTCTATTAAATTTGTTTGTTTCAATCTACCAACATAGCGAACCACTGCAGTGGTTCGTACATAATAAATCCCCAAGACAAAATAGAAAAAAACAAACTCGGCCTATAATTTTTAAGTACAAAAATTGCCTTGGATTTAATAGGGATGAGATCACAGACGTCAGACGAATCCAAATCAAACCAAAACCAAGCTGAAAGTTGAAGTTACTAGTAACATGGAATCCACATAGTATCATTGGTAGCTACATAATTTTAACTTTTAAATTACTTTAGCTTTTATTACTTTGTGTTTTTTTTTCATATTTATTAGCTTACAACCAAATTAAAAATTAAACCAAGCCAAACTAAAAATTAAATAAATATAAAACAGACACTTTAAAGAGAGGAAGATATCAGTTGTGCTGTACTATGTACGCTAAAACATACACTACTGTAGCATAGCGGTACAGGCTCGGCCAGATGATCATCATTGGATTTAGATTCATTATGAGTCATCCATACATCCATAATCCATACTCCATACACTCACCGCATGTGTTCTACTACTATGAATATAACACTACTACTACTACTACTAGTGCCGACACCGACGCTTTAAATGCAGGGGCAGTAAGGGCATGATTTTTTTTCCCGATTCGACAGTTCACAGTTGTGAGTACTAGTATTGCTTATGGTGGGTCTTGGGTGTATGTTATCTCATGAATAGCATCTCGATCTCATACAAACTCAACTCACGTCACACTACTTCAATATTGAATTTCCTTCAAATACTTCCCTAAAATAATAATTAATATTAAGATCAAAGCCTTGTTTATTGGAGTGTAAAATTATTGGCAATCAAAAAAATGATGACTGAGCATCGTCATCTCGCTTTTTTTTCCCTCAGAGCAGACAGCAGACCATTGATCAATACTAAAGTGTAACTGTGAAATATCACAAGTCAAAAATGTGTTATCACTAAAAATATCAAATATAATCTCCTTCGCAATCGGCTATCAGCAATCGGCCTACTCTATATAATAGCATGTGTTGGATTTATGTGAGGAGGACACTATGCCATATAAATACTAAAGACCCATAACGAGATACTAAGTCCTAACATTTAATTGACTCAAAGTCAAAAACAGTAAATGTAACGTAGAACTGAGTACATAATATTATTATCCTGGTATTACTCATAGATAATTTTAAATGAACACTTGATGCTGATAATATAATTGAAGGGGATAATAATTGGAACTAATACTTAATGATTTCCCAAGAGTCCACGCAGAGAATGAACGGGTTAAGTCGCCTTTGAGTGTTAGTCATATCAGAGAAAGGGAGGAGAGTTCATTTTCCATTTCCATCCCATTTTCAATTCCAATCATCCAAACCAACATTATTTCATCTGATCTGCTCTATTTCTATTTCTATCCCTCTCTCTCTCCACACACACAAGATAGACCAAAGCACAATGCAATGCCATTTGATAGAACATTTAAACACGGAAGAGCCACTCACTCACTCTACATCTAAACTTGATCTTGGTCTTGGGTTTCATTTGTTAGGTAATTCGAACTGAGAAGCTCGCCTTCCAAATAAAATCCCAATAGAGGCTCAATTCTATGGAAATTCCATAGGAGGGAAAGAAGGTATATGGATCCTGATCGTAAATTATTCAAAACAGACAAGGAGCAACGTTTTTCAACTGAATACTCTTTATAAATCTCCCACACATAGGCCACCTATACATACAACTACAGCCCAACTAATGCAGAGGTTCAACTTGACATTTCCCTAACTAGGCTAGACACACATCCCAACATATTTATAAGAAAGAGTAGCACAATTATTCTTACGTAAGTGGGATCATGCAAAATCTACGTCATGCAAAACAAAACACTAAAATGTTTCCCCCTATTCCACTTGTGTTTACTATTTAAAAAGGCGCGTTTTTCGTTTTTTCTATATTTAATGCAGACTCCCTCATCCCATCCGAAAAAAATGCTTAATGTAATTTTCTCATAGCTCTGTCACCTTCACTCACTTTAAAACACAAGTAATTCCTCTCTCCATCCATTACCCACAGAGGAAATTACCTCCGAATTCAAATGAAGATCTCCCAAAGGATTTATCGAATTAAAGTACAATAAATCCTCTCTCTCTCTCTCCCGTCCCAGTCCCAGTAGTCCCGGTCCCGGTCCCAGTTCACCTTCAACCCACAGAGCAGAAACAAAAACAAAGGAAGGGAGCATAGCTCTACTCTACGCACAGTTGGAATAGTTTCCACTCTCTGACAAATAATCATGTGAGGCTCATCAATTAACAGACTACCTATACTTCACTTCCCCATGTTTATCCCCTGCCACGCCAAACTATTATTTATGGACTTGTGTGATACATAAAAGACCATTTCAAAAACTGGAGACAATGTACATAACTCTAATTATTACACAGAGTTATTTTTCTATGTTATTACACGTGCTAATTATATGCATAGATATATCATTACTACATAATAGTAATGATGTGAGTCTACTACTCTTGCTGGATTTTTGTTTTTTTTTATTTGAGCCGGCAAACAAAGTCACCGTAGAGAGACCGAGAGAACAATACAATAATGAAGGAGAATGAAGGCGTTGTACGCTGAAAGCCGTGCTCTGTACTCTGATGACTGACGCTGAGAAGCATTGTATTGTTTTCTTCTTGGAATATTTGAAATATATGTATTTTCTTTTTTATTAAATTGCAATTTAATTATCAGCAGCATCAATGGTGTAGTGGTCCCATTGTGATTGTGAGCCCCGTGATACATATAGAATACAGAGGAGGAGCTACATACTCGCTGTGTAATTGAAAGTGTAATGAAAGAGTATTCCAAGAATTTGAATGAGGATTATTTGATACCATCATCGCGGAGCAATTTGTGAGGGCATTGCAATTGCAATCGGCATTATTGGTATTGGTGCTGAAGAGAGGCGAGAGAGAGAGACAGACAGGACCGTTTAGACTCATTGTTAATTTAAGACGAGTTTGTACTATTGCAAAAATATTTGTCGAGAAATGAAAATAACAATTCCTTCACACACTCATCGAGCCCTCAAAGGGAAAGGCAAAGCCTGCTGAGCATGGGTTTTGAGGGAGACGAGAGGAGAGAGAGAGCGGAGGCAGAGACCATGAGTAGCGTGTATGAGGATGAGGATGAGGAGGAGAGACGTATAGATTGAATTCAATTGCTCCGTGAGTCGAGAAGCTCAAGTGCTACATACTATAAATAAATAATGACGTGACGAAGAATCTTCCCCTTCCAAACTATCTCCTCACTCTCTACGTCTACTTACATTCTGCATTCTACATTTCTACATTTCCACATTCTACACTCCACAGCTGTGTGTAGAACTCCATGCAATGCTCCCACTCCCAATCCCAATCCCAACCACATCCATACATACATACGGCAGTCCATCGCTTCATAATAGACAACTATATGGAGTCTATATGCGTAGACTATACATGTATAGTTCGTACCCACGACTCAGACCAGAACCAGAGATAGAGACAGTCTAGTTAAACTTCTCTACGTGTCCTAACGTACCTCGCTGCTCCTCTGAATACAGAACAGACAGAATATTCTATATTGTATTGATAGTCCAATGCCCATGAACATGATGATCATATTATCATATCCACCGCCGAGATATGTAGTAAGTACGAAATACGACTATCTGCTGAGGATAGTTAGTATATAGGAAAGGAGGAATGAGGTAGGTAGGTAGATAGGTATACATTGTCGAGATACTTGTCATGCCAATATGCGAGGCGAAGCCAAGCCAATATCTGTACAGATTACGTCTACGCAACTTTTTCACTCACATCCACCAAATGTGATTTTCCATGTCTTCCTTGACAAAAACCATCTCTCGCATTTTTCATATGGACAGATAGGCAGGCTTAACAGCCCACTGAGTCTAACTCAAACTCTAATTGCAATTTTTTTCCCGAGCACACGGTGTGAGAGCCTACTGTCTACTGTGTGGGGAAGAAGAAAAAATCTCATTTTTTTGTTTCATTTTCATATTCATTGTGAGTTGTGAAGCCACAGTGAGTGAGTGAGGAGAAATAATGGGAAATTGAGAGGACTGAATTAGCTACTGTACATATCTCTCGGCTGTGGTCTGGTTCTGGTTCTGGTGTACTGGACTGGCACTGGTACTGGCGGCATTGCTGCATTTTAAATTTTTGCAACAAGTCTCCATAAAGATAAAGCTCTTATCCTTCTCATTATTTATAATCTTGAAGCCTTACACACATTTTTGTGAAAATCATCTGATTTGACTACGTATTTCTATTTCCCTCCGTCAGTCCTATATCAGTATACCAGCATCATATAGGATTCTTGTTATTTATTTAAGCCCACTGTATATAGTTGTGTGGAACATATTTTCTTATAATTAGAATTATTTACTTTATTATCACGAAATTTTTTTTTGAGGTATGCACATATTTCATAAGGTCAGCTGAATTCCCGATAAACAGAAACATGTAATGGATCCGACAATTAGTAGGTTCTCATCTGTAAACTGTGTAATCGACACTGGAGTTTATTATTTGTCGATGAAAATGATACGGGCATGAACTGACTGACTGAGAGGAGATTACAAGAAGGGCCAAGAAAAACTACGTACCTACCTACCTAGGTCTTTATGCATTTTTTATGTAGTATTTTCTCAAACTTACAAGCTGCTACTTAACTTACAACAGCTTTTGTAGACAGACAGACGGACGGATGGAAAAATAGTAGTAGTAGTAAATACAGATAGGCATGTAATATAAAAGGTTGGAGTGTTATAAACGTAATCAACCACATTCAAATTCCTATTCGATGTCAAGGTTCAGTTTTTAGTGCAAACCGGCCTGTAGCTGTAGCAGATAGTCATATAGTAAATGATCAACTCGTGTGTTTCCCACTATAGTAATCGTCAATCGTACAAGCTCTTGCATCACAGGAAAAAAAATTTCAACATATCAGAAATTCACCGGTTTGAAACTTTAATCTACAAACGACAACGTTAAAATGTTTCAAATACCAATATAACAAAGTTTTTTTTGTTGTCTTGTTGTATTTTTTTTATTTCTGTGAATTTTCTGCTCCCATTAAAATTTACGAGCACGGTAAAGTTAGTATTATTATTATATATTATGAGTATTTTATATCATAGTATAGAGGAAAGCACGTGTGGACTTGTCTACCGGAAATTTTAGACTGTGTGCCCACATGTAATTAATGGCCAATGGTACTACCTCCTATCAATACTCTACTCAAGTAATATAATGTGTACGCAGTATTATTAATTTAAAAAAATTATACACTTTTAGCACAGAAAATTGAGTAGTGGCGTTGTAGATTACAGATATTAGATTAGATACAGGTATAATTATTTATCAAAGCGGTAAGACGGCGTAAATAAATTGTTGCTTACTTTATCTTCCAAAGTTTGTCGTGTCAAGTCACGTGGTTCTCCAAACTCCAAACTCTCAAATTCCGATTCCAATTCCAAGCAAAAAACTTTATGTTCCCTTTGATTTATTCTTTTCCCTTCTGACTCTTTCAAGAATGTAAACTATGTACCGGGGTGAGAACGATATAACGTAGAATAATGAATGGAGTTTTACTTAGGCACTTGTGGATTTTTGAATGATTCAAAAAAATTTCAAAACTTTTCTTTGTATCAAAAAATGTAAATTCAAAATTTTGACGAGGATTTCTGCCAAGACTTATGATAGTAATGGTTTTTAAATATTTAGTTTCTCGTTTTCAATAATAATATATCGAGGAAAATAAGATTTATTTGTATCTATTTTAAAAGAATAACAATAAAATGCGTAGATTATTATTGTTGATCTTATAGTCTTGGTACTGGTTCTGGTGGTAAGTTTCAAATGTAAATTCCTCACACTGCGTTGACACTTGAATATGAATTTAAATCAGAGCATTTATTTTCGTCTCCAAAGAAAAAATGAATTAGTTCATTGAAAGAGGTGATGGTTGGTGGTGGTAGTAGAAGTTGGATTGTGCGGGTGAGTAATTGAAACGAGGAGATGAATGACACTTCCACACAATGGACTGGACAATAAAATGGACAAAAGAACACAAAAACCACGAGAGACACGGAGACGGCGACGGCGACGGCAAGGAGGATGAGGGTCTCAAGATCAAGATCGAGAATTATGGTTATTACCGTTTTTGGGCCTTTTGCTTGACCATGAGAGACGGCGAGAGACGACGGAAGAAAAGGACAGGACTCTGTGAGACAGAGTGAGAGAGTGAATTGGATTCCTTTCCTCTCCCTCTAAACTGTACATATACACTGCGACTCTCGTCAATTCCAGACTGGTGATTTTTGTTTCATTTTAGCTCAAAATGTTTGTGTTTACATTAGCGGATGGGAATAGAAGACAGAGGAGGGATAGGAACAAGTACAAAACTCACGAGTCCAAACACACACACACACAACTTAGGTACAAGCTTCTGCTTCAACTGAATATATAATTTTTATTTATATGTACAGAGACAGAGAGGGACGAGACTCTTGACTGAAACCGAAGGTTGTCTACTGTACAGTGTGCTTATACTCACTACCTTCCACTCTTCTCACTCCAAGTCCTCCTCGTCGTATTCGTATGTGTATTTCATATCGTAGGAAAACTTGAGTGTCGTCGTGGTAGTAGTAGTAGTAGTAGTAGTAGTAGTAGTAGTAGTAGTAGTAGTAGTAGTAGTAGTAGTAGTAGTAGTAGCAGTCGCTGTCTTGGTCGCTTGGTTTCTACCTAAAACTTACTTCTGTGGTATTGGTATTGGTATGGGGATGGGACTGGGTATGGTGGCTACGGCTTCGAAAATCCCGTGCTCAAAAAACTACATAAACTACACGGGAAGGATGAGGGAGTCCAACCCAAGACGTGGTGAAATGAAGTTTTCCCAACTCAATGTATGAAACGAACAACACGAGGACTGAGGACGATGTGATGCGATGGCAGAAGGCGAACTCACTCACTCACTCACAATTCTACTCTTTTTCGACCCAACACAAGAGCAAACTCAACTCACTAGTCAGCCAAGGCAAGGAATGGGAAACCATGTCAGGCTTTTTCTACTCCTGGTGCTCCTACAGTCACACTCACAACACTACTCAGCTCTGCTCTACGAGTCTCACAAGTAAGTAGGTAGGTACGCTCCACGTTCAGAATGAGAGATAGCGAGTGAGAGAAACCAAGCCTACCAAGACCAACTCAGAATGCAGAAACTCAAACTACGTAACTACCACCAAGTTTCATGATGCAAGCAAAGTCAGCAAATCTATATAACTATACCAGACTATACCAGCCGTTCCATATACCCAATGCCCAATACTCCCTCCTGCATTTCTCCACCTAGTTTTTTTTACATGCTCCTGCCACATATGTAGAGTCCCTATGCACCTACTATATACCTACCACTCATATTATAATCCCAATCACAATCAAAATCACCTAAACCTAGTGCACGTCCTCTCCATGTAGGTAGGTAGGTTGGTACTCTGTATTTGACACAACTAAATACGAGAGGATATACAGTGCAGGAGTTGCACTATAGTCACAGTCACAGTCCAAATGGATTAGCTCCTGATTACCCACTAGATTCCGACAAAATATAATTTTCACAGATATACTTGGCTTTGGCCATATTAGAGTCATCCTTACGAATCAGTTGGTTATTGTGATCTTGTAATAAATGTAAGTTTCTGTCTGCACTCTCTCTACCTACTGCTTCAGCTACACAACTACACACAGAGAGAGGGAGGAGATCGAGAAACCCTTGGCATGTGTAATTTTGGACAATTATTATGCACTACTCCAACAAGTACCTACGAACGAACTCAACTTAATTTATCTGACGAATCCAAAAGCACACGATACAGATAGCCATATCTTCACAATGGGATGATATGTACCTACCTTTGGTAGGTAGGTAGGTACCTACTTCCCAAAACCCCAAAACCAGCACCACCAACCTTATCTCGCACTGTTGGTCTCTGGCTCTGGTATTAGTTACATACCTAGGTAGGTAGGCAGTGCGAAGAGACGAGTACGTGAGGTACACTTGTATTTTGTTTGATGTGAGATGCAATGTACTTTGTACGCTGCCACTTCCACTAGTAAAATACACACAAACAGAGACAGACAGCGAGAGAGAGAGAGAGAGAGAGAGAGAGCAAATCATAATAATAACATAGCGTGGTGTAGGATGTACGGAGTACGGATGCACCATCATGAATTTATATAACACAGCTCCTATGTCCATCCATAAGAACAAAAACAAGAGCGTGGAGACCATAGCATCCTACACAAACTATTATTACACGGTTCAAGTTTATAGTTTAGACTTTTAGACTGACAATAATAAAATAATGTAATAATATCTATATCACCATGGATCTTATTAAGAGCCACCTACCATCAACGGACGGAGCATAGGCATAGATCTCTGAATAGATATAAGTAAGAAAAGTACAACAAATGAGCAAGCGTGTAAAAGATATATGTATTAATTTAGTTACCTACCAACTTGCACTTTGTACTATCTACTCTGGTCTATATGGCTAAGGATAGCTACATACAGATATGAGTACTCTCCATTGTCTATAGTTGTACGGAATTTTTGGTTCCTCATCAGATAGGATCAATTCTAAAAAAAACATACTGGTCTCACTTCGTATTTGAATTTCTTTTCTTAGTTCATATGGTGTTATCTCTGTGTGGGGAATGCCGCTATATTTCTCCTACCAGTACCAGTACCAGTACCAGCAAGAGACTCACTCAGAGACAGAGACTTGCATTTCAGCTTCAGCTTTATGCATCGCCATGCTCCTCCACTCAAATCTAATACCTTGAGAGCGGAGTAAAGTATTGAGTGCATATAATAAATATGTGCGGAGTCTGTCTGTATACTGCTCCTTGCTCCTGGCCTGGTGCTGGTGCTGGTACTGCTGGTCTGTGTATAGTCTGTATATCTGATCTGATCTGTAGGGAGTAGATGTTTAGATGATCCTCATCATAGCTACCTTCCTATACCTATGTAATATGCATCCAGACGTATTTCCTACTCCTATTTCGTCTTCGTGTGAAGATCCTTCCCATACGTAATATGTACATCCGACATCCACAATCTACATGTAGGTACTTTTAAACTAGTACATAAATATCAGAAATTGTAAGAGGATATATCCAGGCTATATGAGTACTCCTGTATGTACGTCGGCTACTAAAATATAAGGAGAAGATACCATACCATACCCAATTCCAATTCCAAGATTCTTCTTATTTCCATTTCCATTTCCAGTGGTGAGTGTGTGACTATAGTAACGTGGAGATTGAGAGAGAAGCCTAAAAGACAGAGTATATATATATTGTGGGGAGCAGACGAGTCCATTATGCCACAAGAGGGGTTGGCAACCATTCAAAGAAGGAAAACGAACGAACTGTGAATCCTTTTCTCAGCTGAACTCAGCTCTATGTCGTGTATTGCATAGGAAACTTTATTATAGAGGCAGTTTGGACTATAACTTACATATAGTTAAGTCGGCGTGCTGTAGTACTGTAGTATTGTAGTCGTGTAGTCCTTAAAGCAGTAGTAGTGTAGGGAAAAAGAACAGATCATAAAAAGTAGTCGAGGTCCGCATGTATATTTGTAACACTGCTCTCAGCTTTCAGTGTCCTGTGTACAGTGTACACTGTACGGGAGCCCTATACTTTAACTTTACTGCTTTCTATAAGCGCAAAGACACACACATACACACTCTATACTTTTTAACTTTCCTCCAGCTCCAGTTCCAGTATTATCCGTTTCGGAGAGGAGACTTAACTGTAGCTGGTACTCGCACTGGTACTTGTACTGGTATATGTGGTGACTCGGGGGTAGGTACATGCACATCCGAGTCCCATGCTTTTTGTACGGAGTAAGTCAGTCATGCAATGGCATGATGAGGATTATGGTCGGGGAACAGAACACTCGGTCGGCATCGGTATCGGTATCGGTATATAAGACTCGAGCCAGAAGTTAGGAGAGAGAGACAGGGACTTGCACCTTATAGGTATTCCTATTCCGGGTTTCAATCCATTGTACTCCAAGTAACTCCACTATTCACTTCTCTTCTCTTGAGCCTTGAGTTCAGTATGTGTGGACTGTGTGTGAGGGGAATACGAATACGAAGTAAGTAATACGAATTCGAATGCCTCTCTCCCTCTCTCTCTTCAGTGTCATAATGTAGCTACTGATATACTTACGTAGCTAACTACACAACTGGGTATAGATATATATCTTTATCCATGCCCATAGACGTCCATTGACATATATTGCTAATCGTGAATTAGTCTCTAAAACATAAACAGCCCGGCGCCAGGGAATGTATTTCATTGTGAGCAACTCCCGCCTTCCGGCTTCACATTTAATTCTTTTTCTTTTTTTTTCTTTCTTTCTTTCTTTTTTTTTCTTTCTTTCTTTCTTTTTTTTTCTTTGCCTTCTGCACACGAGTAATACCCATGTGCGAAAACAAAACATATATGAAACTGATTGACTTTATCAAAGGTTAAGAATAAGGGGAGAACTGTGTAGTAATATAATGGAAGTATTATTATTATCGCCATTATTAGCATGCTAATTATGTAGAAAGTTTCTTTCATAGTGTGGAAGGTACTACGGTAATTTTATTTTTGGTAAATACATAGTAGAGGCTCACTAAAAAAATGAACCAACCAAATTTTAATACTGCAAAAAATATTTTTTAAATTATCCATTTGGAGGAACTGGAAAGTATGAGGAGACATATTTGACAGGAATTAAATGAAGGCGCTCCTCTCATAGTGTGATTCCAAGCCTCTGTTTTTTATTATGTAGAGTGATGAAATTAGAATTCAAAGCAGATGAGGATGTTTATCTAAATCTTATCTTACACTTAAATTTAAATTCAAACTCGGCTCGGCTGTATCTGTATGTATACAGAGTACGGTAGTACAGTAGCCCATAGGGAAAATAAGTGAAAGTGCTCTCGAAAATTTCTCTCTCAAAGGAAAATAGCCAGAGAATTTTCATAAAGACCAACGACCAACGACCAACACCAACACCAACACCAGCAGACAGAAGGCTGGACAATATGTATGTATATACAGTTGAAAATCATTGTTTGAAATAAACTGGATTTCCACTTCCACCTCTTCATCTCCACTCTCGGAAGGAGTGAGTTAGAAACCGTTGGGAGGGAGGCCAAGTGGTGGAAGGGATTGCACATTGCACATGGTTCTGCTTCTCCTCTCGGTAGGATGTCTTACTCTTATATGTCAATGATCACGAGAAAAGAGGAGCAATTTAGCATTGATGATCTTCACATTGTCATTTTTCAGCCTGGCTCTCGCTCCTTGTCACTCAACAAGCTCGTGATGAAGACAAAGGGGGGAAAACTTACTTGTGAAGTGAGCATCATTCCTCTTACACACGTATATCTATGGACACTGAAAGGTCCCTTTTTCCTTTGAGCTGGGCGAGGGAAGAAAGGGATACAGCGAAAAGGAACAAGTCATGCTTTTTTCTTCGAAATTTCCTTCCTACCCTACGTTTTTGCTTAGGTTTTTGACATATATGTATGTCGGTAGCCGGCTGCCGGTTTATTTTTCAAATAATATTATTGTGCATTGCAGTCCATACTATACTATGGGATTTGTATTGTTATATACATACGCGGACATCCCCCCATCATCATTACCACCACCAGCACGACATTTCAAAGTCAAGTAAACCAGTAGACAGTAGACAATCAGAATATAGAGATAATAAAAATTACAGGAAAGACATAGGACAACGACAGCCGAGCCAAGCATTATGTAGGAAGAGTCCAGGAAGAAAGGAAGGAAAATACATGGTAAAAATTAGCCAACATTCTCCCCAGGTTTCATCTCAGTCACTCTCTTAATTTCATTTCTCTCCTTGTAACTCAACTGTCCTCCTCTCATTTCAACTCCATCTTAGACATCAGATGCAGTATAGAAGACGACAAGAACAAGAACCATTCCACCGTTTCCGCTTATTACTCTTGGACAGAAATTATTGTGCTTTCACAATAGCAAAAAAACAATACGCTACACACACACACACACATCACCACGGGTCAAGAAGTCAAGACCAGGAAAATACAAAGTCCGAGTCCAAATACTAATCGTAAGACGAACACTTGGGAGCTTTCTATCCCCATTTTCGGTCTACATTCGACATTCTCCATCTCAAGAGTATCTCCGGGTAGGGATAGGCAGTCTCCTGCATGGAACACATACATAATATCCTTCCTACATGCACATGGCAGCGGAGTGAGTTTCCGTAAAAGTGCCCACTCTCGTCTCCGTCTTCAAAGGATCCGCAAGCTTTCAGCTCCGAATGCGACTCCGACTCCGATTCCGAAAAAACCCCAAGTCGTTTGAAAGGAAAGAAGTGAAGGAACGAACCACAAATAACATTAACGTGGAAGGGAAAGGAGGAAAATGTGAAATGTTTTTACGCTTGACTTTAAATTGCCGTTTAGGGGACAAAAAAACCAAGGAAGCAAAATGCAGTACATTTTCATCTTCCACTGTTCCAACAAGTCCAATCCCATTCAATGTGCTCATATGCATAGCATAGGAGATGTAACTAGGTGGGTAGTTTATCTCCAGCATACAGAGTACATATGCTCCATGTGTGCACATTTGCATATCCAAGAACTTGCATATAGTGGGAGACGGAGACGGAGACGGAGAATGGATACTGGGACTGTCATGGGACTAATGTTACTTGCGTCTACTTGGTTCTGGTTCAGTCAGAGAGAGAGAGATTCTAGTTCTGTAGTTCTGGGTCTCCTATTGCAGTGACTGTGGCAATGGCAATGGTATGGTTTGGGATGGCGTGTGACTTACAGTGAGGCTAAAGCTAACAAGCTTTGCACTTTTTGCTTTCATGCCACGACGAGACGATGCCACAACAGTCACCATCTATTTGCCTGCAAAAATCCTCAGAGACTTGAGCTCTACCAAAACTTGAAACATTTTCCACTGCTTTTCTCTATAGAGGTATGTCGTCCTAGTCGGGATCCGGAGCCGCATCCTTCTTGTCCGTCTCTGCAGCAGCTTATACACTTTGTCCTCACGCCTCACACACAAGACAGAAATGCAATTTTCCCATTTTTATATTGCATGAATGTGCAATGCTCGTCGCAATGTTAAGTCTTATTTAGCACAGGTATGTAGTTTTTTTTAAACGGCTCTGAAATTATATTCTCCAGACCACGAATACGAATACGAACGAGAAGCCAATATCTACGTCAATATGACGCTCAAGTTATAGAGGCAAGTCAGTAAGTCAGGAGTGGAGTCAATTATCGTTATGGAACATACCTAACCACGTGTCACGGCACGTTCATCTGTCTCTCATGAGTCTCACAGGAGAGTGACAGGAGAGTACAAAGTTCAATTCCGATTCCGACTCCGAGAGTTTGAGACCCAGTTTAGGCTGTCTTTATTTTTCACATTGTATTATAACTGCATCAGCATTCCTTCCTTCCTTCCTGCAGCCAGGTAACTTTAATTTTGTATAATGTAGCCAATTAAAACATCCTCTCTCCGCTCCCTCTAGGCCCCTTGTCAATTTGTATTTCGTGAGTCGAGGAAAGCTGTGATATATTATAAATAGGCGAGGGGGTATCTACCTACGTACAAGTTTAACTTCTGCCCACTCTCATTTATTCCCATAGTCCTATTTATTCATCATAGAGAATAAGGGAGAACACGGAGACCCAGTTAAGAAAGAAGACCAAACGAAAAAGGAAGCGAAGCTCATCGTCCTACTGTTCTGGAAAGGAGCCGAAAATCAATACACAGAGCTGCATTGATGTATTGAGAACTGACTAGTGAGAAACTAGAAGACTGCTGAAACTATGTAGAATGTAGAATGTAGAACTGGAGCTACCTTGAGTTTCGTCCACAATCTACAACTACAACCACGACCAAAAAGGCGACTTATTTTTCATATATCCCATATAATATTTTCAATTTTCATTTTGTCCCACTATAATATAGTCCATAGTCATAGTACATGCTTGCTTTCACATTAAGGTTAACTGTTATTAGTATTAGTTTTTGTATTATAGAGGGAAAGTAGTCGGAGTTGGATCCATCCCTTTCAGACTTTCAGAAGAGGCTATAATGTCATCGTAATATAAATGTGTAGTGAGCAGTGTTGCTTACGTTTGAATTAGGTACACATTATACGCTACAATTTTAACAGTTATTACAGACTACGTAGATAATACTGCATAGTAAGCTTCATCCCAGCCACACTGCACTGTGTCACATAGCGTCGTCGGCAGGGCCGGACGAAGGAATTGATTTTAGGCAGGAATTTGTTTCCATACAAAAATCACCATTTTGATTTTATTGATGGTTTTCTTTGGTAAAGCAAAATTTTGTATTTACATGTTTTAGAAATGTGCAAAATGTCCTTTTTACTTGATTCTGAAAAGTGCAAAATGTTCTATTTACATATTTTTTGAAAGGTGTTAAATGTTTTATTTGCATGTTTTTGAAATGTATAAAAATTTTTAGTTTGCATGTTTTTGAAACGTCAAAATATTATTTTTACAAATTTTTGAAAACTGCAAAGTGTTCCAACTACACGTTTTTTGAAAATTCAAGCAGCGGGGGCTGCCTGCGCTGGCCGCATTGTCTGGCCCTGGTCGTCGGCTTCGGCTTCATAATAAAGCCCTATAGTTCCTTTTGCGTATTTCATTAAAATCTAAATTCATTTATCCGCGTTGCCTTTACGACTATATTTTAGTAATGGGAAATCAGCTGGAGTATAATATAATAATTATAGTTATAATTATTGTCATCATTTCCCTCGTTGACTACACAAATAGAACTACACTGCTCTACCTGTGCACACAGTTCAATTTTTTTAATCTTTTTAGCAATTTGGCATTGGATCAAATTACATGTGTTGACTCTCCTCATGATTGTGTCACCTGTACTCGTAATCTATCCATCCACACGGGGACTGTGATACTGATACCGATACCGATACTGGCTCTGATCCTGCTTGCTGTTTTGACTACATTAGCGCGATCGGCATAACTATATGTAGTGTTTTAGAGTACACATAATGCATTATAGCTAGTTGAGACATTATTGTTGGACTGGGGCTGAAAAGTAGAACAAGGCGTACCGCAAATAAATGACAATGACTCGTCCTCACATTGTACACATTATCATTAATTAAACTTGTGATGAACAACTGTTTCCTGTTTTCCTCTGATTAGATCACTCCCTCTACTCTGTCCTCTGTACAATCAGTCCATACAAGCTCAAAATTACACATGGGATAGGAATACAAATGCTAAAAAAGAATACGAGAGTTTACAATATCTGTAAATACAAATGCGATGCCTGGAATATAATATAAGCATAGATAGCTTTTAAATGGCTTGTAGACTTTTAATGCGCAATCAAAACTAGGCTAACATTCCATTAAGCTAAATTCCTATTATTATTTGATTTTTATATTTTACATATACGAGCGAGTCAGTTAAGGTAATTTCTATTTTTACTCTTTGATTTGCATTTATATCTGGCTCTTGTAATTGAATGATAAAGATTACTATTGTATAATAGGATATTATATTCTAATATTATGACTGTTAGAATACCTATCGTTTATGTTGTATGCTAATATAGTGCCAGCACTCACTGTAGCAAATAGCATCAGCCGAACAAAATATTCAAGCCATTCAGAAGGTGATATCTAGAAATATGTACACTAAACTAGCAAGTGCATTGTGTACTAAATAAGGAATTTTCAAACATGTGTAGTCTTTAGATAATATTATTGCCTTTTCAGAAAAATTTAAAAATGTTTGGAAAAGTCCTGTAATGTTTTTGAATGTAAGACTTTAGAAAATAAAACATTTACGACGTTATTAATAGAGAGCGCACTGTCAAGTGTAGATAATCTATTTTGCATATTTTATAATTTAAAATGCATTGCTATAAATTGCACCCACACAAATCAAAACTGTCAACGATGGTGTTTGTATTTTTAGTCTCAACGAGCAACAAGGCTGACGCAAACAAAACGAAACGAAATGAAAACAAGGACGATGATGATACGGGCAATGAGCTGAATAATTGATCAGCTGACCAAGAGCAAAATCGTAATTCCTACCAAGTGATCGGCTTGTGCCGACGATTGCATTCTCAATCCTGATTCTACATAATGAAGCTCCTTTCCTCGTACTACTCAGCATTTCAGAGTTTTTTTTATTCGTTTATGGTATTGTGTATTTAAAGTTTAGATTGGTATTACATAATATATTACAACATTAATTTGGACTTTGGTGCACTCAGCACTATTTTTAAAATGGAAAGCAGTCCTAAGAAATTTAATGTTTTTATTCCAATTCCAGCTCCATATCTCGTACATAGCCTTAACTGAAGAAGTTTCAATTTAAAAAACAGACATAATATTATTTTCTGTTCCTGGTTAGTTTTTCTATTTTAATTAATTTAAACTTTTAATTGTTCTCTCATAATTTATGAACTACTGTATACTCAAAGTAGACTATGTATTGCTCATGTTAACCGGTTTCAATAATTGTTGTTGGTTGTGGGAACTGGACCGAGTTTCTCTTGTAGTAATTTAGAATTTGAACTAACTCACTTTCAACTGTAATTCAAATTATGCTCTCTTCGGATGTACATTGCGCAATATCCTTATAGTTCCCTTATGTACAATTTGAAATAGAATTTTATTACGTGTATTCAAATGCACTGTAATTATTACAGATGTAGTACACAATGTTATAATGTTTAATTTTTTTGACGTGTATTTTCTACATATCCGCCCATCGCTCGGGGAAACAAAGTTTTCTGGGAACTAAACCGTAAATATGCATATTATCATTGATATCGATTTAGGAAGGACATTATAGAGTGACAATTTAAGCTGGAAATAAAAATATGCTACCTCTCGTGTTAGTATTGTGATTCAGGAGTGGCAACTATGCGTCAAAACCACGCTAACTCCATTCAGCTCCAGCAAAACCTTGAACTTCAATAATTTTATTGGGTTTACGGGCACAAAACGTCTATAACAAATACGACTTGAACTTGATAGAAAAAGTTCAAAAAATTTATGGATTTACATAACACATCAAAATCAACGTCATTGTAAGTGGAAGTCTCCTCATTCACAAAAGTACAAAACAGCAAGTGGCGGGGGATGTCGTGAATGCACAAAAATTTAAATTCATTTAAGTTTGAAGGAATTTCCTAACCACGGCACGATCAAGAAAATCATGATCCTGGTCCTGGTCCTGGCCTCTGTTCTCTTTCCCAATGCCTCTGTGTCTGTTGAGAGTGTCACGGAGTACATAATGGACATCTTGACTTCCCTTAATTTATGAGGAGTCAGATGTCAGTTTAAAAGGAATGGGCTAATTGAAATTGGTGGACATAATAATCTATCCGCACGTAATAATTTTTATGACAACGTCGTAAGATGTCACATTAAAAATTAAAATGTAGAGTGCTATCTAGACTTGGAGCTTCCCACTGCACTGCAGTCCTCATCTAATCTCAATTCCCAGTCCAGTCAAACCGGATTTCTTGAAAAAGCAGAAGTTGCTCGCTGTGATAACAGTGGCAGACACTGTGAAATGGGAAAATATACGTGTCAATATACAGAATACAATAACAGAAACAGCCACGTTTCAAAATGCCGACTTCAGTCTCGAGTCTCGAGTCTCGAGACACATAGACTATCCCATATGGGAACAAACTTGTCCAGTTAGCAGCGTACTTAGGTAGGTAGGTACTTTCATTTTCATTGTTGGCAGTGTCACGGAGTCTCAGCTAATTAAGTTTGAGTGATGAAAATATGGAAATGAGATTCAGACCACGGACCACGGTGACGGTGAGTGTTGGTTGGGGTTGTTGACTGTAGGTGACAGTGAGTGTGTTGCACTGGAGATATGTGGAGGATAAGTTTTACCCTTTGAACCTGAACCTAGTAATTAACTTTTGTTTTATTTGTCTTCACTGGCAAAAATTAAAGTTCTCCTTAGGACTCCTTCGCCTCAGCCCTCAGTGGTGCCCTTTGTCAAAGAGATACAAGAGAGAAAGTACAACATTTATTTACACCGTAACTACACAGTAACAGCGGCACTTGACACAAGGACATAATATTGCCGAAGCTCCAAGTATGTTCCTGATTAACTGATATTGCCATATATATACGTCCCTATCTCACTTTGATTCGGAGTAAATAGTACGTGAATCTCAAACTCGTATGAAGCCTTCTTCACTTTGCCGAATCTCTTTCTCCTTCTCCCTTACTTGAAGTTTCCATCTTCATAATATCTCTATAAATTATAACATGCTTTGTTGTGCCCCTCTTTCTCAATCCATAACCATACTGGCTGACTAGACAATAAGTTTTGATGAGGCCGTGTCTTTATGATGAAAGTCGATCTCTGTCTCTGACTTTGTGACTATGGGAAGGAAACGATGTTGATGTTGTCAATGGCAACTTCATCTCCCCGCCCTTCACTTTCGATTCCACTTTGACTTTGCAAAACAAATAAAATATAGATCGCTCCAGACAGATGTAGAATGTAGAGGTAGACCAATAAAGCATTGCATTGCTCGGCAATATTATTTTTGTGTAGATACAATTTTTAGAGGGCCTCTTATTTTAGTACTATGAACATGCTTTCTTATCGAATGGAAAAAATGTGTGGGAGGCTTGAGACAACGAAAGTCAGAAAGAGCCGCGAGGGGTTTGACGTTCCATTTCGTTGTACTTTTTTTTTGCTTTTGTCTTTTGTATGAAAAAAAGTACCTTGCCTTACCTTTAATGTAGGTAGGTAGGTTGGATAGTTCTAGAGTCTAGAATCTAGACTTGTAGCGTAGGTGCTTCGACGAAATTCCGAATCGGAGAATCAAAATGGAAAAATCGGAATTGCACGTATTGTGAATACAATAATTGGTATCTTAGGACGTGGAATTGCCCTAGGTGCCATATATCCCTTAAAATCTTCAATGTTCAGGGATGCACGAGCTTTTATGGAGCATGTAGTCGGCTGTACATGACTCGTGGCTAGAAAGTCGGAACGTTCCAAGATTTGTTATTTGTTCAAGGAGGAGTAAGTAACATGTACAGAGTGCATGAAAAGCGCATCAAGCACGAGTAGTCATCCACATCTATGTAGGTATGTATATACGAGCATGTGCCGTTGCCGTTGCCGTTCCTATATTGACTATGTACATAGTCGTACATATATGTAAGATTCCATGTATTATGTGGACTGTGTATGAAGCCTATGGGTTTTTCAAATGGAGAAAGACTAAAAAGACTGTGAGTGGTTTTGAGTTGAAAACTTACCCGGAAGCAGTGGAGTCGAGGGAATCGTTAGGGTCATTACTAGAGTTGGCAGATTTGATCGTGCCATTTGTTAAATTGACTCCATTTCCAGTCTTGACGATTTCGGGCTCTTCCGACACTGGACTTTCGTAAATCAGCGTTTCCACCATCGACCCTTTTGAACTTCCAAATGAAACCCTTTGAAAAGAAATCAGAGAAAAAGCTGGATTAACTAGACACCCTCACCCCACACACAAAGAAAGCCTCGTATGCACTTTTAACTGTATTAAATGAGTAGATTCACATTCCCTCTACATTAAGGCTTTGTGACTTATGCAATTATTGTAATTATTTTTGTTCAAGGAAAGTATCTCTTCACTATATTTGTCAGTAGCTTTCAAACACTACTCCGCCATGTTTTTGAGCAGCCAAGGAAATGAGCTATTATTACTGCACAGCTATTATTTCAATGCTTGTAATTAATTATTTCTGTTTTCCATATTTCTATTATATTATGCCAGTGGCTACGTTTAAGATTACGGTCACGAGGATTTTCTAAGAAATGGGTGTAAATTCTATGGTGCATGCTTTACACAAAACATGATTATTTTATTTTATATTGAAAAGAATAACTCCCATTTGGGCTATGGCCCCCATGGGACTGGTTTTTATTATTATGAAATTGCTTTGGGGAAATATTTTTAAATTCATACGTAGTACTTATGTTCACTATAAGATGAAATTCTCAAAATTTTACCATAGTAGAAAAATTGGTGTGAAAAATTCTGGCTAAAAGAAACTGCGAAAACAAGGGGAATTGTCAGAAAATTTGTAAATCATCGATTGCGACTCATATGTTGCTGAAAGGCAAAAACAATTGAAATATTCTAACCCGTTGTATTTCGAATCTAATAATATGGTAATAATTTGAAATTGTAGAAGAAATTGTGATCCTTTCCCCACTTTACGATTTACGACTGGGACCTAATTTATTTTTCGATTTTGTAAAACTTGCCAGCTAAATTGAGCATGGCCATTAAATCTTCGTTAACAACCATAAATAATGTACACAAAAGAGAACGTTTAGAATATCTCAATCTCTCATCTCTCCCTCCTCTTAAACCTACAACAGAGCATTAGCATTTAAAACAATTAATAACTATTATACACCAAACTTAAATTACAGGGTTGAGCTGACTAGTGACTAGTGAGCTGTACATAATGTATTGGTAAAAATTTCTCAAGGAGAAACTCTGTCGTAAAAAAATAACAGAGGCTTGAAACTTTAACTAATGTGAGAGAATATTATAGGGCAGATAGGGAAGACAAAAGAGAAAAATGTGTGAATGAAAGTCTGGATGTGGAGCCGGGGCCGGAGCCGGAGCCGCAACAGATTTCTTAAGCTTCTTTGCCCCTCATAAACACCACAAGTAAAAAAAATGCTGTGTGTGTGTATATGACTATTTGACAACAGAAAATAAAAAGGACTGACAGACTTGTTAATTTTCCCCAGTACATGCTAACAACAATGACAATGAAAACGACAGCGCCAGCAGTAGCAGTAGCAATAGTGGTAGTCATTGCGTATATACGATAAAGTTCCGCCACCTCCTCTATCATATAAAGTGCTCCTCATCCCTGATGACATAATAATATATGATTATACTGAGAGGCTTTTAAAAATTTGTATATTCTTCATACATTCCCATCTGGCATCTCTGATATCACTCCTATTATACGCACCACAGAGTCACTAGTCATCGTAATAATACAAACATTACGGATACAAATATGTACACACGGGAGAGATGTGAACTTCTCACAACTTCAACTTCAACTACCTATTAGCATCCCAATGACATATGAGACTGCTCATGGTTAAATTTGTTAACGAGGAAAAATATCTCACATGAACATGAAATGCACTTCCCGAAGCTTCAACTCAAACTCAGTCGCATATATAGAGGCAGAGTTATAGAGTAATAATAAGGCATAGGTATTTAGCCCGTAATCTACATATAGTCATCCTAGGTACCTAAATATATCTCTCTCTCTTCCTATGCACAAAATGCAAATACCTCAAGGAGGTACGTCAGAAGCTGAGGACGAGGAGGCTCCTCAATGCAATGCGATGTCATGCAATGCAACTCTACAGGATCGGAATCGGAGGATGCAACTCATGAACTGGAAGCCATTAGAATGTTTTCATTTATCACTGTCGTTTATTTCTGGATGAGTGCAACTATAACTAGGTAGCAGTATCAACACACAACATCAACACAAACTATCTTCACACAGACACACACACACACTCCCTCCCTTTATTTATTTATTTCACTTCTATAAAAAATGCATACCTCCTAGTACTAATACTCATCCTAATAAGTGGCTTCATTTTTCTTTGCAAACATTTCAGTCTTTTGAAAAATATTTTTTTGCATCAAATCAGGATTCCTATTATGTACAAACAATAATGCTCAATTTTTTTAAATGAATTCCAGAGAAATCTATTTTTGTGAGGGGGTATTGATTTTTAAATAAGGAATTTAGTAATATCGTCTGTGAAGAACTAAAATGACCCATATCCATTTTTAGTTTTAAACAAAATGCACTATCTACAGAAAAAATTAAAATAGTATGTTCATGAGAGCATGTACATATATAGAACCTTGTGCACTTTTCAAAAAAAGAGTAAATGGAATGTTTTATACTTTTAAAAAACACTTAAATAGAATATTTTGCAATTTTAAAAAACACTTTAATAGAATGTTTTGCACTTTTCAAAAGCATGTAAATAGAACCTTGTGCATTTTTCAAAAAACAAGTAAAAAGAATATTTTGCACTTTCAAACAACAAGTAAATAGGACATTTTACACATTTAAAAAACATTTACTTAGAACATTTTGACCTTTTAAAAAACATGTAAATAGAACATTGTTACCTTTTTAAAAACACATAAATGGAACAATTTGCGCATTTTAGAAACTCGTGATTAGCATTGTAAGCATGTATCTTATTGACTGTATTTTTTGACATAGCTCATTTTAATTCTAGCATAAATTGGAAATGGGTCATTTTGGTTCTTCATAGACGATATCATTATTATATAATAATATGTAGTATGTAAGCCATAAAATGTAGAATTGAAATTTGAACATAATAAATTGCACTCGCAAAAAGGAAATAGGAGGACGAAAGAAGAACATGTCCTTGAAATTGCTATAAGAATAATAATCAAAAAAATCCTCCTTGAGGCCTTCATAATATCAAATCTGTTCAAAAGTTTGATGGTGAAAATTCCTATGCCAGAGAGGCATAATAGGCAGAGCAACATAGAAATAATACTGAAAGTCAGTGCTTGAACAACCGAGAGAATTGGGAGGAAAGACACCGAGAAAGAGAGGACTACGTTTCCTCTGTTTGAGACCGTGAGAAAGTCAGCTTGGAGTTTTCCCTCGTGATTACTACACTTTCCGAGAGGGGGTTCTGATAATGGTGCGGCTGCTCTGGGCATCACACGGGTAGAAAAACTCCAAGACCAATAATGCAATTCGGGCACTACTCACTACGCAATCCCCAAGTAGATAAAATTGAAAACTGTGTGTTCTTTGTATGTAGAACGCTATACCATCAATATCTTGCTATATATATATATATAGTGTACATTATTTGAAATGCCCTGTTGGCCCTTCTTCACTTTTATGACAACCATTCTACACGTAGTAAAATGGAGGGATTTAGGAATAATACAGATATTTTAAATTTGGACAAATGTAGAAATAAAAGGAAAAGAGACTCATAATAATTTATCCAAACTTTTTACATCCACTTCCTCTGCTGTACGAAGCGGATGAGTGTTATTACACACACAGTTAAAAAAAATTACAAATTAGCAACACGTTTTTTTTATTTTGCAAAAATACAAATCATGCATTGCATGTTGATGTTGATGTCGATGCCGATGACGATGCCGAGCCAAAGTAGGCAATTTTCTCCTAAAACTTTTGCAATTTATGATGAACATAACGTGTTGAACGTGGCGCAATGGATTACTGTAACATAGGTACCTAGGTTGATAGACTAGGTACATTATTTACATTGTAACCATGGCATGTGTATGTACACTGTCATTTTCTCTTTATATTATGTTCACACGGCAACTCTTTCTCTTCGAGTTCTATAACGATAACGAACCTACTTATACCTACTACCCTTTTAACTAAAATATACAAGGATGAATTTAACCTTCAACTGCATATTTAAGGCATATAATGGATTTTCTGTGGGTAATTCGCTAGTTAAAACTGGAACTGGAGCTGCTGCTGTTTTCATTATTTTCATTATGATTGAAGTTGAATGACGCCTCACATAACGTAAGCGTTGACTCAAGAGTGAGTTGTTTCATTAGTCATCATTGAAGGCATAGTACAAGCCATATATTATGTAATTTTCAATATATTTGCAAACATTAATATTTCAATTGTTTTAGCTTAGGAAAATTTGTTCTGTCATATCTTTAGAAACAGTTAAATACGGAGTTTTGCCCTTTCTAAAAGAAGATAAATTTTGTTTTTTATCGCTTGAATATTTTTGCGTTGTAGATTTTAAAACATACAAAATCCCTATTTCTAATTTATTAAAAATTACAAAATATTTGAATTGCAACCTTTTAAAAAGTACGTAATATTCTGTTTAAGACATTTTGAAAACTGCAATATTATGCTTTAATTACGCTATTTTGAAAATTGCAAAAATGTCTATTCAGTTCATTTTGAAAACTGCAATATGCTTTAATTGCATAATTATATGTAAAAGTGCAAAATATTTTAATTGACGCATTTTGAAAAGTACCTGCATGCAGAATGCTATGTCATTTTTAAAAAGACAAAATTGTCTATGGAAGTCATTTTGAAAATTCCAATATTGTTAATATCATTTAAAAAATATTTTGTAATTGCAAAATCTTGAAAATTGCAAAACTGTTCTTTTAATAATAATTATTAGTATTTTATTAGTAAATATTATTGCTATTATTTGCTAAAACCCATTCTAGTTGCCCTAACCTTGAACTTTAGATGCCAACATTTAATATGATACATAACCCCACACTTGAAATATAGAAACTTGATTTTTCATCTTATAGAAAGCTCGTTCGTGCTTCATGGAACAATAAGTTTTGGCGTATGAATTTAAAAAAACGCGAAAGGTTAGTAGGATTGAAAGGCCCCTGCAGAAGTTCTGCACCGTGACATTATGAAAATAACATATGGCAATGCTCAATGCTGATAAATTTGATATTTGCTTGGCGATAGGAACTTGTGCACACCGTACATCCTATAATTGTTCACGGGACCATAACAGTACACCGCACCGATCTATTAAGACATGATTACGTGGTTAATACATGAGACATGGGAGGTCGGAATTGGAATACAACAAAGGTGTGCTACTGTAGGAAATACGGTGAGGATAAAATGGAGCTTACCTTTTTAGCCCGGCATGTTTAGTTCCGTTAGTGAGTTTGCTGTGCTTCCCCTGTGTGGGATTAGTTGAGGATGACACGTTTGTAGTTGTAGTTGCTGTGATGACTGAAGGTGAGGCATTGACACTGCCGGGGGTGTCATTGGAAATGTTCACAGTAGGATTTGTCGGGGTTGACATATTTGTGTCGATGGAAGTGGTTTCCGCCTCGGCGGCGAGGAGTGGTGACTCCTCCGACTCATTACTCTGACTCTCACTCAGACTACTCTGCCACTCTTTCTTTGACACTTTTGAGAATCCACTGGAATTTATTTTGCCATTACTGGTGGCGTTGTTGGTGGTGGTGGAGGAGGAGGACGTGGTCGTGGTGGTCGTCGTTTTACAAGTGCTCATCCGCTTCCCAGTTGAATTCGAGTTGTTGGAGATGACGAGGATCTCCTCAGTGAAGACTTTATTGTTGTCACTACTGTTGTTGCTCGTCTGACTCCCATGACTTTTATCACCAATTAGTAAACTATGAGTCTCCGCATCATCCGAGTCAAAATTCTCAAGTGTCTCACTCGTCACAAAACTCACGTTCCCATTATTCCCATTATTCTCAATCTCAATGTCCGTGTCCGTATTCCCGTTGCTCCCATCATCCAACATGTTATTCATGGTGAAGGGGGACTCTTCCGTGATAATACTCAGATTTGTCAAATTTATTAAAGTATTCGTGGGGGACTTGTTGATGTCCCGGGAGCCTGGACTATGACCGTTGTTACTATTATGACCGGGAGAATTTGAATTTGTGATTGAGGCTGAGTTTGTAATTGTATTTGTAATTGTATTTGTGGTGGTGGCGGCTCCGTTCAAATTAATATTTGTCAAAATTCCCTCCTCCTTAATGCTAATCGTATTGATATTGGGTTCGGTGGAGAAGGCTAGCATCTTGTGCCGACCTCCTGCATCTGATACATGGACCATTCCGATTTTAAAATTTCAACTGAACAAATGAACCAAATTGATGATTCTTTGAGTAACTCCAGGGTGATGCTCTGATCTCACTCTCAAGTCACTCTCTCTCTCTCTCTGCCCCTCGTCCCGCTCTCCGCTCTCAGTATTGATCTCCTCCTTTGAGCTGTTTAGCACTCTATTATTTATTTTACCCAGTAGACAGTAGTAGGAGATTCTATGGGCTCGGTTTGGGTATAGCTATGTAATTATATGTCACTCTCACGTGTCACTCTCTTGTTCTCGTGTCTCTCTGTCTTTATATCTCGTCACTTTTTAGCACTTTCTCCCGACTTCCCTCCAAGCCTATCCGTCAGAACAATAATTCTGAGTGGGTGTTGGATCCGTATTTTCTTTGTTCTCCCTCCAGTTATTTTCCTATGCGCTGCTCTCTCTCATAAAGCCTGTACTATATATCACATAGACTGTACTATTGACTCTATATCCTGATCTCCTTTCCCCACCACTATCACAACTATATCGGGTAGAATGTAGAATGTAGAACTGTATGTATATGACCATGTACTGTGTCAATTGTAGCTTCGAAACTGGAATCCACTCACACTGACAACATCAAAAATAAAAACAGCAGCTCCAAGATGCTTCCCGTAACGAGGAAGAGGAGAGTATTATAACTTTAACTTTGTTTTTTATTGTATTATTTGACACTGTTATTCTTGATTCTCGAGACGTTCCTCAGCATCTCTGGACGCATTCAGCACACATGTCCAATATTAGATCTTTCAATAAAAACCCTTTCGAGGAAAATTTTTCTTATTTTCTTCAGGATATTATTGGAATTGGCCGTTGACTTACGGATAGTCGATAGTTCGGTGAAAGCAAAAGCAAGCAAAATAAATTGGGAAACCAGAACAAAATGTCAGTTGACTATTACAGCTACAACGTCCGTCTCTGTATTTTTTTTTAGTCGGTAGCTTTCAAAGGAAATAGATTTCTTGGAGCGATAGATGAGCTAGATGAGTTTAGTGTCACTCAAGGTACTATACACCCGTTAAGTCCTTTCGTCAAGGGAAATTGTCCCCTGTGTGTTTATGGCACTAGAGGAAATTTGGATTTTTCTTCTGCGTGTGTAATGTTTTAAATTTCTTTTTTCTTTTTTCTTTTGGAAATTTGAAAATTTTATTCAGTTGGAAATTCGGAAATTCTCCAAATTGTCAGTAGGGTGATGACCTCGATTTGGAATCCAATCCTGAAAGAAATTCAAAGAGAATTCTGTGAATTAGAATCTCATATGTATGTAATCAAACAGTTTTTTTTACTTTGAAATCCCAATACTTTACATACACACAGATTTAGACCAATTTTCAATGGAAACGGTTTAAGCCTTTGATATTGGCCAATTTTTCACAGGCTATAGTACTATGTAAGCTTTCTCCTACTCCTACCCCTACATACATAATCGGCACTAGAAATAGAAACAGAAATGGAAGTCTCAGTAGAAATCGAGATCGATTTTCCAAGTTGTGTCTATGCAATGCCCGTATGTACTTTACTTCGTTACTATCTCTCGAGAGATTGGATTTTAGCAATTTATTTTCATCCACGGAAAGTGGAGATATATCCGGGTGATATTGTCACCCCAGGGCATTTCCACGTACGCGTCAGGCAGAAAAAGAATATTATTATGCTAAAAACGTGGAGCGTAGGAGGTGTGGAACAGGGATATATCAAGTACCTACACCCTACATACATAAATCTATGAATTCTCATTTCTAAAATTATTCTACATTGTAAAACTATGTCTGGGAAACAGCTGGTTCGGCCTGATGACGCTCGGTGCCATAAAGTATTTTTAATATAAATATGTAAGTAAGTACATAATAATATGTTGTACATGGACCATGTTGGGACGTTGGGTGGACCAAAAAGAGAGATGACATAGTCATAAGGTAAGATGGGTATTTCTTAGACAAATATTGATGCAAGTTTAAATCTTGTATGATGGATGATGACTTTAGCAGCATGACGTTCTCAAGATGTGTCGAGATAAAGTATACGTGTAGGTATATCTAAATCTAGCCTAGCTTTTGCTATACATGTTGATCTTGCACTTGGTCGCCCTTCATAAAAAAATGAATGGAGTAAGAATCCCCGTGCCATGAACGCGTCCGCGTTTATAGAAGTCAAGTATATGAATTAATATATGTATAGTGAGACTGTTGGTTGTCTTTGGTCTCTGATCTATGGCGTCCTGTGGTCGGGTTTTGAATTCTTGAAGCTATGCATACAAATGATATTTATGCAAGGAAGACAATTCATCGTCAAGTACTTACAGCGTGTGATTTATGTTTTGCTCAACAAAGGCGTGCTACGATTATGATTACGATTAATACATCAAGTGCTCCGACGGCAACATCACTTGTCCCCTCTCTCCCAGTGTCTCACATGCACTTTCTTGTATGCTAATCTAATTTCGTTAAATGGCCAAGACGATTACGATTACGACTACGACTACGGCCACGACCACGACTTTAATTATAACACAAACTCTGTGACTATAGCTATATAGCTATTGTGTATTAGATCGTTCACAAAAAACAAGTGCCTTTAATTTAATTACTGATACTTGTATTTTCAAAAATGTCAACATTATACCAGGTAGGTACTTACTCAGTGCAAGCCTCCTTGCCTATAGATACAAGTGACCGACCATAGTCCCATCGTCAAAAACTTAATCAGCTTATGTAATTATACTGTTTACTCTAATTGTCCCTGTGGCCATAAAAGGCGGAATGGCGAGTTAATTTGAACAAATATTTAGAGCCTTACTCCAGGGACGGGGTCCACTTCTCCCAAAGCAAAAAGGAGGCTCTCATCCAATTATACTCAAGTGAAAAATCTAATATTATCCGATATTTACGTGACCACAATTTTAAAGAGCGTAATTATTTCTATTTTCCGCGTCTGATGTCACGCACCTGTCAAGTGCTAAACTAGGCTCTGTGTGCACTATCTATTCCTGGTGTAAGCCTCAACGATGACGACGATGACAACAACAACAACAACAGAGCAGAGCGGAGCAACCCACCCGTGCTACAATTAACCATGAACTACTCAAATAGACTGCACTATAAAGCCCTCAGCAATGTATAAATAGGAAATTTTCAACAGATTTTGTAGAAAATAATGTAGATTCACTTCCTGTTTACTCACACGTAGTATGCACGTATATACGCAATGCCATACAAATATAAAAAGGAAAACATGTGCGGAGCCGGAGCACTGGAGTTTGTTGTATTTGTTGGATACTTAACAATATTACAATAAATCAAGTGGCTTTCAGAATTGGAATTGGGATTGTGTATTTTATTGTAGATTGTATACCTACCCACCTAAGCATATTAACCTGTCATCCGTTGCGGTCTTTCCTTATGACTTATGGACACGTATATTTATATTGCAGGAAAATATTTTTGAAATTTTACAGGTTTAATAACTCAACACAAAGATTTATACAATATACAATCAGAACCACGTCCTGGTTCTCTTTCAGTGGCTGACATTTACATGCACGCTTAGAAGTTCAAATCTATAATATATAGTGTTATTCTCCAAACCTAATTTCCCTAAACAAACTCACCTACTGAAAATTGTATTTTGTGTGTGTGTGTGTGTGTGATTATATTTCACCACCCGATCCCTATAATCATAATATATGGAGTAAATTTTAAAATTGTATTTTAGGTAGCGAAATTTTGTAGCTTTTTAGTGGTGCGTTAGCTATAATTAATATCAAATATCAATATATACGCCATACGGCTGCTCACTATTCCAAAAGTCTGAACAAAAACCCAAAGTGAATTACTAAATGAAACATAAAAATCAAACCAACCAGGAAAATCTGGACAGCACCAGCTTATAGCACACCAATTGTTTCCTTCTTCCATGAATAAAGTATGAAACCAGACCAAAACCAAAACCAACCGAAACTACCCAGCAGCACTATTAGCTTAATTACACTCACACTCAAAAACACACACACACAAAATCACAGACCTTAACAGCTCGACTGTGGTTCTCCTACTGTAGCGCTAGACTTCATTCTAATGACACATGATTCATGGCTAACTAAAACAGGAGTAGTACTGATAGTTGGGCTGGGATTTAGGAGTTGAGATTTATGTATATAGCTCATATAGAAATAGAAACTGGACTTTAATTCAGATTTCAGGAAAGACAAATACATAAATTATAATTTTATAGATGTTCACACAATTACAATGGATGGAGTTTGAGTTTGGATTTTTGGATTTGGAATTAGATTTATAGCTGAAATAGTTTTGCCAGACGAGAAATACTTCCGCAAACTATTATGCAATGGTGAGGGCACAAAATGCGCATCACTTCCATAGAGAGGCTCGCTCCCATCAATTTCCAATTGGAATAGAACGTGGAAATTTCTACACTCCTACTTGCAAGTTGGAAAATAGCCGGATGGATATGGAAGGGAAAGTAGGTATGTCACCGGAAGACTTGAGCACACACACACAAACACACACACAACTCTCGTAATAATTGTGTGTGAGTTCCCAACGAGCCTGAAAATTGGCCAATATCTGTGTTTCTGTAGATGGCAAAAATTCCTATTCTCTTCTCAAAATCAAAGCTGAATTCAAATTACTATGGGTATATGGGACTAACTGACTGACTGAGACTCGGACTGAGGCTGAGGCTGAGACTGGGGCTTACTGTAGTGATGGGGAAGGCTGACAAGAACAACGCTCTACTCTCTGTTTCTGTAGTTAACTACAATGGCTACTTTACTTACTTTGGACCACACTGTACAGATTACAGATATTTATATAATCTCCTGCTCTATCAAAATCTCCATTCATGCAGCATACAAGTTTACATCATATCATATCACATCCCATAGGCCATGCCTTCTTCATGGATGATATATCTCTGAATAAAAAATAATTTATGCAACTGTGAGATTACATGGAGCTCGTCTAACTAACTAAATGTACACAGTGCACTACTACGTACTACGCTACATTATTCACTTCATGAATGTTCACATCCTTAAAGTCCGCCAGTTCAGAGCTAACACAGTGACGTGGTGGTGGTGGTGTTACTTTTTAGCTTTTATCCTAATATAGTACGAAGGCCTGAAACTATCCGCAAATGAAAAGGACGACCCATCACCAAAACTAACAAACTCCTCAGCACACAAAAGTAGTAGTAGTAGGTAGTAATAAGTTGGTCGGTAGATAGGTATGTAAAGAGAAAAGACCAGACCACTATACCTAGGTACATGATATAGCTACACATAGGGACAGAAACGGCAACGGGAGTGTAAACGAGTCCACGAGAGTCACTAAATAAAAGAGCCGTGAAGTTGAAAATGACTATCGTCATTGGTTAATTATAATTTAAATAAGGATGCCTTTGTGAAGTAAATCTGCGAGTAATAATAACTTGTATCGCAAACAATGATGTTCTATTACAATTACAACTCTGGTACACAGCACAATGAGCACTCAACGACTCAACAAGGGGGGGCACACCTTTCCCAATAATAAATACCAAATAATGCTCCAATGTTCAATTTAAAGAGCGTGCAAAAAAAACAGTATGTATGTACCTACCCAAGTATCATTATATACACAGGAAAAATTCCAAATAGGCACTTTTATGTAATTTCAAATCCAAATCTATAACAATATATATATACAGTTCTGACGACACAGAGGTATATTTTTTTTCCTGAGGACAGAGATGTATACTTATTGATGGGATGCTGGGAACTGAGTGTGTGCATGCTGAATCCGTGCAGATTCAGATTAATGGAAGCTGTGATGTAAAAGTGTGTGTAAACATAAGCGGAAAGACATTATACGCCCACACGTTGACAAATACGATTCCTTTCCCTCCTCAATTCACATCCTCGAGTCCATTCTCCAAAAACTTTGTACTCTGCATTAATACTTCAAAGGCTCAACCAACGCTCCATGCCATCGCCGTGCCGAAGCCCAAAGCCCGAAGCCGCTCCCATGCTGATGCTTACATTTTAATTTTATGATTATCTATGCACATACAGAGAGAGAGGGAGAATTGCGGCTTCATTTCCATTATTTCTATGAGGAAACTAATTTGCATTTTATCATTTATATATCAGTATATTGTAGGGAAGTATCCTCGTTTACATTTTATTACCAAATATTATTATCATGATTATGATTATGATTACTGTTTTACAGCGGAGAGACTCATCCAGTTTTCAATGCTTTTTAGTGGTTAATGATAATGGGAATGGGAACTGCCATAGAACTTATAAGAGTCAACGTCAACATCAACGTGACCGCTCACACTGACGATGAGCGTCGTCTCCGCTGCCTGCTTTTGCACAGATCGTGAGACGTGAAAACACTTGGTTTTCAAATCCTTGCTCAAATAAATGTGTTTACATATCTTTATATTTATCTGCTCAGGAGACTACTTGAGAGATTAGAAGGGACATCTAAATGGATTTCAATGTTAATGTTCTAATCTAATGCTCATCGAGCGGACTGTTTATTCCAATTCCAATCGCTTCAAATTTTAGTCAACTTATTATAAAGTCAAGAGAATTCGACTGTGAAGGTTGCTTTTTTCTGTATCAACAGAAACAACTCATCTTCAGAGTCAGTCAGAAGTGTAACAAGATGCAAATAAGAAAAAAAATAGAGAGAGAGAAGAATCAAAAGTTTGAAACATTCCCCTGTTCATCTTTCATTCAAGGCAGAATATTAAAAGTATAAATGTTGACAAGATGACTTTGACTTATTTTGGTTGCCAATTGGATTTGGATTTGGCAGCGGTAGTGTTGTTCTCATGCAGATGATGTGTAGAGGTAGTACCAGTAGGTACCTACAGTCATAATGTGGGATCAGCTGGCGGGGGTGAAAGAAGCCTTTTCATATTCCTTTTCCGAGACTCGTCTCTGTGTGTTTAAGCAGAGGCATGAGGCATGGAGTCCCGAGTCAGGGTCTCCGCAGTCATATACATAGTCATAATGAATGAGCACTAACAACTCTAAAGGTCTTCCTTGAAATTAAAAATCAAACAAAATTCCACCAAGATTCAAGATGAAGAAGACATGAAGCAACTTACTGTCATTATTACAGTAGTTGTACTCTCTACATATTTTTCCCTTGCACACTTTTCAACTGAAGCCGAACACACGGGAATCCGGCCGAGGGCATGTTATTCCATGTATAAATATATAGCCATATTTTTAGTGGATGTATCTTAAGACACAAATATCAACATCTCTCAACACATTTCCTTTTCGAGAGGAGCTGTGCTATATGGTCTGGTACTGGTTCTGGCTCTGGTAGCTGGTGTTTGTATGCATTTGACAGAGATGGAATATGGAATTCACCTTATTGCCACCGTGCGCCTCATGCCCAGAAATAGTATTTCATCTTTAATAAATTATGTCCGTATCAAGTTTACTTCTCGTTTACTTCTTTGGAATGTTTAAATAATGTTCCTCCAAGTTTCTCCACTTTTCCCATTTTCCATTCTTGCTGTACGTCCTGGAGCCTTTTACTCTGAGTCAGTCAGTCGCAGCAGTCTTGAACAACTCACAAAAGTAAATTCCGTCTCCGTCTCCGCCATCTCCATCTCCTTCCGTGGTGAATTCTATCTTTTTTTTCTCTCTCTCTCTCTTCTACTTCTTCTTTTAATGTTAATGTTAATAATTTATACTCCGTGCTTCCGCCGCTAGTGCCCAAAGCAAAAGCCAAAGCCATCTAAGGTACATGATACATTAGGTAACATAGCATGCCTAATGGCCCCGTAGCTAGTAGCTACTAACCAGTCCTTAAATTCCTATTCCTACTCCTACTCCCACTCCCACTACTACGGCATACTGTATACCTGATTGTTAGTCAGCCACGGCAATGCAACCGTTTGTTTGTTCAGCAAGCACGTGTCTAAATATAAACTGTTTATACAAACATAGTCAAATAATTCTGAATTCCAAAAAGTTTTCCGGATTTGGATTGAGGATTTATCTATAGTTATAGTACCTACATATTTAATACAGGGCATATGCACACTCCACATTAACATTTTACTGGGATATACTGTATATAGCTGATTGCCCAATTATATAGAGAAAAAAATTTGCCAAAACTCTTTTCTTTTTTTTTCTTTGAATTTGCTGAAAATATTTAGAAAAGTTCCGTACTTTGATTACGTAGCGGGGATAAGAAAGATATAATAATGTATGAGATTGCAGCTTCTGCTTTTCATCAAAACATAAAAATTTTCACCCTTTCTAAAATTTCCATCAGCAGTGGAGTGAGCAGGAGAAGGAGAAGGGGCAGCGGGAGGCAGGAGAAGAGTATTTTGAGAGGCACGTAGAAATATTTACAGGATGAGGATGAGAGCGAGCGGTGGCAATGGAGTGGAGTGCAGTGCAATGAAGGAAATTTAATTCATTTTTCTCATCATAATATTTTTTAAACAAATCTGTCATTGAAATAATTTTTCAATGTTGGAGTTGGAATGTCCTCCAGCCTCCAGTACTGTGGTCCTATTTGCATTTCTACATTATTTTTTGTTCTGGAAGCTATTAAGAATGTATGCACCCTAGTTAAATGGGAACAGCTGTTCTTTGCTATTAAACAAATACTATATACTATATACACGCTGAAGGATGGCTATATGGCTATATGGCTAATGTAGGTAACACCCTATACTTACTTAGGAGATGAGGATACTGAGTCATGTTTTGAAAAGTGGACAGACACTTACATGAACTGCACAGATTACTATTTTTTTCCTGTACTTAACTTACTGAAAGTCGTCTCAAAGTGGAGGAGGAACGAAGCTGAATCTATGAATGAAACTTTTTGAGCTTTCAAGAATTTTTGAGAAAGCTTCATCATTCAAGTAATAATAGCTCTTGGGTTAGGAGGCTTACCTGGACATTATTTAAATTAAACACTTCCCGGGGTGGTTGACGTGGAGTATAAATTTCACTTAACTTCATGTACCTTCCATTCATTACATTATTTTGTCAAAAATACCTACGTATCTACAGTTAAGGGAGACACTACACTATAACGAAGGCGACTAGGACAATATAAATGTTGGAAGCGGGAAAGTAATAATAATTTTTTCCTGGATGGATCGTTGGTGTTGGTGCTATGCAGTAGTGTGGTGCTCATGGAGATGACGTTGGTGCGTATTATTAAGTATTTTTCTATCCATATTATTCCTCTTTAATAAGACACTCTTATTCAAATTTAAAAACGTTGAAGGCACGGCATGTCTCATGGAGATGCAATTACAAGCGTTTGTGTACATAATAAATCATTAAAGCCATTAAAAGTTTTTGTGCTCTATTGCAGAAGTTTCTCATGATGAACATATAATCAAACAAAGTGATTCATCCAGCAATACAGCAACACACACACACAAAAAAACTATGGAGTATAATCACTTGGCAGAGAGAGAGAGAGAGAGGGTCCGATGAGAAAAACTCTTGTAACCTTCAATACCCTTTACATGAGGAGAATTATTTTTTCAGGTCAATGGACGACTTCCCATCAACAATGAATACAAATTTTCTACGACAGATTTTCTCCTATTTCCATGTCCATATGTCCGTCCCGTCCGTCCATGATCCTCATGCGTGTTTCTATTACAACAACAAGAGCCAACTCTGTAATGACAGGAGCGACGCACACACAGAGACCAACACGACGACCACACTTCAATGTACGTACGAACTACGAATCTACCTACCTAGTAGTGTGTAATTCAAATTCCAATTCGAATTTAAAATTCTCGTGTGATTATGATTTGTAGTCGTCATATAAATCTAATATCGAAGTTATACACCACCGAAGCCAAAAGGAAAAATCCAAAGCCAAATTTCAAAGTCAAGCCGATATTTATTTCGACAGACAGAGACAGAGAGAGAGAGAGAGAGAGAGAGAAAAACAGAAACCTCATAAGTACACCTTATTCTCTTATTCACTGATCTCTGACTCTGACACTAACTATCCTGGCACCTTGCCCTCGCGCCCTCACGTCAGTCCCCATTTACCCATTCAATTTCCATGCCATGCCATGCCATAGCCCATTCCTCTCCATGCAACTGCACTTTACACTTGAGCCTGGAAAAAAATGTTGTGAATATTTTGGTAATATTTCATTTCATGACTCATGACATGACTGACGATGGCTCGTACAATAATAATAATCATATGGCATGGCATGGCAAATATTCCTTTCTTGAAGGAAAATTCGAATCTGTAATTTCACACACTTTATCTCTCTCTCTGAAACAATGCTCACTTTTTCCCCTCTTCTCCTGTCTTCTGTCAGATTCTCGCGTAATTAATTATAGGTATAGTCTAAACGAATTTATGAACTACAATCACAAAGTATTACATTAACTGTAATTGTTACTACCTACTGTTGATGTCTAAGGACCGTTGCTACCGGCATCGGCGCGGCAGAGGGATTTCACTCCTGAGTAGAAACACAATAATATTGTTTGAAAAATGTCACACCATACAAATACACATGGGAGCAACCTAGTTTTGTGCTTAAATGTCCATATTGCGTTAGAAGTAGAAGGCTATTACGCCATAGCACTGAAAAGTTGTATTGGGTTCAGTTTAAGTTGAACTTAAAAAAAATAAATCTTTCCCAATTGAAAGAAAAATTCATAGTAGTGAAGATATATGGATATAGATTGCAGATTGGAAATTTTTGATAGTAATCATAGAATCATTACAGTAAAAAAAATAGTAAAAAGCACAAAGGCAGAAAAACAATAGTATAAACTCAGGTATAAGGACTCTTTGTAAGAGAATTTTGCATGGCAATGGTAATTATGATATAAATGTAAAGCAATCTGCAGTACATTCGTAATATAAAAGAGTTCGAGCGTTACACTACAATTGTAAAAAGTGAACTCTATGTCAGTGTTAGATATTAGATCTTCCAGTGTGGACACGGTAATCTGATAATAATTCCATACAAAAGACAGATCAAAAGGAGCGACGCAGTAGATTCCAGAAAGGAGGATAATCATTGAGAAGAAGTGCGGAGGATGTCGGTCCCGGTCAGCATTGAAAAACACTTGGAAAAGCCATTAAACTGAGGATTTATGACGAAAGCAAGCTCACGTTTACACTTTCACACATAGAACCATTCCGCAACAATATCGAAATTTTTAAAATAATACTGTGGGCGTGTACAAAGTAGTTATCTAGGTGCAGATCGTCAGTGAAGAGTCAAAATGACCCAAAGCCATTTTTAGCTACAAGTAAATTGTAGTATCTACAATATGAATAAAATATCATGATCCTGAAAGCATGTAAACTGAACATTATTTAAAACATGTAAACAGAATATTTTGCACATTTCAAAAACATGTAAATAGAACATTTGGCACTTTTAAAAACATGTAAATATAATATTTTGCACTTTCCAACAAACATTTAAATAGAACATTTTGCAGTTGTCAAAATCATGTAATCAGAATAATTTTGCACATTTCAAAAGCATGTAAATAAAACATTTTGCACTTCGCAAAAACACATTAAAGAATATTTTTTGCACTTTTCAAAAACGTACAAACGAAGCATTTTGCACTTTTCTGAAACTTGTTGCGCATCAATCTCATGCAGTTTATCTCACATACCTAGGTCATTTTAATTCTAGCTTTTAGATTAATTGGATATGGGTCGTTTTGATTCTTTTTCTACGGTATGTAAATGCATAATAATTATGTGTGTAGTACCCCAGCTTAGTTACATACCAGCACCGAGACTTCATTTTTTCCCGCACTTATCCTCTAATTTTCAGTGTCAGTGAAAAGCTCATGGTTACACTATTTGACATAGTTACAACATTGTAATAGTACAAATTATGTATCTTCTGTACGAAAGAACTTCCATACCTTATTTATACTTTCCACATTAAGAATTGACCCGGGTGCCAAATCTCTATGTATATATCGTGTGTAGGGTCCTACACTATAAATGTATCAACAGCTCTCATGCTTTTCCTTTCACGGAGCACTCCATCCATATAAGTCATAAAACTAATGGTTTTTTGTTTTCTCCCTTTCTTAACTCACTAAAACGAAAAGCAAAACCGAAACCAAAGCCAAAACCAGTATGGGGAGTTTTCAAACAAAACATTTTCTAAACCCAAAACTTGAATGACTTCTTCTACGGACAGATACATACCACCATGCATTATTTCCCATTTATTGTTATCTTTATGTTCTAACTTCTAAGTCCCGATGCAAACAAAATACATACAAGTAGAGGGAGCATTATATACAACATTCCTTACGATCTGATGACAACTCCTTATTGTTAACAAGGCGGCATATAGGGACACTAATTCATTCCATTTTCTTTTCTCTGAATAAGGAATCAAAATGCTTCAAGAAAATACTTGACATTCTGTGAACAATACGGAAGAACAGACGTACGTTGAGATTTACGGTACCCGGAGAAAATGCTCCAACGTCCGACCCGAGACTCATTCCTAACAACATGAACCAACAATAATTATCAGTACTACGTTTTCACCGTGTGGTTGGTTGCGGTTCGTAGTGAAAGACGGACGACGGACGGCGCGATAAGAAGTGCGAGGCTGTATTTACGATTAAGCTACGACCAGGACCAGCACCAGAGGTCTTCGTCTAAAAGCTATTATTCAAGATGTCACACTCAAACTATCGCTCCTGTTTCTATTTATGGCACTTTAATGCTCACTAATCGCTATTTAGACAGCATACGCACAGTGTTCAGTGGAGAGATACTATTTATACAGATCCATGCATTCAAATGTCCGTCCGACGCAAAATACTCAACATTTAACAAAAGAAAACCTTGTAGCAGATTTCAAGTTGACGCAGGAAATTACTTATGCCTTAAATTCATCCTGGGATGGAATCTGTCATTATTCAATCATTTTGTACATTACACAGTATGTACAATTTAATTCAATTAGAAAAAAAACACATTTTCATTTTATGTGATTTTTGATTCTGAGACTTCTGAGAGACGAAACCAATAAAAACTTGCACATTCACACTCTTCATGCAAATCTCAATGGAGCATATAGAGATGAATGTACCTACCTATACCTATACAAATTTCCCTATTTAAAACTGATTACATGATTAAATTGCCAAGATTATATAGCCAAGTCTTGTTACTTACGAGAACTCTCCCGTTGGAAAAAAGGAATGAATGAACTCATCAGATGGACAAGGATAATACGACTACAACTATACGACCATATTCATATCAACTACCTATACATGCTAATGCTCATGCAAATGAAGGACTAAACACTTTACAATCTGTAACTCTAATCGTACAAAGATTGCAAAAAAAAATATATAATTGGTTGGGATTGGGATTATAGAAGTCGTAAAAATGTCAATGTCACTTGGCTATACAGTAAGAGAGCTGAAAGGGTAGGAATTTTCATTGTGCTCACCCTGATCCTGATCGCATCCTCAGACCTGCATTTTAAATATTTTATAAATTTCGATTTCATTCATAATATAAAGGAAACGTGTGAAGTTGCGGCTTTTTACTTTTTTATACGCACTTAGGCTCTGTGTGTCAAGTTAAAAGTTTCACCTGTTAAGTAATATTCCCTGCTGTGAGGACTTTAAGAGCTCTGTACGAACAATAAGAATGGGACCTTTAAAATAAATCATAATCATGGAATGTAGATTTCACTCCTGAGATAAACCGGAGTCATTGCCATTGTCATTGCCATCTTCATTTAAATTGTATATTGAATTGTGCTCTCAAGAACGAGAACGACTTCACATGTGACTGACGATGAGCTGAGAGCTCTCCTTCTCGCAGCTCCTTATCTTAATGAAGATAGGAGACTGACAGGAGTTGACTCTTCCATCTTTCATCCGACGAACTGAGAGACTGACCAACATTTTAAAAACCAGAGGCGGTGGAAAGTAACAAGAACAAGTCTTGGAGTTTTAAGAGTCGATATCCAGGTCCAGGTCCAGGCAAATGTCATTTGACATGTAGATCTTATAGACGCGTTGAGCTCTCCCATTATTTCAGATACATACTACCTACTATGCTTACGACAGCCATATATAGAGGATTCCTTGGGAAAGATTTACATGTGTAAATTTAAATTTAAATACTGTCCAGAACTTCAAGATCCTTCCTCTGACTATCAGTCACTCCAGTGTGAGTGCCAGTGCCAGTGGATAAGGACCTGAATATCATTATCGTGAACGCTGACGTATTTGCAGCTGTCGGTCTTATATCTCACTCCTAGTAAGCATTTTGTGCTATATCCAAAAAACTTTTACAGTACAGTAATAATAATTACAACTGTAAGGACCGCTGCCGCTGACAGTCCAACGTGCATACGAAGTAGCTCAGGACGAGCAGGCAGCAGATCAGCCTCACTTTCAGGAGCAAGTCACATTCGCCATGCATGTAACGTCGTGAGTCAGTAGCATAATGTATATGTACCTATATCTATAGTGAGACCAAGATACCAAAATTAGAATGTAGAGAACATCAAGCCTGTTAAACTCTCGGAATCGGAATCGGAACTCATGAACTTTGACAAGAGGCCTGGTGCGGGTGTTAGGAATGGGATTGGGTCTGGGATTGGGCCTGGGACTGGGACTGAGACTGGAGATTTAAAGCTAGAATACAGTCGAGTGTTGCTACTACAGTAAAAATTTACGGCGAAAATGTACGTTGGTACCTTCCATTATTTATTTTAATTTTATTATAAATGATTTTTGGTGCGGAGGATGAGGACGACGGAGGAAGGCGGAAGGAGATTCTCTGAGAGAGAATCAAGTTATATTATGGAAGCTGGAAAAGTGCACAAGTGCGCACTCAGCAATTCATTCATGAATGTTATATTAGTATTCCCTTTCCCTTTCCTTTTTTATACTCCCATCATCATGCAGTATGAGTAGTGCTTCACTCACGATTTCCCTGTCGTTTGTCCCGTGCCTTCCTCGCCCTCGTCCTTCACCGTATGAATTGTTCAACGATAAAAAATATTATATGGAACTCCAACTATGAACGTGGACATTCCCGTCGCCGTCGACCCTTTCCAACCAACGTAAGATGGGCAAGGCTTACTTCCTTTCTGAACTGGTAACTATTGTGTAACTGGGCAGTATTGTTGTATAGAATTTTTAGCTCCTCTAACTCACGCACCATTATATTCAAGAAAGATTCGTTTGTCAGTCCAGTAGTGAAATGAGCCTTCTGAAATTGAAATTGGAGGCGAGAATTTTTTTTTCAACAGTGTAAATAAATAGCATACTTTGCAAGTATGGACATGGACCGTAGAAAATACAGTTGTTGGGAAGGAAGTGATAAAAATGAGACATTTTAGAATTTTTATGAAATTCAAAGCAGTCTATGTGCCAGTGCCAGTCCTTTCTACTCTAAATGAACGCCGGTAGGAATTTTTTTAAATTCAGCAAAAATACAATATGGCATTCATTTTTCAACAAGACACAGTGGCAATTTGAATTTTTATAAAATTCCACATGACTTGTATCGCATCTTCTCAAGTTGTTTAGTACATATATACGTCTGCACAGCAGTCCTGGCAGTAGTGGTATTTACAGCTATTAGTGGGACTCATCGTTGTCAGAGCCAGAGTCGGAGCCGGCTGTGACTGCTGTGACTTATATTCGCGTGTGCACGTGGATGTTTTCTCCGCACACTTTTTCTTATAGATAGAATGGAGATAGAATGGGGAAGAGGCTGGAGATAAATAAAAGTTAAAGGATGTGGCCCACCGTGTGTGTGTGTGTATCTGTGTGTGCGAGAGAGCAATGAAGAGCCAGCAGCAGTGAAGATGCCAACGCCAACCAGCACAGACCCCGAAAAAAAAAGTAATAAGAAATAATAAAGCAACGATTCTAGAGGAAATAATGGCAATTGGAAATCGTATATATTACAGGACATGTCACTTTCCGCTACAAACTGAATGTCATTTTCACACACAACTTATCCCTCAAACATTCGGATAGCTATGGAGTAAACTTCTTTTTTTTTGTGGGGGAAATAAAAAGAAACTAAACTCTGATCATTTTAAGGCTATATCATCACATTAAAATGAGACCTTTCGCCTCCCATGTTTTTTTCTCTCTCTCGTCTCTCGTCTTCAGCTTTTTCTGGTGATGTGTGTATGTACCTATATAGTTATAGGTATGTGGAGAGAGAAACTAATCGGCAGACTACTCCGGACTCCGGCTACAACCCTATGAATAGAAAGACTATAAAGAAAAACTTTCCTTTTTCAAATTCAGTCAAGTGAGCGGAAAATTTTCTCCGCCTTCTTCATCCATGGCCATCGTCGTCGTCGTCGTCATCAGTCTCGATCCTTTTGGATTGGATAATACATATATCTGTGCATATGTACATGCGGGGGGACTGTATTACCCTCTGACTGTTGAGAATGAATGAGTAAACTTTGTAATTCCCTCCCGACTTCCCTATCAGTACTCAGTACCATATTGTCATGAACATGGGCAGGGAACTCCTTAGCTAATGATCCACCTTCAACTTTAGCTTCATATATAGGGAACCATGTCAAAACTCTTCATTTTAATTCATTAGATGTAGACGCAGTAGTTAGTTACTACTTTTTACAATCTCTAAACTTTTAACTTTTCCTACTACAAATTCTACTCTGTATAGTGCAATCCAATCGCTATCAGTATATGTCTCCGTCAGCCTACGCTACACGCTCTCCAATTGCGTAAATCGTAAACCGTGGCAGCCGACTTCTCTGCTCCTATGCAAAAAGATAAGTTAAAAGTTGATCACCTCCCCTAGGTTCTAGATATCTACACGATACAATTAAATATTTCTGGAAGAGGCAATAAAAGTCACACGTTACATTTTAAATGCAAAGAGTAATATCTGTGAAGCGTTGAAAATTGCAGATAAGCTATTTTGGTACATTCATAAAGTAGGTACAAAAATATTTTGTATTGCGTTCCCGTTCCCATCACATTCAGAATGTTTCTTGAATAAATTTAAAGTTTGATAAAATTTGAGAGAACTTGAGCTTTCAATCTTGAGCAGAAACGGATGCAAGACGCCAGCATACTATGTATTGCAAATAAAGCACATGCACCTACCTAAGTGGCTCCATCCACGTCCACTTGGCATGAAAAGTAGTCTGATGATAATTTGTAATTGTAATTTTGACTCTGTCTGCCGAAAGACCTGTGGGCACGACCAGTACCAGTGCCAGTGCCGGTGCCGGTGCCGCGCCGGTACCAGCAGATTTGTGTCTGCTAATTTTCCCGTTTGGAATTGTCTAGAAAAAATCCTACAATTTAGGAGTCTATAGCGCGTCCTGTGGAGTGGATGGATGGGGGCATATTTATATTAGCACAAGTCTCTCTCTCTCTCTCTCTCTCTCTCTCTCTCTCTCTCTCTCTCTCTCTCTGTTTACATTCTTCATTACATCTTTGTAGTGAGGATCGAATACAAAATAGGAAATATCTGTAAACAGGATCATTGTAATTCACATTGTGTCCTTTTTGAATGCTCCTCTAAACTGCCACTGCACTCTCTGAATTGAGAAATTGTGTGAGCAAAAGTCAGAAGCCGTTCTTTTGCTCCCGTTCCCGTTGCCATTGCCGTTTCCGTTGTCGTCCCATGGCCATGGCCAGTCAAGTTAAGACTCAAAGATGTGTCAGCACCAGACTCTCAAGACTCAAGACTCAAGACAAAACAATCTCAGAACAAGAGCACCACAATAAAAAGCCCCAGAGAACAAGGGAACACTGCACAAATAACAATCAGTGGAAATTCCTTTGTTTATCGACTCTCTGTGAAGCCGGCAATTAGTTGGAGTCTCGAAATGTTTTAAAAAGGAGAAAGAAAATGCATTTTCTTGTACTTCCCAACAACTTCATAATTAAAAACAGAAATTACTTGAAATTAAATTTTACGATTTTGTTTTGCTTTTTTTATGCTTCAAATCCTCGACGCAGATGCAGACGCTCTGCTGCCTCGCTGGCTGTACGCATAAGCATAAGCAAGGTGCCTCCTTTTAATCTCGACTCAAAAATTAACACTACCAGTTTAGATCTGACTGACTGAGTAAATTCCACTACACTAGAATAATACTTTTGAGCTGGGCAATATTATTAGGTAGGTAGAAACCTAGACAAGGTTATATTTACACTCCTCTCTCTGTATCTCAACATGCACTCAGTCCTCCGCTTTTCCTTTAATCGTAAATAAATGGGCATAAGGGAAATTAGTTAGGTAATGCACAGGTTAATTACACAAATATTTACAATTTGAAAGTGTGGATCTATAAAAATACAATTACTCCACGAGGTACTTAGTGGTAATAGTAACAGCCGTGTTAATGTGACTCTTAATATTGTGTGCAGCAAACATAAATGCAGATGTATATGTAGAGTGGCAGTGGCAGTGGCAGTAGTTGTGGCTTGAGTTGAAGTTTAAGTTGAAGTTTGGAGTAGACATATTTGTAATTGCAAAAATAAAATAAATAAAAAAGTCAAGTTTGGAACTTTCAACGAAAATGGTATATGTGAGCCACTATACTCATACCCCATCCACTTGGTTCTTGGTTTTCATGTATTTAATATTTATTATGCATACTATGTACAGTCTCTTTCAGCTCTCTGGGTTTTGCCGCAACAGGAAAGCTCGTCGAAAGCTCTTTAGAGCCTCATTATTGCGTGATATAGTTGTAATGCCCGAGGTCTGTTCCATCTGTTTACTGATTACAGCGAACCTTGGTCTTGCTCCTCGCGTAATGACACATTCATGTTCATGTGCAGTGCAAAGAGTTTCTATTGTCTTCACAATCGAACATAAATAAATGCAGAGCTCTCTTTATATTTACGTAGTTACATATATTTACAGAGCATACTGTTAGTAAATGGAGATTGATATGAGCATATCTGTAGACTGTATAGGACACAGAGATAGCAAATCCGTTGAATGTTATGGTATGCGTATAGCGATAGTCAAAAGTCAAAGTCGAGTCACACAAGATAGGAGTCTCATCACACTACATTAACTGATACTCTGACGATGAGACTGATTCCAGTCCGATATAAAATAATGCATCTATCCTTGTCCGTATATACGGACGTGCATATCGTCTTTGAAGAACCAAAATTACCCATATCCATTTTTAATGTCAAACAAAATGCACTATCTACAGAAAAAATTTATAATTACATGTTCATGAAAGTATGGAGATAGGACCTTGTGCATTTTTCAAAAAACAAGTACCTACATAGAATGTTTTGCACTTTTCAAAAAGCACGTAAAAAAGGACATTTTGAACTTTTCAAAATCATTTAAATAGAACATTTCGCACTTTTTAAAAACATGCAAATAGTGCATTTTAAAATTTTCAAAAACACTTAAATAGAACATTTTGACCTTTTCAAAAATATTTAAATAGAACAATTTGCTCATTTTAGAAACTGAGGATTAGCATTTGTAAGCATGTATTTTATTTACTGTCTTTTTTTTGACATAGCTCATTTTAATTCTAGCATAAATTGGAAATGGATCATTTTGGTTCTTCACAGACGATTTAATAATCAGTAGTGTAGAAATTAGAAACACAAGTACAGTTCTCCTATACACAGTTCCTACAGGCTGAACACATAGCGACAGAACTTACGCAGCTCTTAAATTCACGATCAGTCAGAGAACTCAAGAGTAGGTAGGTAAGGTACATTTATAATTGTTTATACCTAATATCAGTCCCTACCTTCCATTACATTAGCTTTAGTTTCAGTAATCAACACACACACCCCCTGGAGTACAGCCAAGAATACATTAAAGATATATTTAATGACGAGGGATTTACTTTACAAAAAAAAATATATGTGTGGTGGTGTGCTCAAAAATGTTCCCATTGCGCGAAAGAGCCGACAGCCAGTCAAACCATAAAAAGTTTCAATATCCAAATTCCAAATCAAAAGTTACAGACAAATAATAATAATAATAATATTTGGAGAGCTTCATTTTCTTGGAAACATTCCTGTCTATTTTTCTCACACGCACGTTCCTTATGATGTATTGCGAGCGATACGCTACGATATGATATGGGGATCGGTGTCGGTATCGGCTGAGAGGTGGAGGGTCATGATCACGATCATGATCATGATATTAAAGAACATGGGGGAAGAATGGAACATGGAAATGTAATAAGCCGAGAAAAAAAGTTGGCAGAGCTTTTGAAACGAAATTGTAAAATTGTCCTTGACTCCTCATGTCGTCCTCCTCAGTCGCTCTCTTCTTGACAAATCCTCCTTCTTCTTCAAAATTTATTCTCTTCAATCAAGAGTTCAGAGTACAATTTCGATTTTGAATTCAAAATTCAAACTGCGCTTGTAGAAATCCCCAATGTCAACCAAAACCAAAACCAATGGCCTACACAGTGCATATACCTACCTAGGTACCTACGTAAGTATATTGCATTTTAAATTTCATGGGCATGTCTTACTTGGGAGGAAAAGGAATTGTAAAAATATTTTATAGGATTCAAATAAGGAATTATATTAGAATTAGAAATTCTTGTGTGCCTCATCAAATATTTACTCAATTCCTGTACAGAATCATCACATTATGATTTTTTATTTTTGGCTCAATTTTAATCGAGCTCAAATTTGAATTTCAATATTCAAATTAGAATAATTGGAATTTTTAACGATTTTTATTACCCTTTTACATACTCTATGAATGGGATTGTTCTTGTTAGTAGTAGAGTCACGGGGGGACACAAATTACAGCTCACTAGTCAGCACAGCTCAGCACAAAAGCTCCCCTTCTCCGTTATGTTTACTCCATATTATGATTATTTTAGTAGGTTAGATATATTATAGGTTTTGGTCTATTTCTACTCGCACACGGTATTTACTGTTTACGACGACAAGGTAAGAATAACGAAATAGAAATTTTTGTAAGAATATACGTGAACCGTGAGCACCGTGGGCTTTATTGCCCTATGTTATTATATCAGCCATACGCTTGAAAGAATTTTAACTATTGTTGTTTTGTAATAATAGATACTCTCTAGGATTTGAATGAATTATTACGATTATGGATTTCTACAAAAATTTGCATAATAATCCAACACCTTTTTTTGTCCATTTTTCTGGATTTAATTCAATCAAATGGACAAAATTCCAGTTCACCTATTTTTAGATTATAAGTTTTTCTCTTTTAATATTTACCAAAATAATTCTCACTCACCTTCAAAATTCTGAATCCCCAAAAAATGATTTTAAAATCCAATATTTTCTGAATATTTAATTCTTCCAGCCCGCGCTCTCCTGTCTGTCACAATAATACTACTCCACTTCACTTGTCTTGGAATTAAGTAAAATAAAACCACACACAGAATGTAAGTAAGTCTCGGAGTGTAAAAAAAAGACACTAGGAAACAATAATTCCAGAGTGAACGCGAGAGCTCATAAAGCTAAATGCTAAAGTCAGAATCACAACGACTTGAACTTACAGTTCATGACTTGTCTCTCTATCCAATCCGTGCTCAGTATTTAGAGTTCGAGTCGAGATATTTTCTTTTTTCTTTTTTTTTTGAGATGGTTTTATTTGACTTCGTCGCTAAATTTTATGGCATTAACACACAAAAAAATTGAATACAAATACAAATTTTTACAGCCGTTTAGGAGAACGACACGAAGAATGAGAAGAAGAAGGAGCAAAACCAATATATAGGTACCTATATATAAATTTTTTTTTGTCCGCTGTAAAAGTTCGTATCGTACTGAGGACTGAGGAGTCACAGTCACAGAGCCACACTCACCGTCACCATCACCCAACAAACAAGAAAAAGCTAAAGCTGACACATGTTTTTAATACGACTACGATAAATTCACAGAGAGTTAAACTCACACACACACACAACCACACGGAGTACACACACAAACATTAGGAGAGAGACACGGAGCAAATGCGAATGCTAACGCAGACAGATGAGGATCAGGGAAGAGACTACTGCAGATATGCATGGCGGAAAAAATGGTGAAAAAACAAGTGTGTGTGTGTGTTGATGGTGTATGGTGTATGGAGTATGGAGTATGGGGAATCTCGTCCTCTTTTCTGTGAAGTTCTTTATCATGAAAAAGCATATCCAGCACTATATAAAATAATATATGTTATAGCTGACTACTAACTACTCTCCATTCAGTATTCACGAGTCAACATGAGCACTGCACCTATTGCACTCTTCACATTCAAACTAATGTTATTCCTCCTATCGTAAATTCGTAAATACTACTGCTAAAAATCAGATTGCACATTGCCGCCTTATATTCACTACGACTCCGACTCCGACGACTTGAACTTGGAATAGAAAGAGCGTCTCTCTCTCTAATCTGTACACTGACTGACTGCACTGTAACTGTTGACGGTACAGACTGCCGACTACTAGTTACTATAGTGAACATATCTAGTGACTCGAGTCAATATGAGGACAGATGGAAATGAAGAAAATGGAATGAGTGCACGTTCTCGGACTCTTTGTTTTCTTTTTGGAATGTCGATCTCATCTATTTGTATCTGTAATCTGTATACTGAGCAATTTTTCCATTGTGCGTCGAGTTCCTATGAGTATACTGTATTGATTGCAAACTTGTAAAACTATAGGCATGTATGTAAGCTCGTCTGTTTATGTATTTAGTCCCTGTCAAGTGCTTCACGCCAAAAATTTCATGTCTAACAACATGAGATGAAAGCTCTCTGCTAAAAATCCACTGCGCTTGTGATAAGACATTTTCCCTCGTTCTCACTATTCACTGTAATAAATACCTTTTCACATGTCTCCTCCGTCGCGGGGAAGATGCAATACAAGAGCAAATTGTTTTATATTAAAATTACATGTTTTTTATTTTGCAATATTCAAATTAGTATATCTAGCTTTTAACTTATAAGTGTTTAAATGAATATAGCAAATCATGATTATGATGATGCTATGTTTAACTCTTTGTACGGGACAAAAATGTGTACATTCAAATTTTTGGCCAGATACTTAAAAATAGAAATTTCTTCACTTTTCTAAAACGGCTAAATTAGGTGTAAATTATAAAGAGTTTTGCATTGAGAGAAAGACAATTTTATTAAAATAAACTTGACACTGTCGCCCAACGACGATAGCCCAAAGGACTCAGTATACGTAGCATAGCTTTGTTAGATACAAATATTACTTGTTAATGTTATCATCATAGTAAATTTCAAAAATTAATCAGTAGGCACAGAAGAATATAAATGATGCACACAAATTTGAACTGATTTCTTCAAAACAGAGATCACTATGTCTTCAATCAGCGTGCTAAGTAGACAATGCGATTTCATGAAGTTGAGGAAAAATTTGGAAATCGTTCCACGAGATCCAATGTAGAGCCCTATCACTTCGATTTCAGTAAGCCCAAGTTTCTGTTTGAAATAGGGGATGCATTAACAAAGTGGAAATAAAACATTTTCATAATTTAAAAACGTTTGAATAAAACTGTTTACCTCAGACAAAAAATTTAATAGGTAAGCTCAAATTTCTAAAATAGTTTCAATTTTTACCAATTTGTTGCCCTAGTTAAATATCCCTAATAAATAATGCAAAATTCAGAAATGAGAAATGAACGTTTCCACTTCCACACAGTTATATCGATTTCCCATCAAGCCCATTGGTATTATTTTTTCTGCAAATTTACAAAATTGCATAGATGGTATTTCACCTTCTTATAGCAGTGTAGGTAGTACAAATAGCTGTTTAATCCAAAGACAGTATAGACAGTACTTAATGTTTTATTGTCTTCTAAAAGCAGAATAAATTGCATATCTCTCAATCTATCCCCAATCTTAAAATCTTAAACATGCTAAAAGTTGGAATATAAAGCTATTTAAACCTACATAGGTACATATAGACAGGCAATACAAAACCAGCCCCAGCAGTACACAGGACAAGACAATTGATGGCCGTCACTGTATTGAACTTCAATTGTAATTGTAGGATATCTAATTCGAATTCGATTTTAGCACGTTTTTTTTCTTCTCTTCTTGAGTTTAAAAAGGGGGTTTTTAGGAATAAATTGCTTTTGTCTACTGCGGACCAGAACCAGAACCAGAACCAGAAGCCTGATTCTATACTATATGTATTAAAGTTGACTGAGGGGAGTCTTGAGTGTTTTTTTGTAAAATGTGTATAATTGAGAATTATACTGAGAAAGCGGAATACTTTAAAGTTGAATATATACTTAATAATTCAAGGGACTGCGGTGACTGCTTTAGGAAACGTCAGAAATCACTACTTGTTACTGCCACTTCTGCCAACACTATACTATATATACTCCTGCCAACGTCAACTTCAACTTCAATTCCAAGTCCAACTCCAATGCCAACACCAACTGCCACTACAGTTAAAGTTATGATAGTTATTCCACTCAGAGTGAAATACAGGCTCACACTCAAAAACTTTACAAGTCTTCTTGAGCCTCTCTGCTGCTGCAGCATGAGATGAGGCTGGTGCTGGTGCGGTGCGGTGTGGTTTGGTGATGGTGATAGTGGTTGATATGACAGGGGCTGAAATAAACTAAAACGTGAGTGCGTCTCATAACACGTTCAGAATAATATTCTCTCGCACACACACACACACACACACATCTGCGATCTCCTTCTCTTAAGCCTTTGCTTTTTTAGTCTTGTGTATCACGTATCGTATCTGTACAGAAATCTAAAATCTAAAACTAAAATCTACCTACTCCCTGATCCTGCATAATGGTCGTATCTGTATATCTACTCTGCATTCTATTCTGTATTTATTCACTCACTTGACTACATACTTACCTCTGCCTCTGCCTTCTGCCTAAGCGTATAGTATAGCTTAGCTTTTTTAGACCGCGCGGACGGCGTATAAACAAGAAGACGAAGAAGATACAAACGCACTGCAGACTGAGAGACGGAAAACCTGCAGAAGATGAGCCTTTTCTCAACGTCGAGAGATCATGATCACATCGAGGATCATATATGATCCTGTGAATTCCGTTTACATTCCTCCGAGCACACCGAGAGCGGCACTTCACTACCTGAATAATACATTGCTAAATGAGAGCTCCTTAGCACCATTAGACCATTACTACTACTATTACCACTCCACTCTATTTTCTTTTATGCAGCCATAAAGCCAAGCCAAAGGGTAAGGCATGGAATGCATATATATGTACAGTGACTACAGTACAGTACAGTACACTCCACATATACGATTTATTACAGAGTACAGTTGAGCAAGTGAGTCATTCATAATTCATACGTATTCAAATTTGACAGAGGAACGATAATCTCTAGATGCCGAAACCGATACCTGCAATAATCGGCACAGGCATCGGTACCGGCACCGACACCGGTACCGGTACCGGCAACCGGCAACCTGCCTGCTGCTGCTCGGCTATGGAATTTTGTAAAGAAGTGAAAAACAGAGACATAAAAGGCATGAGACATGAGATGAGGATGAGCCGTTTATTGTTCATCTTGCGAGTCGTTGATTGGGAGTGATGATGTGATAAAACACAAAACCGACAAGGAACACAACTAACAACCAAAACCAACATTGTTATGTACAATTAGTTGTTGTTTTTTGCAGAGATGGCAAAATGGAGATGTTTGAATATTATTACAAACAAACTCTGACAAATTACAAACAACATGCCAATAGGCATGTTCTTGGCTTTTCTCATCCCTCCGTCCTCGTCCTCCCATATAGACGTAGGGAAATTGATGGGATGGATGCCATCACTCTGTATTACGATTATTATTATATATTTTTATTGCATGAGTAAAGTTACAGTTTCCTTTGACTTTACCTTTAACTACAAAAACCCCAACAACGTGCCTGCCTCTCATCTCTCTATCTTTCTCTCTCTCTCTCTGTTTTGAGGCAGATTTTGACTTGATGATTATCGTTCACCGTTCATATGCCCATGCCGGCAGTCTTATTCCTACATATATAGGTACCTACATATAATTCTCCTTTATAATTGCATTGGATATAGCCACTATGTATATTACATAACACAGGCCAAAGTATCATCAATATTACGTGTGTTCGTACACTGGATCGTATCCTAACGCTAACTATGGATGAGGATGAGGATGAGTAATAGGAGGCATGATGTTGTGTTGGCATACAAAATGGATTTTATTTCAGCAAATAATCATGTACCTAGGTACAATCTAGCTAAGTGTATTAAAAAATAAAAATGTTTACAGCCCTAACAAGATACTATGCAGAGTACAGAGTCAGCATGTAGGTAATCGCAAATATAGGAACATGAAGGATAAGCCCCTCTGCGTAGATTGTAGATTGTAGATTGGTAGTAGGGAGACACATAAAGCTATTTTGAGCTTTGAGGATAATATGATTTGCTTTGCTGCATAATGTGATGTGATGTGAAGTGATGTGAGGTATTGCTGTATTGCTATACACTTTGTTGATTATGTGATATAATGATATCTCAATGACATTGGCTGACAGGCAGACGGATGGATGAGCAACTACTACAACAACGTTCCAACCCTGAGTATGTCAGATTATGTGGATTCTACACAGTCCTGTTGTAGTAGAGAGAGCAAGAACGAGAAAAGAGAAACAATACGTGGAAAGTCATAGGGAAGGACAGGAGACGACGCAATCATATGGTCGTATGTACATACTGGTATATGTATCCATATACTCCGTAATCCTTTCCTTCTGGTCTTTGCTCTTTGTTTTCCTATTCATTCTCGTGGCCGTGGCTCCAGCTAATATAATTACCGATATAATGCATTGAAGGTGTTTGGAAATACAAAAACACTCATCCTCACAGAAACTAGACCACTAGATTATATGTACCTACCTAGGTAGGTACCACGTTCCACCTTTTTCCCCACCGTGCAACACATCACATCCCATTACACTGTCATTTAGTCATACGGAGCAAGAGCCAAAAGTCATTGCTTCTATCTAATGGATCTCATCATGAAGATGGCCCAACTCTGCTCTTCTGTGATGAACCAAAACCAAACCTAAAAACCAAAACCCAAACCTCCACACAGCTTCCATACCAACACCACAGCACACCACACTGATGGGGCTTCCTTGGCTTGGCCCTATACTATGCGATTACAATACGAGCACAATATACTCTGCCTCTTTAACTAAAATAGTCGTGAATATTATATGAACTACTGTGGATAGCCATTATTTCTTTGCGGTCCAAGTTTTAACAGTTTCAACTCCAACAAAATGGAAGGCTCCAAAGTTGAAATTCAAATTCAAATTAAAGGGAGTCTTTCGAGCAATATACTGATTCCGACTGACTAGTCAGCATAGTATAGTAGTAGATAGTAGACCTGTCGGGAGCCGTAGCCATCCAGATAGTGTGAGTGCCAAAGCTAACAGAAAGCCATAGCAAGCGGAGAGTGAGTAGTGAGTAGGAGGACGAGATAGTTTACGTTCCGTTTACGTGTACATGGATAAAATATACATAGTAATGTAGAGTACACTCAGACTTTAGAGGCTCGTAGTGAGACTTGAGACAAATCGAGCCAAGTTCACTACAAATTCAAATTTGATTCCAATTCCAGGAAACTTAATGCGACGCAAGAGAACGAGAACTCAGAACCATAGCCACAGCCGAAATTCATGAAGTCAGTCCAAATCCAAACCCAAGTGGATATTATTATGTGCGCGCCGAGTCTATAGAACTTTTACTACGCTACGTTGTAAAGTCTCCACACACACACACACACACACAAACAGACACACAAACAACAAATACAATCTACATCCACAAATTTTAGTAGGCAATATCCATGTAAATATCTTTTCATGATCATGAGTGGGATGAGGAGAGGACAATGTGTGCAGTGGGTACATTCGCATGAGTCCTCCAGCTCTTGACATGCTCGTACATGTGTACAACTGACGCTGCTCTCGCCGGCGTGCTCTTATTATGTCATTCAATGAGGAGAGTACAATACACACAGGGAGAGAGAGAGAGAGAAACAGCCAGACGCAGAACCAACTTTGACTTCAACTCCTTTTCCGCATAATAAATGTAATTTGCTTAATAGCTTTTCTATCCACTCTGCAGCCACCACCACTGGAATGTCAGGGTTATCTCTCTCCTGGTATTTGTGTGTCGAAAAAAAGAATTCAACGTGCACATGAGGAAGCATCATCTCACAGTCAAAGCCAGTCTCATAGAATTCAGCCCCACAATCCACATCAGTCAGTCAGTCGGTATAATATCATCAGTATCGATATCGATATCAACATCAAAATATATCAACCGTTCAGCAAAAAATAATAATATTTGATAGACCTGCTGCACTGACTGACTACTGACTAGTAGGTATTATGATATATAAGGATAAGGATGGTGTCCTATGGTGGTCCTGCTATAGTACATATATAGCGGTTTCAAAAACCAAACCAAACTCACATTCAATGGCTAATGTTAAGACGCACTTAAATCTTTAAAAATTATTAGTTTTATGTTCCCACATTTTTTATAACGACCACCAAAATATCCAACGACCAGGAGCAGAGTACTAAAAGGAAAACGGGAGTCCCTCACACAAGATCGAACTATGTAGGTAGGTAACTTTATAATGATAATATGATGGCAAAGGAGACAAGGACGAGGACGACGAAGACGACGACCCGATGACGATGATGATGGGGCAATCGAAATTGTACGAATAAAAATACAAATAAAAATACAAATAAAATCTAGAAAAGTCGTAGGACTTGGACTTTGTGTGCGTATTTCCCATCCAAGCCATGAGGATTTTCTTTTTGGTTTCGTCGAAAGACTCGTGGATTTTAAATTGTCAACTTTGGAGCTTTCTCAAAAGTCAATAGGAGGTACTTCAATGAAATCGTTTCAGACTGTGGGATCAGCGCTCAGTTGAGATTTTGTGAGAGAGATGTCAAAATCTTCTTTTATATTCGAGATTCGAGTCCCCATTTTACGGGGACGCCATTGCGTTGGATGAGTTGGAGGGTTAGGGGAAAATGAATATATTATATAGTTATATGGAAGTTTCAAAACAAGCCATTCGTTTCTCCTAGGAATACAATGTCAATATAGGTACTTTTTTGGGCAAGGAAATTGTGGAGATGTATTGAATTTGCTAAATTGGAATATTTTGTGTGGCTAATTTATAATTTGATTTACAAAACATTTTTGAAATATTTAAAAATTCAACAAAATGATATTCACGCTTAAAATACACGAAAACGAAGGACACTAAAATCAGTAGTTTTTATATGTAATGTTAAAATCTCGCGTATGTATATTATTGTTCTATATTAAATTACGCGTCTGTTAAAACTGTAGACTGTTAATTTCATTTTCTCCGCGCTTTGATCTTCTAACGACGAGAAGACATTCTTTTGAATTTAAAAAAAAACCTAAATTCTTTTAAGATTCTTTGTTTGGCATGTAAGGTAGGCACACATATGCCTATGAACCTATATCTACAGATAATTATACGATACTCCCCATCATACCATCCCCAGCACTCAATCTCACCGTCATAGTCTTAAATCGTAAAAATTATGTCAGGGAAATGTAAAAATAATTGGTAGGGTTGTTGCTATTATTATAGATAGAGCCAAAGTGGCATTTAAAGATCCAGAGTTCCAGAGTATATAGATAGACCTTTCCACTTGAGTTCCCACTACATGGTCAACACAAGCAGTGAACAATATCGTAAGAGTGGCACCTACATGAGGAAAGGAAACCGACTGGGATATCCCTTCCCATCTCATCCAGTGATAGGATCAAAACGAGGACTTGGAGAGCAGGGACCACGACGAAGACGAAAACGAAGAAGATAAATATTGGAGAGATGATAAAGAATTGGGAGGAAAGGGAATTTGATAACTCGCAAGAATAATAATATGAAAGAGATAGAGAGAGAGGAGGCATTGACTCGTGGAGTGTGGTCTCTTTAAGTCGAGTCGTCATATAACAATCATAACGCGTGAAGTCATAAAAATGACAGTAGTGATTGCCCAAGTTGTAAATAATGTGCAGTAATACTCTAGATTATGTGGCTCAATAAAATCATGGTAATTGTCTTCCTCTCTCTCTCTCCCAGTCCAACTCCTGCAAAAAAACTTTGACTTTTCTCATATCCCATCATATGCAGGGACAAACAACAAAATATATATTGTGTACAACCGTATAGCCTGCCTATAGTAATACGAATACGAATACGAGTACGACCCAGGATAAGGAGAGGTACTTGTAGTTTCTACAACATCAACATCAACAGACTTAATACCTACTATAAGAGATCCAAGCAAGACTCTGCGAATATCGATGTTACTAGTTTTTCTACACCATACACCAGTCGTATATAGGGAGGTACTTACCTACGTAACTACACCGGGTTCACAAATAATCGCACATTCACCATTCCAATTTCGCATTTTAGCCTCTCAGCATTTCATAGCATTGAATTATTGAAATACTTTTTCTTCCGAAAACAGACGGGAAAAAAAACCAGGCTCCCTCTCATTTTTATAGCCTCAATGTCAGTGTAATGTAAAGTGAGCATGGGCTATGTACTGCTCCTAATGGGCATGGGATAGTTGTCTGGTGCTGGTGCTGGTTCTGGTTCTGGTGCTATGGTGAATGGTCTAAAAGTTATGTAGTGCTCATCATATATAATATTGCAAAAGAAAGACTGAACATTGAACTTGATTTGGATTTTGATTTGATTTGATCACGATTACAGAGAGATACAGAGCCCCGGCCAAAAACCCATGACTCACTACATATACATAGTCAGTCCCATCCAATCTCACACATTACAATACAATGTCAACCAATAATGCATAAAACAAAACCATATCATAGCAATGTATCATGTGAACCAAGAACCAACAACGAGCAAAACAACCAATAACATTCATCTTAATAGATCAGTTTCACTCCAAGTCCAAGTCGACGTCGCACAACATTTCCAAGTGTCTAACCATGAAGGTCAGTTTCTTGTCTTTGTCTATAGTTTGTCTTTGTCTTGGTCTGTCTACAGATAACAATATTTCGAATCCCAAATGCATAATGGGAATGGGTAATGGCTGTCAAATATTTTTTCTAACTTTCATTCTCATTATTATTATGGAGCTGTCAAGACTCAAGAAGACGAAGTAGAAGAAGGAAAGGACTGGAAATGTAATTTTTTTTAAACTATCTATATGCATGGATTTTAGCGTCACAAGTCATTGTCATAATAGTGATGTTTAACCATCAGAGTCTGTCACGGTGTGACTGTATTCTCTTAATTAACTTTTTTGTTTTTGAATTTTACTTGATTTTGATATCGATTTGTACATAATTGGATTGTAAAACATGTTGCATTGAGTGCCTCACATTTTGTACAGGTACCGAATTTCTTCTAATCACTCACCCCGGGAGCTACGCCACACTTATCCATACAGAGCCGGGAGGTATGAGAAGAAATACGGTACTAATATAGGTAAGTACCTACTTGAGCTTCAATATTTAAAGTACAGGTTGATACGGTGCGGCAGGGAATGTTGCTTTTACTTCAAACTTCAAAGGCTGTTGACATACAGTGTATAATACATATGGGTAGCTTTTTTTCAAGCAATTCACTTGATTGACATTGACATTGACAAGGAGCCGTTTGATAATATTAATATTTAAATTTTGTAAGAGTGTCAATGTGTCAATCATATTGGTTGGGGCTGGAATTGGTTTGCTCGGTTGGAGCCCATCTGGGAAGATAACAATCAAGATTTTTTTTAATTTGTATTAGATTTTAAATTAAATTGACTTGATTCTTTTTTCAAAAATTTGTTTTAAACTGTGAATGCATTTAGGTGCATATTATACAGACTCGTGCTTCTTTAATGTTCAGTCCATTAGGTTATCGTCATCGTTAATCCTTATTGGAGACAACTTTATTAAAACTAAATTGACATTATGTCAAGTTTATTTTTATAAAGTTTTATTTCTTTCTAGAAAAATTCAAATAACACAACTACCATATTCTTCATTATTTTGTGCATTAAATGAACACCACCTCTTCAATCAATTGATCTTTGTCAGTAGCCGTAGCCAGGCATCTGTGCCCAAAAATTACATTACGAATTACGATGCTATAAAAGCAAAATGGACGATAATTAAACAAACGAGCTCGCATTATCAATTAAAACGTAAATTTATTACGTGCCATCAATTTTGTATGTGCTAAGTACCTATAGTCATTAATTACTAAATCTATGAAAAACATGCAAATCCATTTATTAAATTTTCATTAAAAGTTGGGCAGAAAAATAAAATGGAAAATAATTTGCTGTTTGGACGGCACTCCAATTAACATTAATCTACATATTTGCATGGTATGGAGTATGGAGAACTCCAAGTTTGTATAATGAGATGGCTACTTGTGTCTAGATTTATTTTATGGACTTTACGTATATAAATCTCATTTCGTTTTTTGTTCTTCACACACTTTACTTACACTAGAATATACTTATAGTTAGTTTACCTTACAGATCTTACAGATAGAGAAAAAAGGACATACATTTTGAACTTGAAATTGAAATGCCACATTTACCTATATAATTATGCATGCAGCAGTACATAAAAGGAGTAATAGCTTTTTCTTGTTGAAAGTCGTAATCAGCTTTACTGTAAGTATGCAGGTTTACCTAGGTACTACTACTAATACTAATACTTACATATTATGTGCCAAGGCAGTCTCTGGAGCTGGAACTGGGTCTGGAACTGAGAACTAGAAACTGGAACTGGAAGCCTAGGAAAATTGGTTAGAAAAGTGGATATTCTGCAAATGGGATAATCCTCCTAGCGAGTGTTTCAATCCAATCTCCATAGAGTAATTTCATCTGCCTTATCTTTAATGCAGGAGCGCCTATGCCTATACTATACCTATGAGTTCCATGATGGTCTAGTTACATATATATAATTAAAAGCGCAAAAGTTGCTCGGTCCGGAAACAAAATAAAACTCGGCCCTCAAATGTGTACAGTCAGTAGAAAGATGCTAAGACACGGCACGGCACGAGACTCTATTCTCCATTGAAAATGAACCAAAAATAAAAACTAGTGGCTCGCGAGAACAATCAGTAAATTATTAAACGAGCTAACGTGAAATTATTGTAGAAAATATAGGAGGATGAAAAGACCATAATACATAATTGGAGAGAGAATAGCGATCTACTGTACAGTCCAAAAGCTGGAATCCCAATTCCAATGGAGATGATGAGGTTTGTGAATATAAAGATAGAATTAGAAATGAGCATACCAAAAGGAGCATTACTCACTCATCGGCCCTCATCATCATCATCGGATCGGATCGGAGAAACAGGAGGAAACCATATCTATACAGAGTCATATACATACATCCCATAGGCCCCGCCGACGCCGACAAGATTCATCTCATTCATTCTCACAACTTTTCTAGATGAGGATCTCAAACTCAAATTTGAGAGCCGCAATTCTCATCAGTTTCAGCTCCACTCACTCAATTCAATCAATAACCTTCATCCTCCTCGTCATCGTCATCGCCATCACCACCGCATCCCGTCCCATCCTCTCTCTCTCTCTCACTCTCTCGCTAACTTTTCTCCTTTCTTTCCCCATTTACCATCCCGGCTCCGGCTCCGGCTCCGGCATCACTCGCCACTATCTCGAACGGCCCACGCATTGTACAGTTTCCACATTATCCACGCAAGGTGCATGTCTTCCCATGTCTACGTCTATACATTCTATACATCGTCTGTGAAGAACCTAAATGACCCATATCCATGTGTAGCTAAAACCAATATCCATACAAAAAAATGAAACATGTCACGAAATCATTTAAATAGAATATTTTGCACTTTTCAAAAATATGTAAATAGAACATTTTACACTTTTCAAAAATATGTAAATATAACATTTTACACTTTTCAAAAATATGTAAATATAACATTTAACACTTTTCAAAAACATGTAAGTGGGACATTTTACACTTTTCAAAAACATGTAAATAGAACATTTTACACTTTTCAAAAATATGTAAGTGGGACATTTTACACTTTTCAAAAACATGTAAATATAACATTTAACACTTTTCAAAAACATGTAAGTGGGACATTTTACACTTTTCAAAAACATGTAAATATAACATTTAACACTTTTCAAAAACATGTAAGTGGGACATTTTACACTTTTCAAAAATATGTAAATATAACATTTTACACTTTTCAAAAACATGTAAGTGGGACATTTTACACTTTTCAAAAACATGTAAATGGGACATTTTACACTTTTCAAAAACATGTAAATAGAACATTTTACACTTTTCAAAAATATGTAAATATAACATTTTACACTTTTCAAAAACTCTTAACATTTTATGCATGTGTCTCAATTTGTTTTATAACATAGCTCATTTTGATTGTAGCTTAAATTGGACATGGGCCATTTTGGTTCTTCAGACGATATATCTATTTTCTATGCTGTACATAATGCCCTATTGTAGACTGTAACTCTAGCGTCCATTTAGCTCATAAGCTACAGGCCCTTTGCGGTACTTTGGGTGGAATTGGAATAGCAATGTAGAATAATAATAATAGTGTCTGTGGCTTGTGCCTCTGCCTGTGGCTGTTGGTTTTTAGGTAATAAATAGAAAGTATGTGCATATACAGTGGTATAGCCCCATAAAGTATGTATATAAAGATATAATAGGCTACAATAATATTCCGATTTTACACACATAGGAAATGCGTTCCTTCCTATGTTGTGATGCTTTTAGATCTCCTTTGGTTTCCTGGAAACAACTAAAATCTATCTTCTTCCAATTCCAAGTCGAATTCGTCCTCATAGTCATCGTATGTGTGGGTGTGCATTCTCTCCGCATGTTTCACAGATAATTTTAATTCCTTTTTCCTGACTATTTTCCCTTTCCCCTCCACACAAACACACACACACACACTGTACATATTTCATGCTTCTCCTTTTTAGTTTTTAGTAGTGCTGCCTCAGTCGTAGTCTGACTAGTGAGTCTTTCCTCGTTAGAGAGCCATGGAGGCATGAACATAAATGTGATTACACCTACTCACAATTACGACTTGTGTGAGTGCTCCATGGAAAGGGAAATAGACCTTATATATCTGCATACTCTTGACTGATCGGGAGTGAGTGACGGTCTTATATTAGTAGCGCCGAGAAAGGAACTCAAGTTGTACAGTAAAGATACGAAACCGAAAACCAAATGTGTATGTGTGTGTACTTTTAAATTTAATGTTGTCCCACCGGAATCGGATTCAGAGTCGGAGTCGGAGTCGGATTCGGGTGCAGTCAGTATGACAGCACTATATACTGTACGTATATACTCTCTCGGAACGGCGGAGAAACCGAAAACCAAACCAAATGTGCTGTCATTAATGTTGAATGTATTGCTGTAAATGTAGAACTGGAACTCAAAACACAATTCAAATAAATGCTGAGGAGGGAAATGGGGAAAAGGGGAAAAGAAGGGAAATAGGGCTTAAGCTGAAAGTTATGTTGTTGAGGGAGTACAGAGTCAGATAGAAGAGAGGAAAATGAAGAAACGGAGCAGAGGAGAAGGGAAGGTCGATGAAAAGTCGGTGTCGGTGTCGGACTTCTCAAAATTATATATTTCCTTCAGTTGTGTCCCACAAGACTCTCGCCTTTTCCCTGTACCTTCAACTCGCGAGAGAATCCACTGGCTCCACAGACAACGACTACACAAAACCCTTTTCCAACATTGAATGATGATGTTTTTCAACCAAACAACTCACTTTGTCTTTTACTTATCGTTTGTTTGCCTCCATCTCCCGCTCAGAATTGGGCTCGTACGTCGTACACGTTTGCATTTCATTTTCGAATTTAAAAGTTCCCTGCTACATGCATCTGGAGAGAGCAAAGTTTATAGTGAGAAAAGCTGAGTCGGTCTCGATATACTACACGTATGTATGTAACGAAGCGGTAGTGGGAGTGGGAGGAAAGGAGCAAAACTTGTAGGTAAGTTGAGACGAAACTGTCTGCAGAATATCAACTATCTTCTCCTCATAATTTACGTTTGGTATGAACTCCACAAAACTTACAAGGACGGGCCGTGGGAGTGTATTGGGAAGATTATTAGTTGGACGGTTACGGTTAAAACAGGACCAAAATGAAAGCGATGAGATGAGAATAATAAATCGGCGGAGAGAGTAGTGCCATAATAAATTATTATAATAAGAAAGTGAAGGCATCAACATCACTATAAACAAGATGTTACTATGTAGTAACGGTTTCTGTGACTGTGAGCGTATAAAATAATGATAAAATACAGTAGACTAGCCAATCACAGCATGCATTAGGAAAGGTAAACAAAGTCCAACCAATTTGTTGTGTTCGGCCAGACTCACAATCTCAGGTTATTGTTTCCCTAATGCTCCTGCATGGTTTTCCTATACCTATACCTACTACTACTAACTATGCATATAGTAACAACTGTGCTCCCGCTTACTACCAGCACCAGCACAATCTCCACGTACTTAACGGAGCATAGAATTGAGGAACGAAAATTCGGTCTATTAAATTTATTTCCTCCTTCCTTATTTGCTCTATTTCGCTTCCCTCTTTCCTGGTTGCACACAAAATGCAATCTGTCTAAATGCCTAGTAGTCGCGATGCATAGGTAATTATATGCAAAACGATATTAATTTTATTCAATAATAAAGCGTGGCTCGTCTCTATCCAGCCAGATAGGCCCTCATTCGATATTCGATGAGGCAGCTCAGTAAAAAAAAAATATTATGTACTTACAAGCTGTGCGGGATTAATTGAATTGATATCAGTGATTCGTCATTTGTAAGTCAACATTCGAAAATTCTGCTTTCTCGTCCATGAAATCCTCGTTGGATCCCTTTGTCATTGTGAGACGGGGTGAGGACGTGCGTGGGTTTTTAAAGACGATCTCATGTTACTTTTTTCATAGCAAAGCAAAAAAAAAAGAAAACCTCAAAACCCACGAGGAGCAGAGAGTAAATGTATTCAAAGCTAGAATACTCAAGTTAATGCTAAATATGCATATAGTATACTGACTCTATAGGACTATACTAAGTCTGCTACACTGAAGTTAATGGCCCAGATCACATCCGTCTTGGAAAGATAAAAGAGGATGTCACTTTCATTTTGACATTCTGTCAATGCAAAATTAATGCTTATCCTCACTGAACTGTCTCTTCAAATAAATTCCAAATTCCCAACCATCCCAAAAATGTATCAGGATCTCAGCCCCAGTCCCGGTCCCAGTAGTGACGGAAATTCAGAGTATCAGTGTGTAAGAGTAAAAGTCGAGTAAAATTCGGAGCTTGAACTAGATTGAGGCGATACACATCAAACCACATACTACACATACTGCGCCCTCATAAACATTACCCCGAATTTTGACAGTGACGAAGCCGAAGTCACATTTTGTATGAAAGGAAAATGAGAGAGAGAGAGAGGAATGGAAATTAAGTCTGTGAGCCCAAGTCATGAAGAATAAAAAAAACCAGAGCCAATTACTTAAGCGACTGTGAAAGTAAAAGCATATAGGCAGTAAAAGTAAAGCGTAAAGTGTATTAGTACTTAATAGACTCCAACCTTCCTAATAGCTTTGCTGTGTAATGTCCGTATCACTCCACACATTAGCAAAAGAAACTCACAATTTTTAGAATTAAATCAATAGAATTCTACAAATTCCTTTTCCTCTCCACATTCCCATAGTATGCTCCAGACAGATGGGGAACTTTCATGAAAACTATACGTATACCTATGTTATTTACACTAAATATGTTGTTTAAATGAATGTTGTACAACTTCCATTTTCAGTCAATTATGAGCCCAAAGCGCTCGATATAGGATTTCAAATTAAAACCTCTGCCCTCCTAAATTTTTCCGTACTACCCCATATTTAAACTGCACAATTTAAACTTTAAACTATTTCACAGTGCGATTTGCAGATTCTCCAACTCGGATTTGCAAATTCCAAATCCTAAATTGCGACGACTAAATTTTAATGCAGAAAAAATAAAAGTAGGGAAACATTATAAATACTAATAAATAAATTGTAAGAGACGCAGTTTTTATCGGCATTTTATATTGACAAAAATATATACACGCTTTTGCTTTTAAACTGTAGATTACTGTGACCGATAATTTTATCTCTGCACAAAAAAAATTTGCAATCTGTGCAAGGGAAAATTGCATATTTATAATTATTATTATGTGATACACATAATGACGGCATGTTTGCATACATTATTGAATTGAGATTAAGCAGAGGCATAGAAAATGAATGCTCGAGGGACCTACCTACTTACTTGCCTCCGTAAGTTAAAACATTGAACAAATGTTATATTTATGATGTTCTCCGTAATATTTATATGAGTCGTCTACTGTAATTCCCAAATAAATCAAATGAAGGGTTGTCTTTATGCAAAATTGAAATAGCAAACGTGCTCCATATTTTTTTTCTTCTGCAAATTTTGTAGTTTTTGCACAGGGCCCGCAATCTGTGTGAGTTGAGACTCCGTCATGAATAGTGAGAGCTCAGAGCTCAAAAGAAAGAGCTATGATTATTGAATTTTGAAGCACACATGGATGACAGATGTTATTGATATTTGTATTTATGCTGTTATTTTTCTAGGAAGAAAATAAGCTCTGAATAAAAACATTGGATTTAAATAAATACATTTTTGATTACTCCTACATGCTATACCATGGGCATCAGCTCGCAGTCTTAAGAGGTCTTGAGGAGTCAGCTCAGACAAACCGTTTGAGTATCTGCTCTACACTTTATTTCCAAATATGTATGCAGAGCCACACGTCCTGTCAGCAGTGTCAGCACCACACACTATTTGAGTATGAGTAGGAATCCAAGGACCCACTACAGACACAGACTGTCTCACTGAAATACTGAAATAGTGTAAATTTTGTTTCTCTTTCAAGTTGTCTGTGTGCTCCCTGTTTACTACTTGGCCAATCTGTAAGCATCTTAATGTTAACCTAGACTTTAGTAATCTGCTGGTTGACAGTCTCCTACAGTATTTACTACGTAGTAAGTAGTAAGTTTGCACAGTAGGAAATTACCTCACTACTCAGATGCCTAGAAACAGAAGGCAGCAGACTGCTTCCGACACTACTGTCTCTAGATTGTGCAGAATGCTGATGAATTATAAATTAGAATTCTTTCAGTAAACCGTCGACAGTCGACAGTGGAAGTAGAGCTAAGTACGTGATTAAAAATATTAGACTCTCAAATATTAGACTTGGAATATTAGATATGCGAATTGAAATTGGGATTCATTCCGTGCTTTTATCAGTAGTTACAAAGATAGTTTTCTGTCAAGTGGATCCTCTCTCTCTCTCATTCCTTCCACTCTCAAATCTACATGTAGATCTTAGTACGTACCTACCTACTTCCCATAGAATTCCGTGCGAGTCGCCATTTCTTGGGAGTTGAATCATGGAGAAGAGAGGGAGATATAAAGTAGAAACCAAGTATAAATGACACACTCGATTGGATCAACTCGTAAATATGAGCTCCCTGCCTCTTGCATGGTGTGTACATGCGTGTAGACAAGGAATTCAACTAATTGAATTTTTATGCAGCTCCACATCTCTCTCTCTCTTATCATTATAACTTTATTCCAGTCCTTGTACATATTATACAAGACGTATGTAAGCTCTACGCACGGTCACATAGTCCCAGTCACAGTACCTACCAACCTACCTACAATCGCTCAAACTACACAGTAAATTACAGGCACAGCCTTCACAATGTTATTCCGATTCCGCCATGTATTTAACTTTGACTCGACGACTCGCTTATGAAATCAACTTAACAAAAATATTTTTTTCCAGGTTCGCTAGTCGCTAGTATAACCAGTAAAATATTTTGAAAAATCCAGGAACCAGTTCATAAAAGAACTACTCAGTTTCCTCAGTCAGTGTATATTTTATCTAGCTTTCATTTTGTATCTGTAGAGTGCAGACTTCTTCTCGTTATGCTGCATACAATATAGGCTTCTCCTTAAGAAAAAAATCCTCACACTCATATTTGACACTTGGCCATAAATAAGTGTGAGGTAGGCACTTGGAGTATATATTTCATTTTCATACTTCATGCTATGATAGCTTCAAAAAAACAGTATCTACACTTGAATCCATTTCCATTTGCGAGTCCCCTCCCACTTCTTCTACGAGCCTGCACGCTTATCTCCATTGAATGGGAATGCAAAAAATGTGTTAAAAAAATGAGAAAACGAAAAAAAAACAGGTCAGAAATTAGAATAAAATTAAAAATGATTTAATGAATTTTACACGTCTTTTTAATGGACAGAGGAATTTTCAGTGGCAAGGAGGAAACTGAAAGTTTTATTGCAGAAATTACAACTCCAGAACTCCAGACTCAGGCGTCATAAGGCAGAGGCAGAGGCAGAGTGAGGCGTTTAAGGGCTGGAATTTTTTTGACATACTGTGTAGGTTCTACACATTTATCTACATTGGTTTTGTATGTAAGTAGGTAGGTTTTTGACATACCGGTACTGGTACCGATACCGATACCGGTACCGGTACCGTTGAGGTGAGTAGTAGCACTACACAGTACTACCCATTACAAGCACTACAAGCCCCTCCCTTCTGGTTACTCCTTCGTAATAAATTAGAATCAGAAGGAGAACAAGAACCTTGCTTTTCCGTATTGATTATTATACAAGAACAACAAAAAACAATTATTATGTAAATAAAGATAGTAGTAAACAACAACATGTATATTGGATACTATGTCTTTCGCTATGCACCTACTTCAAAGAAATATAGCGATACATGAGTTAGTTTACACTCCATTCCTCGTATTGCATGGCAGAGTACAATATAAGATATCTCATGTAATCTCCTTAGACCTTTTCTTTAGACGGACAGGATTAGGTTTAAAATAAATTGAAGATATTCGTTGCATAGTAGTTTCCATTCGTGACAAGGGGCTCTTTGGACTAACAGTCATTTCCATCATCCTGTATTAGGTCATGAGAATGATTTTCGGTAAACATGAAGACGTGAACAGGGATAGGAATGGGAGTCAGTGTGTGTAAGCTAATAATATGCTGACGTGTGGCCTATTTAGTCAACTCTCATTTATTTCTTGTTGATTCATCATATTAGAAGACCAAGACGAAGACGAAAACGAAGAAGAAGACGACGATGAAGACTAATCGCAGGAGGGAGAGCGAGAGAAATGAGAACGGAGGTGATTGCAATTTCCCTTTCCACATTATGTTCAAGCAGAAGAGTAAACCAGCCCAGTAAACACAACTAAGGTGGTATAGTTTTTACTTCTGTGGTCTATTTCTCTTGGGCCGTGATGTGTTGTGTTGTGGGGATTATTTCCCAAATCTCGTTCCCAAATGGTTCTCGCCTCGTTCTCACCAGTACCAGTACCAGCACCAGTGAACTACTTACACTACAGTACAGCGATGTTCGGAGTATTTAATTTAATAATAATAATGTTGTACAGAGTAGGGAAGTACATACTTGATTTGTAGGTCTTTCCGCATTAGAAAAATAATCAGAAAATTGTAAGCATAATATCGGACCTATACATAATGTGCATGGTGTGGGCTAATCATAATCATAAGTAATAGTTAGTTTAATTTCATAAAGTTAAGATGCCATTACAGATAGATATGAGCCGTTAGGAGCAGGTCGACGATGCAATACTCCCATTACACCCGTAATTATATTCCTATCGGAATCCCCGTCCCCGTACTATACCCATGACATATACATAAGGAATCGAGAACCTTTCTTTCTTGTTGTATATTTTTATATTCGCATTCGTATATGTAGTAGGTACATTCATAACATTATTTTCTGGTAACGCAGTTACGTGTGCGGCATATTTTCTGGAGCAGTGTGTATACAATAAAAGTGTATAAACCTTTTACCAGGACAACTAGCAACTAGTCCACAAGTTTTTCCCATGCAGTTTCCAGGAGTCCCTGTGCCAGTGCCAGTGCCAGTGTTTTTCTTTTAGTAAATTGTGCCAAAACATTCCTGCTTATCATCATTTTCACTGGTGTATACCTCTTGCGTGACACTTTCTGACACTAACATATGACCCCAAAGTTCTTCTTTCCATTTCTAATGTGGCCACTGTAGACTGTAATGTGTGAGTGTGTGCATATGCGCGTTGTACTGACTGACTAGTGACTAGTGAGAAAAGGAAAAACTTGTACTTGTACTTCTACCTCAACTTCTGTAATTGTGTAAGTTTTGTAGCTCGCACCGTGACAGTTTTTACTTTTACAGATGTTTGCAAGATTTCAAGAATTCATCATCAACAACAACAAGGGGGAAAAAGTAGAAGTAAAATTCCTTTACGCTTCAGTTAAATAGTTTATAGAGCAGAGCGTACCGCATCAATTTTACAAATTTTCTTTGGAAAATTAAATTCATATTTTCCTCACTTTGCTCTATGAATTTCTTTGAGTGTAGGTTGTTTTTTTATGCTCATAATTCATATTCATGACCTCGTAATATCAACCAGATATATACATGTTTGTTCATGTAAAGTAGGTAGGGAATAATAATGGAACCGTATAGTTATGATAGGGAACGGGGATGTTGAAAGGGAAGCATCAACCAGCTAAACAAATTTTTGCTTACTTAAATTAATACACAAGCCCCGCTATATTTTTGTAATGGTAAAATGGACACACGTCAGTAAAGACATTTTTTATATGGTACTCACAAGCACAATGTTCATACACTACGAGTAAAAATTGCAAGAGTTTCAATTTTTGGCTACGATTTCCCCATAGCAGCCCACCCAAATGGAGAAATGACTATGTATGTAATGTATAGGTAGGTAGGTAACTAATTGCTTATTACTGATTTATAGAGCAAGGGTATAGTATGAGAAATTAGAGGCATTAGTAATTTTCATTTCCCTTTCCAAAGACCGAGACCGCATCCAGCTCCAGCTACAAATAATTATACTTGCTCTCTCTCTCTCCCTCCCTCTACTATTGATTAAATGTTCTTGTTGGATTTGATTATATCGGTTTCTGGCTTCGGACAGGAGCTACCGTTTTACACTACACACAGTAACACACTCTTCGAGCTCTCACGCAAACTAATTGAAAAGGTTCAATCTTCATTCAGCTTTCCCCTCTTTTCCTATGTAACTACTTCTACAAGAAAAATTAAAGGCCCATTTGTTAGATGTCTACCTACCTACGTACTACGTGCAATATATTACAATATAAACAGTGATTTTCCTGGAAAGAACGGAGTAGGAATTTTAATACTTATTATCGTGTATGTACAGATGAAGAGTTGATTGGCAAAACGGGATAAGTCCACAAATAAATATTTTGAAAATTGTCTAAAAAATTCCAGAGTCAGTCTAGATTTATGAAATTGCTTCTAATAACGCTTCGTCAGTTACAGTACCTGTAGAAAAAAATTGAGTTGAAAAAAGTAATCCTGTCACCTTTTATTCATTATTGATTGCTCCCGTAAAATTAGCTTTGATGGACTTGACCCGCTTTGCCAAAAAACTCTTCAGATAGAGCAAAATCTGTATAATTAGAAATTACTAACGTCAATAAATTCCTGTAGTGGTATTCAATGTTTTTTAAAGGAAAGTTTTGCATATTATACTGACGCTTTTAGAATATCGTTATCAGGCATAGTACACATTATTGGAATGAGAAAACTAAAGTGAGATTAAGATTAATTTTAATTTCAATAAATCTCAAGGATCCCATCCACCCACGTCTGTCAGATGGAGACTCAGACTTTTGACCGATGTCAATTATCTCGGAATTCGACAATTTCAAATTGACTGAGGATGAGGATGAGATTAGCTTGTTGGGGATTAATTTTTATCAATTCAGCTAACGTCACTGCATATAGTACGGCATTTGACACATCGTTTGAAATAGTATAGGAGCAGTACAGTGAACATCTAACAAGCAAGGGTTATCTCAGTTGTCACGTTTTCATTTGTCTGTCATCTCTTTAGTGAAGGCATTTACTCATGACAAGATTAAAACTAAAAATATGTTATCTTTTTGGCTGTCATACTCCCAGCTATAGTGCATATAGCACAGCTTGTAAAGTAGTAGGTACTTTCCAGTTAACATCCTCATTCCTTACATTGTAATTTTTACCAATTCTTTTAACAAATAAGAGCAGTCTCTGATTTAATTTTGTTTTTAGATTTTGTGGCTGTATATACCAGAATATATTATGGTGGTCGAAAATGTAATGTTTAAATATATTTGAATGTGCAAAGTTGAGTTTGAATATTTTAGAAGATTCCCCAGAATCAATAATATTTTAATTCTGAGAAAAGTTATCACATTTTGAACTACGCAAACGTAGGTAACTACATAGAACTTCTTGCAATATTACTGCTCAAAAATTTGCAAACCAAATATTTTGATATTTTTAAATCGTTTTAGAATATTTGGCAATTTTTAAAAATGTGTAGATAATTAGAACTTTTTGCACATTTCAATACCATGCAAATAAAATATCACTTGAAAGCACAGCACTTTTGAAAAACATGTAAATAAAACATTTTGCACATTTTAAAAATATATAAATAGAACATTTTACACTTTTCAAAAACATGTAAACAGATTTTAATGCACTTTTCAAAAACATGTAAATAGAATATTTTACACATTTCAAAAATATGCAAATAGAACATTTTGCTCTTTTCAAGAACATGCATGTTCTAGTATTTGCAATACTAGGTACGTTTAAAATTTTTTTAAACCTTCCCCTGGATTTCACTACATATTCAATATACATAAAACTAACGCAAGATTGCTTTAAAATAACGAGGTAGCGATGACTGCATTTCATATATTATGTATACATTTTCGTTTCGGCAAAAGCCCTTCACCTTCAACTCTAATTACAAATTAAAGTCGAAGTCTGGTCTGCATTTCTTGTGTAAATATATACAACGTGTAATTACATCAAATATGCAGCCAGCGCAGAATATAAGTATAGTTGAAGAAAATCCTAAAACTTCCTCACATCCTCACCCACTTGGCGCCATGAATTTAAATTGAAAAATAATGTAGGCTAAAAATGACTCTAGAAAAAAAACACGAAACTACTCAAATAACTAAAACACACACTTTGTTTCCCTTCTGAAACTCCCAACTCCCAATCCTTCTATAATAGACAGAACTGAAAGCGAAAAGTAAAACTGTGATTCTTAATCCCTTATCTCTTCACTTTTTCCATCATTCACTCCCGCAGCATAATTTATACACGACAGAGTGAAGGAAAAATCCCTATACCAGGAAAAACCAGGATAATGAAAACGAATCATCATATCATCATCATTCATACAAGAAAAGAATATATATGTAAAAAAAAATACGTAAACGGATCAAGGTTTTTAGTTTCAACCGCTGCTGAGCGAACCGCATAAATATTTACATTTTCGCAACAAATACCCAATTCGTCATTCATAATTTGTAATTCGGGCAAGGCCAGACCGAATCTGAGTAACGGAATCAAACCAAGTTCTTCTTTTTTACATAAAATACACAAATTAGATCGATTCCCATCACCCGCCCACTCTCTCATTTTTTGCTTTGGTCCCAATTTCTCAAGAATAAAAAATAATTTGATATCATTACTGATACTGATACTGTGATTCGCTTCTTTTTCTAGTTTTTCCTGTGCCAATAATGCCCATGAAATAAATTACAAAACCAAATCAAAAGCAAAGCGGCTTAAAAATTAAAAAGAATATATATCAAAACACTGAACAAGAACTTGTGCAACTATCTGTGTATATGTGCCCTTGGACGAAATTTATTTTCGACTAAAAATATTAAATCTCTTCTGGTTTAAAATGAACAAGTTTTAGGATTTTAGGATGTTTTTACCACTTTCATTTCCTTTCCATATAGCTCCCTAACTTTCCTTCATTACTTTTTACATTACATTAGGATATTTGATTGGACGTCCGGATTCGCGCTCGTCGTATCCTGCGCCCGGCCCGGCCCTATATGGTTGTCCGGGTACGGGAAGCTGAGAGTGCTTTGCTAAAGTACCCACTCCATAGTAGCTTTCATAAATTTTCTCTCACGGAAGGAACTATATAGAGATGCAGAATGTGAGAAAGATGAAGGAAGAGGAAGCGGAGATACCATATAGTAATTTCAAGTCTAGAACCTAGAACTCACTTTATTACTACGTCCACGCTATGCATATTAAATTACTACGGTGCATTTTATTCCCTTGTTTGGTCCCTGTCTCGGTGTAGGTTTATGCGTCGGTGACTATTTCTGTCCAGATCAAAGCGAAGTGGTATGCATTTATCTGTCTAAAGAACGGTAACGGTAACGGTAATACAGAGCTGGAAATTAGTAATTCTTAATTACGCAACTACGCTCACAATTCATATGGCTATATCTGTAAATTATAATTGGACTTATATACAGACAGATGCTGGGAATAACAATTATTCGTGTAACTACTACGCACTTGTCCGAATCCCACCTGAAAATGACCACATAAATTTTCTACATTATTAGTCTACCAACGATTAGTTAGCTGTCCAATTTCTGTTTCTGTTTCTAAAGATAGTTTCTTACTATACTGGAAATGAAACCACTTTTGTGCGTGAAGACTTACAGTATATTTCACTACACACTAAAAATACAATATAGTTACATAGTGGTAGCGAGAGTAAAAGTATTCAGTGCAGTAAACACCATATAGTGTCCAGGAGAAAGTGGTGTAACTCTATATGGCCATTTGTACAAAGTACAATGTCAAGAAAGTCCGTAAAGTGTAAAATGAGAGAAGATAGGCGTAGGTACTTTTAAAAAATAATTTTTACATTAAATCAGAAAACGCATGGATCCTATAACTAACACTATGTACTCTGCTAGAGTACACGCACTTTATTTTATTTTTTACAGTAGATGTAAATGTAATTTCATACGTTTTTCGATATCCCACTTGAAGGCTCCCCTTCAAATTCCAAGTTCTGAGTGCTTATTCATTGTCACATTATTGTCGTATTAAAAATCCGACGAGTGTATAGGAGCTCTTTTAGAAAGTAGGAGCAGAAAAGAAATTCATGCTGTGAAACAATAAGCGGAAATACAGAGTGAAGACTAAAGGCTATTAAGGAAAATCTTTTCACACTGTTATTGCACAATGCAATGGGAAGCCCAAGAAGAGGATCCCCGGTTCCATCCCGAGACAACGGAAAATACACAATGCAATGTGGGTAGGAATAGGAACTTATACCTAAGACCATAGCTTTCTTTTTCCATACATTTAAATCTCGTTAGCCCTCCAAAAGTTGAGCCTCAAATTGTAGACGAAAGAAATGAGACAATAAAAAATAGTGCATATTATGAATATGGCCAAGATATCCATGTAGCTATGCATTCTGCCACATAAAATTAAATTTTTGAATTGTTGATCTTAATCTCCTTTGTTCTTGTCTAAACTGACTACTCGCTACACTCATACTACTTAAAGTTTACACCCGGAGGCTCCAGAGAAACAGCGGGAGGAGAATAGCACTCAAGACATGGAGACGGGAGAGAGAAGTGTCACATGAAAAAATTATGTGCGAAAATATACTGTCATTATTATACTATCTACGTCTGAATCCTATTACTGTACGCAAGTGCTTGTCTTTGTCTTGTAAAATATCCTCATTTATGAAATTGACATCAGTTTCCTCGTTTTCTGGGAGTATGTTAGTATGTAGCTCAACATACATATATGTCTATGTTTTCTAAAATGGTGTTAACAATACATAAGTTTTTACTGCATTGCTATTGCTATTATTAATATTACTATGATCTCATCGCAGCCATGTCCGACCGATTTTAGCTTTAGTGTTTGGTGTGATGTGAGATGATGCTTTCCTTTTCGTATGCTATTAACTCATGCAATTACCGTTACTACACTATACTCACATGCAGGTACCGTAAAGCTTTAAATAACTCCCGGGTCTCTATTAACTCCCGGGTTTTGGAGCAAAGTTTGAGCTAGCTCCTGCGGGGAGTTGTTTGAAGCTTTACGGTAGCGCAGTATTTGTACTATCTACCTCCATTATATGCAGTAATAGTTCTAGATATAGGAAATAATGGGAGACACAGTCAGTACTAGTACGAAGCAAATTGCAATAAAGTCATTCCACATCCTATACTCCCACAGCCAATGTCCCACTATCTACTGGGTGAACAAAATTATGACCACTGTAATAAGTAATGGCAATGATAATGGCAATGAAAAAGAATGTGTTTAAAAACAATGGATATTGCCGCAAATGCAGACGGAAGTGAGATTCATATTCCATATTTTTTTGAATCTATCTCAACTTCTCCTACGACACTTCTCCCTCGACGTAATTTTCCTCGAGCCATTCCCACCACCATCAACTTTTCCTCTCTACTGCTTCTCCTCATTTCATCGCCGTCCTAAGTTACTATATTACACAATGTTTTTATTAAATACTAGGAGAAATGGGTAGGGGAGAAACGGGACGGAGAAGGAATGGCTCGAGGAGAAACGTCGGAGGAGAAATGATAAAGGAGAAGTCGTCAGATGCTCCATTTTTATACACTTACATTTAAAAATAATTGCATGATTAAAATTTTCTTTCATCATTTTTTTAGCAAAAGCAGCCTTATTTTTGAGAGCTTTACAATCTCCGCTTAAACTCACTCTGCATCCTTTATTTCGAAGTTATATTCAAACCAGCATTACCGTAATGATAATTATTATAGACTTGCCTTCCAATTTTTTCGCCAATATCATGTAGCTTTTATACTCGATGTACTCTTAACATTTATAATAATTACATGGTACTGAAATGGATCAAATAGCGGCGTTGACACTAAAGATTATACGTCCTGCCAACCGTCACCATCGTCGTCACCGTCACCGTCGCCCTTTGTCTTCGTAATCGTAAAGCGGTAGATTTTGATTAACTCTCCCCTCACAATTTATTTCCCGATTTTAGAGACATTTTAACTTCCCTATAAAACGGATAGGATACAATTATCCTATGACCAGGGCAAGCAAGGCCATTAGTAGCAATGTTTAATATTGCTTATCAGCTCCTGTACAATATTATTAGTAATGAGTAATCAGTCCAGGACTAGGAATTACGAATATAGGGAAGTCGTAAAAAGTGTCACAAAATTGAGACACTCATGACTTTTTGCCCGAGAATAATAAAGGTAGCAACTCTGCCTACGCATGTATTCATTTGGCTATTCCTTTTAGTTTGGAAATGATAATAGGTGTAATGGAGATGACTTAATGGCTAAATGGTTGAAGAGGAGATTGTTTAAACATTGGGATTGGGATACGTAGTATGTACTTTATCAGTGCAGAGCTTAAGCTCTGAGTAAATATACTTTCACCCACAAGCTTCACTTGGGCTGACATTGACATTTATTTTGTGTGTGTGTGTGTGTGTGTTTGATGGGCAGGAGCAGGAGGTCTGACTTCTCGAGTGCAGAGTACATGGAGCGTACCTATTGTACTTGAATGCCCATTACGAATATACGATGATCATTAGATTTTACTCTGCACAATTAAGTGGTAACTCAAGAGCTTCACTACACTACATATAGACGACTCCTAATCCTAATACTAATACTAATACAACTACTACCACTACTGCTACTGTCATTATTGTCATAAAGTTTAACCTTGACTTGGGCTTGACGAAAAACCGTCGCCGTGGTCGTCCTTTTTAGTTTAGTTCTTCTTTCCCTCACAAATACAAATTTGCTGTGACGTATATTCTATAAATTAAGCAAGAACAAGCGACCAAGACCAATACACTAGAACAAGGGCAACGTAGCGACTCTGTAATAGAATCCAGAGGACGACGAAAAAAAATGAAATAAACGATAGTATAATAGTAATAGTAGCTCATTTTAATAAAATCTTCCCACTAAATTTTATTTTATCTTTACCACACTACCCACCACTGTACTACGAATACCCCGCACTACCTGTACCTATCTAAAGTAAAGTAAATTACCTAGGTTATGCCCCTATGACATTACTGTGTTTCTATATCTTACTTTTTATGTATGTACGAGGAAGGTACCTACTTGTAGATCTAATGTGCATGTAGCTACGTACTTCCTCGAATACCTCATATTTCTAAAGAAATTACTTTAAGAATACAGATAGAATGATAGAAATGGTTTCACTTTCATACAACTCTTTATCTGTTGTGCTCAGTACGTAGACGTAGAGTGGAGATACCTATTAAATTGTGTAGTACCTAAGTATAGACATATAGGTAGGACCGTGCATGAGTAGTTTCCTATACTTTCCGGGCTGGAGAATCAGATATATTAAAAACCTATCGAGGCTTACCTTAAGTAGTAATAAAACTAATGTGCTCAGGATAATTAGGGCTATTTCAACGACAGCGTCAGTCACTCTATCTGAGAATAGTTAATGGGCTCATCTGCTTTTACGACAGGAGGCATTTATCTTCATTCTAATGCCCAAAAACCATTTCTCCACCGTTTCGATTCCTTCCAGAGAGAGAGAGAGTGAGAGAGAGAGAGAAGAGTGAGGGAATTTGTGTGGTGCAGAAAACATTACAGGATGAGTGTAATAGTACATAATAGAGATAGCTATATATACAGCTCTACTATTACAATATTGCTACTACCACCACATGTACAAACATTAACCAAATATCTTCAATGCATTGAAACATTAAAAGTGTTGACAATTTGTTACGATTATGCAAGAACACGCTCCACGCATCCAAGCTGATTTATTTATTTCGTCAGAATCAGAGAACCTTTGCCCATTCTCAGAATTCCAAGTCCCAGTTCTCGCACTCTGTCAGAGATACAAACAATAGGTGAGATCTGGGCTTGGGTGCTACTTTACAAGCTTAGCTGAAGTAGTACAGTTGCGTTGTCACCGTTGCGTCATAAGTTGACGTTATTGAAAGGTGAAACACTTTGTACACACAGTTTTTTTAAAGCGTAAACTCTTATTATTATTAACGTTCTTAAAGCGAAAGCTCTAAATTTCGTAATGAAAAATTGAAAAATGAAAAAACGTAATTGCAAATTTTTGAAAAATGAAAAATGTTGTAATTACATATTTTTGAAAAATGAAAAAATTTTGTAATTGCACATTCTTGAAAAATGAAAAAATGTTGTAATTGCACATTTTTGAAAAATGAAAAAATGTTGTAAGAGCATATTTTTGAAAAATGTTGTAATTGCACATTTTTGAAAAATGAAAAATGTTGTAATTGCACATTTTTAAAAAATGCAACGTCAATACGGTGGCTGATTTGACAACCCGCTGACCTTTTCTATGAGTAAGTCAGAATGAATCAGAGACTGTGTGTGTGTGTGTGTGTGTGTGCGATGAAATAAATAATTAAACGAGCATAATGTTCTACATATGATTGTATAATTGTTTCTTGTTTCCACTTATTATCCTATGTACAATTACAATTACACGAGGAGCCCTACACAGTATCTGTATGTAGGAAAATACAAAAGACAGCCACGGAAAAATTAATCATTGGTCATTAATAACTCTTTATTAATCCGCAAGACGACATTTCCCTTGGATTATTTCATCATTGAAATAACAATAGTACAAGTGCAACATTATAGCCGAGCAGACCAGAGCGCAAGGCGCATAACTAACACGGCAGAACGACAATGGACATTAATTAATCTCTCTACTACCACCTCGTTTAGCAACTCTACTAACGTAAGAATTAATTACTCAGAGGAGACTGGAATCAACCATATAACTATTAGTAAAATCATATGCCCTTCCTTCAAAGTCCAAAGCCTTATAGTCCTATATATGCCAATTCCATAATGTCAATTAAATATCAACTTCAACTACTCCCAAACTTATAATTATATCGTTAATTTAAATTTATTAATGGCTTTTCCAATTCACAATTTGCAATTATAATTTGTAAAAGAAGGTAATAAATCAATTTGAATTATTGTAATTTACAAGAAATGAATTACCATTCCCAGTTAGTCAGTATCATATCATTCACAGCTCAAGATTATAGAGCTACACACACTACAGACCGAGGGAGAGAGAGACAGAGATGTCAAATTAATAAATTTAAAAAAAAATCCCAAAGATTTTTTATTTCACCATCAGCATCAGCCTTCTCTCATTATCATCTTGTGTTCTTGGGATGATGTTGCCTTTACAATTTATAATATCACCAGCAGAAGGAATAACAATATATGAAATAACTAGGCTCAAAAACTCAGAACCAGAATCAGAATCAGACCCTGAATCGAACAACGGTCGGTTACGGTGAATATTCTCTCTATCTTCTTTTTTTTTGTCTTCCTTCTTTACTTTTTGATCCCAAATCCAAAACTAATTCCAATTGAAAATTCCAAAAGTTAGAACAGGAGAGATGAATAATGCGGTAAAATGCGGACAAAGTCAACACGAACTACGAGCCAGAGCTGTTCACCTAATTTACATCCTGATTTATCGTCAGCTCATCTTCCCATCTCAATCGCACTATACCCTCTCTGTGTAGTAGTGTAACTTGAAAGGTTTAAGTTTTGTAAGTGTAAAAGGTTGAGGTCTCAAAAGCTCAAATCAAAACACAAATTACCGATAAATATATATGAATCGTGAATTCCTCTCTGTCAAGAAAAAAATGGGAAACACAATCGACCAATATTGAGTACGATATAAAAAAAAATGCAAAACATTTCATGTGGTACGTAAGTACGTTTAGGTAGATTATTCGCAAATTCTCATTTCTTACGATTAGTATTATTATTATCATTATAGGATTGAAATCACGTAATGAGTATCTATCTCCAGTTTGAAAAACAGATAATTCCGTGCTGTAATATTTGTTGTACTGATATAATGTATCATATATAGTATGTATACCTAAGACCTAATATGATTTCCAATGAAGGATTTTTGTATGATATTTTTCCTCAATAGTTTTTGTAAAGTATATGGATGAGAGGATATAGGTACCTATATAATGATATGATTTTATGATTATTTATGATTGTTAAGTAAACTCTATTGGACTCTTGAGCCAAGTTCCAAGGTACCGTTCTGGTTCTGGGTGTTTGTATCATAATTGTCCGCTCAATAATTTTGCTCTATTTACTCCTATCAAATTGGTTAAAGTATATGATCATTGAGAGTGGACTGAGTGAGGTAGGTATAAGAGACTTGAGTTTAAAGATTACCTAGGTTTTAGGTATACTTACCTAGTGGAGAAATATAGACATAAAAGATGACTCGATCCTCGATCTATCCTCTCAGGTTGAAGCCGGTTTCTTTTTCTTTCCTTTTATTCCTTCTCCTGCTCAATCGTGGATCTGTCTTCTTCTTCTTTTTCTTCTTGTGTTGAAGGCAGAAGGGAAGACATGCACTTGCAATAAATAATCAAATCCTGTCAAAAACAAACGTGATTATTATTATTACATTATTTTTTGTATTTTTTTCAAATTTTAAATTTTTTACATAGATAACACAATATGAAAGGCTTTGGGGAAATCCTGGGAGACTTGTTAAAAGATTTTTAAATGGAATTGTGCGCTTAACTTAAAATACGGAGGGATGATATGAACACACAAAATTAAATTTAAATTCAATTTTTGGGATAATTCCTTGTCCCCAGTTCCCCAGAAAGATGGCTACTTATTGTATTAAATTATATTTGCGAGTTGGATTTTAGAATTCTTGGTAAAATCCTTGTGAAATCTGCTATTTTACAAAAAACACAAGATGATTCTCAGACACAAGACATATCGTCTGTGAAGAACCAAAATTATCCATATACAATTTAAGCTAGAATCAAAATGTGCTATGTCATAAGAGCAAAATGAGAAACATGGGTAAAATGTTAAGTAAGAGTTTTTGAAAAGTGTAAAATGTTCCATTTACATGTTTTTGAAAAGTTCGAAATGTTTTATTTTCATGTTTTAAAAAGTGCAAAATGTTCTGTTTGCACGTTTTTGAAAAGTGTAAAATGTTCTATTTACATATTTTTTTAAAGTGCAAAATATTCAATTTAAATGCTTTCAAGGCATGTTTCAATGTTTTTGTAGATAGTGGATATAGTTTTTAGCTACAAATGGATATGGGCCATTTTGGTTCTTCACATACGATATTATAAAAAAAGAATAAAAAAATATTTAGAATTTTGTTAAACTGTGCTCAAAAATACATCTTCAAAAGCCACATGAAAACACAATTTTAAATCTTTACAAAAGCCATAAATTTACCATGGACAAGTATATTTAAAAACATTACAGGTTTTCAAAATTATGTCAGAGAAAAGCGTTCAATTATAATAATGAAATTTATTAAAATGTAAAAACACTGTGTAAAAGCGTCATATTGCCTTTAAACGCTGGGTGCAATTTGAACTTCGATCTTTGGATATTATTTTTGCTTTTTCCTTTGTAAAAATTACGTATTAATGGTTTTGATTTTCTGGAGATGTCTATATGCATGATTCTTGATGACACTACATAATATACACTACTCTGAATTTTATAAAGTGCTATATGGTTATAGAAAATAAAAAGAAACGTTTTATCATCATCATATTCTTTATTTTTTTGAATATTAAATGAGGCTAGGGAAAGAAAAAGGTTCGGGGCTGGGGATATATACGTAGTTGTGGAAAGAAGGAAATCTCAGTGGAAAATGAGAGATACAGATAAATGAGATGGTATATGAGAACGTAATAATATTACATATTACACAACATATACAGAGACGAGATAACGATGACATACCCAAGTGCAATTTAACTCAGCTCACAACTCGCAGCTTGCAACAATTTCATGCATTTTAAATGGGCTCAAATCATATGCAAATTAGAATCGGAGATTTTCATAACAAGTAAATAGACATGTATAGGAAAGGAGTACAAACCAGAGGCGGTGTATACCTACATAAGATTATCCTAATCTTAATTCCTACACATAATATGACTAGTGACTAGGTATACCTATCTGTACATGACTGTATTTACTGTTTGACAGGACAGGGGATGCTTTTCTACTAGTACTTAGTTAGAGGTACTACTTGTACACTTGTACTTGGAGGAATGTATACAACAAGATCGTCGTGGCGCAGTTTCCATTTCCATAATGACATGAGTAGATTTCAAGTTCATTTTCTGCACGGATTCTTCCCCCATCATCACTATACCATGACCATATGTCAAGACATGTCATGTCACAGAATCTGTGCGACAATCTTATAAAGAGACAAACTCTTGTTACGTTGTACGAGTTCCCAGTGCATCAAGTACACAATCAATTTTCCGATGACAGTTTCCCCATTACTGCTCCTACTACGTCGTCGTCGTCGAAGATTGTCAAGGTTTTTATCTAAATCGCTTCTGCAGGTTTGACTTTTTCTCGTCTATCCTGCCATTTTATTTAGCTCTGTAAATATTTATACACATTATATTTGTACGTAGGTACACGTTTGTCAATCATAATCTATTGCTTCTGAAGTTTGAATGTAAATTTTCTTTGAAAGCATATATTATAAAATACAGGGGTGTGTCGTCTCAATATATAGTTTGTTATTTTATTGCGTGTTATATAATAAATTCCTAATTGCCATTTTTATTAATTAATTAATGGGACAACATTCTTGTTATTAATAGGAGAAGGAGAGTTGAAATTTCATTGTATGTTTTGTAATAGTAAATTATGGAAAACAATTCAAATAATATTTTTGCACTGTTGCAAAACTAGTAAATGCAGTATTTTGTACGTTTTAAAAAATCGTAAATGGAATATTTTGGAACTTTTCAAAAACCTTCAATACCACATTTTGCACCTTTTCAAAAACCTTCAATATCACATTTTGCACATTTTCAAAAACCTTCAATACCACATTTTGCACTTCTTAACAATGCATTTACAAGACATTTCCCTATTCAAAAACCATAATTACATAATATTTTGCAGTGTAAAAACAACGTAAAATAGGTTTTAAATGCTTGAGTTGTCATTGTGCAAATATACGTATATGCGAACAACGTTTTAGCCATTTAAAAAACAAGAACCTATACTGTTACTTCCCATTTCAAAAGCTGTAACTCTAACTTGTGAAATAAATTTGAAAAATAAATTAATGTCCTCAAAAATGTAGGCACAGCAATGCAATAATGGCAATAGAAATAATTGCAAAAAACCAAACTTGTCTTCGCCAGATGAAAAAAAAGGAGATGAAAAAGAGCAGGGATGCAAGACTAATTAAGAATATCTCCAAGTATAATATAATCCCTAAAGTCCACCATAGCCTTACAGTTCACCGGTTCGGTGCGAGGAGTATAATGCGCATACCTCCGTCATAATAACATGTGGAATGCCATCCGTAATGAAGAAGGGTATTAAACTCGAAACTAATTTTCAGCATTCTAACTCTATAAGCTGTTACGTTTTAAGATTCAAGAGCTAGGGCGAGAGAGAGAGAGAGAGAGAGCGAGAATAATTGAAACGAATAAAACACAACAACTTTAAAAGATTTTCCTTTAGATAAAGTTTGAAATTGATAAGGGTCAATCATCCATGATGGACGTGGTCGTGGCTTGAGCCTGACCGCCTATGCCAAATTACATTGAGTCCTGAGATTTCAAGAAGAGTTCCTGAGAAGTTTTTAACTCTTGAATTGACTTGACTTGACTCCCCATCCCAAGTCCAACCAACAGAGCATACACAATATGATTAAGATTATGATTATGAGAGACTCTTTGAGTCTACAAAAATCCTAAAATGATGACCAACTTTTACAATACATACATAAATCTCTCTCGCCCTCCTCCTCCTCATCCTCCTCCTCGCCAGAAAAATGATCTGTGAAAACTTTTGTGTGAAGGGCAAGAAACAACAAAGTTCCGTGGTTTCCAATTCTAATTCACTCAAATCGGAACACGTTCTACGAATCTACGAGTTCTGGTTCTCTACATAGAACTCCGCACTCACTCACTCATTCACATTCTTCAGTTCTTTATTTTTTTAACACACGGAGAGTCATCATATAATCATATTATGGTCGACATCCACATCCAAATCCAAATCCAAGACAACAACAACAACAACAACAATTGCAAAGAAAAGAGATTTCTTTAAAGATTCTCTCACTGCCGAGTACAGCTCTCAAGTCTCAAGTTCACGAGTAAACAAACGTGAAGGATATAATGATAATACTATTAGGCATTAGGAATTAGATATGCTATAGGTATGTGCTGCAGATTTTAATTTATGAAGTCTCTGCACCTAATTTAACTAGAGACGTGGAACCGCAAAAATGGCACTACTCATTATAGCAGTAGGCAGTACACACACACAGACCACGGACAGCGACATACATTACTATTACTGCGGCTGTAGCAATGACTGTGGTTATACTTTTACCCTTAAAGAATTAGAATTAGAATTCCACTACCTGTTTCGGTTACATTGTTGTTACTACTGCTACTACTACTACTACAGTAATACCTCCGCTAAGCCTGCTGTATATACTTTGCTGCCCCTGCACATACATATTTCATGAAGCTAAAAAGTTGTGACTTGAACGATTACTACGGAATTAGTTGCAGACTTGCAGAGCAAGTTTTACATAGTAGGTATAGGCATATCGCAGTATAGAGGTACTGGTACTGGTACTTTACTCTGCTTTACAGACACTCAGACGAGGCTGGGACTGAATGCTCCTCACTTGGAAATACTTTGAGGCTTTGAGACTCTCTGAGAGTCTTTTGAAGTTTTTGTTGAGAAGTCGGATTCATTTGAGTTTTTAATCCTAACTCCCAACAACAAAGTCTACAAAGTACCTACAAACTTTGGCTTTGGTTTTCATGAGCTCTTTCTCTCGCTTTGCACATCCCTTCATTCTCGTCCACGTCATTATGTGGACTTCATTCTTGAATATTTATTAACAAACATAAAAATTTAATTATTTTATTTTAAATCTTTGATGATCAGTCCAGCCCAGTGCAGTCGTCGTCGTCGTCGTAGTCCTCGCCTTGGTCGTCGTCAGAGAGCCAGAGCATGAGGAGAGGGCAGAATAAATTAGAGACTGTTTTACTCTCTTAAGTAAATGAGGAGGGCGTCAGAACTCATTTATCTGTTTCTCTCGTCTCCTCTGCTGTACAGTCCTTTTTCTTCCCTTTACAGTTCAAGTATTTCTAGGATTCCGACTTAACTTTATAAAGTTCGGTAGGTAGGTAGGTGGGTAGGTGAGGGCACATGGAGGATTGTCCATTCGTGAGTAAGTACGGGCTCGTAAAGGAGCCCGCAGCAGTCCCATCAATAGTAATGCATAATAAGAATGTATTTAACTACAAGTGAGGACCCAGACCAATCACAAGGAAGAACATACCATACAATTAGCAAGCAGCTGTCATACATATTTATGCACATCATTAAATGGTTACAAGTTACAATAAACTCACTTGAGGAGCCTCACGATAAACTTGATACCATAATTTATGACGGGAGAGACTCTCAGTCACATTGCTCATGCTATATGCTGACTCTACAATAAGACACACTCATTGTCAGTCAGCGGTTCTATGTGTGTGTGTGTGTGTGGAAAAGTGGAACATATGTGTGAACGTGAACTTTATATATTCCACCCTTATAGACTATACAGAGAGAATTATACAATCTACAAAAAATACAATACAACACCGTTTCGTGTCGTTCCGTTCCGTTCCTTTCTTGGGTGTTCAAATCCCTACCTTACGTCTTACTTATAGCCCCGTACTACAAATAATAGTGAAATAGCCAAAATTAAATTGCAAACGCTCAGGCAGAGGCACTTAAATGAAGTAAAGTGAAAAATTTCGTGCCTCTATAAAAGATGAAGACTAAAATATGCATAAAGGAAGATTGAAGCTTTGAAATTTAAAATGTTCATACAATGGAGACAGGCGAGCACATGGTGGAGCATACAGATAGAGACTCTGTACGGAGGAGGAGAGATAAAGATTCAAAAATTACACGAGAGAAGATGAGGAGATTCATTTATAAAATGAGTAGGCTAATAATAGAGGGCTGCGTCTCCTTTGACTTCCCTTCAAGCCTCCAATCCTTGAGTCCTTGAATCCTTAAACAATATATATATATATAATAGAGATCGTTCCGTGGAAGTCATAAAAGCCCTCCCTCCACCATCATATAGTAGTACACAGCCCAGGCTAAACCCGCCAAACCTTCTACAATTTTAACTCCGTCCCCACTCCTCACTACTCCCTCTCCTTTTGTTCACCGAACATTAAACATTGCTCCTTCTGAATATGATGAATCCTTTTATCCAAAATCCAGAGCATTTTGCATTCTCTCTCAAGTTCTATATCAAAGGAGCTATCACTTGGTTCGGAGAAGAGAGTCAACTCCAGCGTGGCATGGAATTTGGAAGGAAGGGACGGGATCCTGTCCCTGTTCCTGTTCTACTCTCTGTAGCACACACAGACAGACAGCCAGCACCCTCAAGAAATAAGTCTCATAAAACATTGGATTTTCAACTCCTTACGTTAGCATACGTTTGGGTTCACAGGAGGAAATTCTCACGAAACGGTTGGAGCAATGATGAAATCCAATGCAATGGAGCGGCTAAAAGCTCTAAGCTATGGTTTTGTATGATGGTGGGGCATGACTCGGGAATTACATGCACAAACTTGAACACCATGAGAGAGTTTTGAGAGGAGGGACGACCTTCCTGCCCGCTCTTGCCTTTTTACTCCATTTCTACCCGCACCCGCCTAGAACTCTCTCTCTCTCTTTAGCTCCCGCTCTGTATCCTTGCTTTCCTCCTCCAATGTTAATAGTAATGCCACTACTATTACTACTACTACTACCACTACCTTCCTAGCTAGTATAGACACGAGTGTACTATATGCATACCTCTCTACCATCAGTAATCGTACGTACATGTTTCTACAGGAGTCTAGAAAGACACATACTGCAGATCTCCGGACTCCCACTGCCACTGCCACTACCATCATACCACTACGGCTGCACTTGCCCTGCCGAAAGCCGAAGCCGAAACCGAAACCGAAGGAAAATCCAGTAACAGAATGAACGAGAGAAGGAGATAGAAAGGGCGAGAGAGTGAGAGGACAGGGTGTACATGGACGTATATATCGATCTATCCCCAATGTATCTTTCATCGTTGGATGGAATTTTCACACACTCAATTCTTTCTCCCCAAGGAAATTTTATCCATGAAAAAAAAAGAGTGGAGAACTTTCAGTGCCTTCTTCTTCTTCGTCTTCCTCTACCTACCACTTAAAAAAAGTGCATTTCTACTCCATTTCTTCACGGAAAATTCATGATGATGACAACGAACGGGATTTAAGTGAAAAAAAATCCGGAGACTCTCTCTCTCTCGTTATTTGAATAGTATGATCGTTTTCGTTTTTCGTTTTCGTACTTATTTGAAGCTCGCGTCTTGGTCTAGTAGTTTGAAAATTGACTAGTCAGCACCTCGGTGTAATAATATGCAGTATATTATGCATATGATAATAATATGTATGAAGGCAAATAAAAGATAATAATATCCGGAGAAAGAGAGACACACTGTTACGGATGCAGAGCAGACAGTGTGTCGAACATGGTGTTATTAGGAGGCATTGAATGGGATACCGGTACCGAGACCGGTACCGGTACCGGCCCCCGTACTTGCAATTGGTAGATTTCCACTTTTGAAGTTTGGAAATTGGAATGTAAAGTTTGAAGGTTTCTGGGTGAAGACTCCTTAAATATTCACTGTAATATCTTGAAAGGCTGTAAATGACATAAACGAGGACTTTCTCATACATTATTAGTCTCATCGTCAGCTTAATGTCACACAATAACTGGGAATGAGGAGAGAAATGGACGGTGAGACATAAATTCGTTCACTGACAGTCTTGAAAATATAATACTCCCGCTTTTAATGGACCCCACAGTTTTTTTTGTGTGAATTATTGTCTCATGAATTTTCCTTCTTTACTTTTTCTCTCTCCAGATCTACCTACATGACTTACATAAGTAGTGTGGGCTTGAGGCTTTTGGGTGGGACTCGCGGGATCACCACGTCAAAAATTATACAGTTAGTGAGTAACATAGGAAGTATTTAAAGTTCTACTATCATAACCAATATTTGTATAAAAACTTTCCTACAGAGCAACGAATTTAATTCACATGTAAATTCAAAGACAGTGGTGCATTTCCACACATTCATCCCAAAGACCAAGACCAAGACAACTACCACACGAGTAGGTACGAAACCTCCACCAACTTCCTACGTGCACACACAATAGTTTGAGATAAAGTTTTAAGACAAAATCCAAATAATATATTAAATATATATGAAAACCTTCGCCTTCAACTTCAACTTTTTTTTTCAAAATAAAAAATATAAAAGAAACCCAGATGGTTTTTAAAGACGTGGAAGCTCGTAAACTATATAAATGGTATAGTAAAAGTGTGAGTTTTCTCCGCATAATTCTGGTATTTTTTTCCTTGTTTCAACACAAGAAGAAAAAAAATCCGTTATTAAATACTTTTGGCAAAGACGACATTTCTATTGCTAAAACCACGGCCACATACATCGCTTCCATAGACGACCACACCACACTATAGGGTTTTATTGGATTTCATAGGAAAGCAAAGTAAGTTTCTAGGCTATTAGATTTTGTGTGTGTGTGTGTGTTTGAATGAAGAATTCCTATTCATACCCCTTTTTCATTCTCTTTGTGTGTACCGTAGTCGAGATCTCTGTGTAGAACTGTAGAAGTGTAGAGACGTAGAAATATGGAACTGTATAGTATAGACTTTGAATTTTGCAATAGAAGACGACGAGATTTGCTTGGAATTTCAATTTTTTATAGCTTTCTTTTCATGCTTAAGCAGCACATAGAGAATCAAATCACGGACCTCATGTGCACCCACCCAAACCAAAAACCAAAACCTAGAGATACCGCGCGAGGAAAGGAGCAAAAGCAGAGAGAAGACCCAAATACAAAAAAAAATCTAAAGTCAAAGTCAATGCATCTCATATATATATATACGATAGGATGACAAAATGTACACACTCCCTTATAATACCTCTACAAAATTCAAAGCTCCAAAGTTAAAGGGATTGAAAAATATTTTATATCATGCTTTTTGGTTTCAATTACAATAAAGTAGTTTGAGTCATGATGGGAGAAAAAAAAAATTTTTATTTTGCGTGAGCTAAGGAAAAAATATTAATTCAATTGTCGGCCAGAAATTGTGTCTCTTTACTTTACAGTTTAGACTGGGATAATAGTTTCTACTCTTGGCGTTTTTCAAGACCGGAGAAAATTGGAAGTAAAAGCGGCACACGCCGCACTAAAGTATCGGACGGACGCGGACGGACGCAGACGCGGAGGCTGAATTCCAAAATTCCAAAACCAATGCCAAATCACCGCACACAATTGCACAACAGAGAGACCCAGGCTCTCTGTATATAATGCCATAGAGAGTCCCATCAAAAGGAAAGAAAAGAGAGTTGTTGAGGATGAGAATATAATACACGGAGATGAGAGGGGACGAGCGACCATGTACAGTTACACACTCTGTATATATGAAATTCACAACAATACCAGAGACAATATCTACCTCCTCCACACCCACACACCTATACAAAACTCTAAGTATATATACTGTACACTGAGAAAGACATAGGATCGTTTCGGATCTTCTCTCTCTCTGGATTTTGGGTGGACCACATGCTACGCAGAAAATCAAATCTGATTATTTCAGCACGACATTTCATTTTACTACTATACTACCTCCGTGTTTAATACTGAAACTTGTGCCATACCTATAGCTACCAGTACTGGTGGTTGCTTATATATTTTTCTGCCCTAATACTTGTAAGCTATATTATATGGTGGGCTATGGGTAATACATCATACTACGCAAGTTTTTACTAACAATAAATAACAAAAACAATATTAAGTTTCATATCCGCAGCAGAAAAGATCCGAGATCCAAAATCCTAATTTAATCCTTGAAACTTTTTCAAAAGTTGTCAGTCTGTTTATTATTTTTACCTGAACATAGTAACTTTACCCTTAGTAAAAAATGAACAAACTTTATTCAGGCAATTCAGACCCTTCTCCCTCCATAGTCTTCTCCAGTACTATAGTCTTTGAGAAGTTTTAAATTTTCGATCATTAAATTAAAATATTAATTGCATTTATAGTACACCTAATATTTTGTGGTTGTTAGTGTATAACTACCTTCGTAATAATAGGACTAGAAATTTTGAAACAAGTAAGATCCTGTGCAAAACTTGTTTAGGTACTATATTTCTGCAAACTGTTATCTTTTAGAGATAAAACCAAAATGAGGTTTTCAAACTATGTAGATTTCCTTTAAAATGTACCTATGTCATTAGCAGGCCTGTAGACTATATCCCTTCAGACTACATATCGTCAGTGAAGAACCAAAATGACCCATTTCCATTTTTAGCTAAAAACATTGTGTAATATCTACAAAAATATTGAAATATGTCTTGAAAGCATTTAAATAGAATATATTGTACTTTTCAAAAATATGTAAATAGAACATTTTGCACTTTTAAAAAATATGTAAATAGAACATTTTACACCTTTTCAAAAACATGGAATTAGAACATATTGCACCTTTTCAAAAACATGGAATTAGAACGTTTTGCACCTTTTCAAAAACATGTAAATAGAACATTTTGCACCTTTTCAAAAACATGTAAATAGAACAATTTTCACTTTTCAAAAACTTCTAATTAACATTTTACACATGTTTCCCATTTTGTTTTTATGACATAGCTCATTTTGATTCAAGCTTAAATTGGAAATGGGTCATTTTGGTTCTTCACAGACGATTTGTAAGATACGAAAGGATTAAATAGGTAGGTGCTTATACTACATGAGTTCCACTGCTCAGTGCACACATTACATGACAACTAACGATAAAAGTTGAACTACCTACATACCACCTACTACTACTACATGCTACCTATACCTTCCCTTTCCCTAGTTTCCAATGCCAAAAAGTAACTTAAAATATTTTTGTCATTTTGGCAGATGTCAAAAATGTGTTAAGCTAAGCCTGTGTCCTATACAGCCGCCTATTACCTTGTATCCTTGTGTATATTCCGAGCGGAAAAAGCTCACAAGTCTCACTCATCAATTCAAAGTATCTTGGATATGCTATACGGTTATTTTACATGGATGCAAGTCCACAGCTAAAAAATGTGCCCACTACACAATGTATGCATCTACTATCACTATCACCATGAGTGCATCTGCATTCTCTACTGGATTGGATGTTGTCAACGTCGAGATTCGTGGAGATGTGAAGAGACGACGACGAGAAGATAAATGCAGATACTCTCATGGAATCGGTTCCGGATTTCGGATTACATACACACACACGTACACTTGGAGTTGGAATATACATGAGGATATTATACAAAAAAAAGCAAAAGGGAATGATTCCAAATGCAAGTGTAATGTAAATACATTGTAAATGATGAATGCACTTGTGCTGTTACTGTTATGTCCTCTATTATCTCTGTATGTTTCTAGTTTGCATTTTTGCATTTCTATGTAATGTGGTAATGATAGTAGTAGCGTGTAGTATCCTATCCATGTGCTATAGAGTCTAGTTGAAATCTTCAACTTCGAACGAACGTAGGTACGTACCTTGAACTGAGCTCATGCATGTTTAAACTGAATGCACACGCCAACAACATCCAAAAAATCCGATCGACTTTTTAATACATTACTTTTTGCCTGTCTTTATCTGTGTCTCCAGCAGTTTACGAGAACAGAAAAGACGCAATCGCTTGTCAAAACTATTAATTTGTATTGCAATTCACGAGTGGTGAGCTTATTTTATTTTTTTAGCACAGCAAAACTATATATTTTATTGATTTTAATTACTTTGCCCTATGCAAGCAAATTATTTATGCTGAGTCTCCAAATTTTTCCAGAGTACGTCAATCAAAACTGCTATGTAAAACATCTGTTTTCTGTCTCATATCCATATGGTGTGATTAGTGCATTTTAATTACAACTAGTCACGTTACTCAAATAATTCAAACCACCATACAAACACCACGTACACAGGTTTTTAATGTTTATTTTAAATAATTTTCTGGGAACTTTTTGAAGTAGAAATTAATTAAACTTTGCAACACTTAAATTTTGAATTTTGCCAATATTCAAACAACTTTTTCAATATTTATTCAGCCCGATAAATTAATTATTTGTAAGATAATTTAATTTATAATTAACGTCTTGAAGATTAATTCAGGAGTGCTATTATGATATATAGTAGAAAATTTAGTTGTTGGATTAGAATTAGCATCTATCTACCTTCAGTCGTTGACTTTTAACTTTAAGTAAACAACGGAGCTGGAGCTTCGACTGCGGGGCTGAGACGGCTGACAAATGATATTTGTCTTGTATATTAATTTGTCTCTGAATTGAGACCAAACTAACAATACGGGAAGATTTCTCGGGGAGAAAAAAAACTGTCTTGCTCGTTAGATAGATTTCAACTAGATGAAATGATAATAGAGTTGTGAATGTGAAGGGAAGAAGAAGAAAAAAACGAAACAGTTTTTCAAATGTTGTTTTTCGCTCTCACGGATTTTGCCAATGTTTTTCTAGTACATATATGTACCTCTGTTGTTTTCCTTGTCCTTGTCGCTCACGTTGACGTTGGCTATGTTCCGTAATATAGTATAGTAATGGGAGTCGCACACTGACACTCGCACTCTGACTACTCTGGAACTAATAAGTACAGATATAGATAGGTAGTCTGTCTATGTCGTTCTCGTTCTCGTTCTCGTTCACTGTATGTATATGTATATGACTTGTGAGTAATTCTTTTCCTCTCCTCTCATCTGAGAGAGAGAGAGACTCTGATGCTGCTCGTTCTGGCTCTGGCTCTCCTCCACTGACTATCTATACTGGGGTAAGAAATAGTAGGAAAAAAAATAGTGCTTGTGCTCTGTGTGTTTCGTGAAACAAGGGATATCTATCTGAATGAGCGACACGAGGGAATGAGCGAATGAGTCCTGATGATAAGACTGACTGACTCAGTCAGATGGATGGATTGATGGCAAAAGGGAGTTTTGTTGAGAAGCTCCTCTCCGGTATGCCTGAGTAGCTATACAACTACACTACGACCCTATCCTCCATCTCCACATTATATAACAGCAAAATTATTATACACGTTAAAGGATACAAGTGAGAGATAGGAATATAATTTCCCTCCCTATATAATGTAGGTACTGTAATATTATAACAGGATGCATACACCATGCATATGAGCCCACATGTGTACATACCAAGGTGCATAATTAACCATACAGCTACTCGATCGCTTTGCCTTTTCAGAGTCATGCCAGTGCCAGTAGTAGTAATAGTAGTAGTAGTAGTAGTAGTAGTAGTAGTAGTGGTAGTCATAGTAATGGCAATAGTAACTCACTCACACTCGCACATGAATGGAAAAAAAGAGCTTCAAAACAGAGGAACCTTTTGAAAACCAACAGATGCAATCCAATACAAAATACAATCCAATCCTCTCCAATGCAATGCACCCAAAAACCAAAACGGAGAGGCAGACAGCTACATTCTGTAGGAGTGTGTAGCGGAGGCAAAATCATAGCATCCAAGGCCCATACTCCATACTCCATACTCCATACTCTTCATAGTAAATACAAAATACAAATCCAGCTGAAAAAAAAATGATGAGAGAGAGAGCACGAGCGATATGTACCGTAGACGATGTAGACTAAAATATACTAATAGGCCCATACATAGCATATTCCCATTTAAACTTCTTACGGACTGTTTTGTGCATACGTGTGCACTCCAATGAAATTTCTTGTTGTTGACTATAGCAATCCACCACCCCCTCCGCATATGCATTACCCATACACACGTTAATACAGTTCGTATGAAGTATGAAGATACACGCTTTCATTTCATCATCAGTCATATGGCACATCCTTTAGGCCAAAGTAGTTCCTAGTTTTTGCCTCATGTTACATCACAAGTAAGTACCATTACCAGGAGCAAGAGAGAAAAACCCACCACACCAAGTGCAAGTATTGTATTTTTGTAGTAATGTTGTAGTCGTATAGTATCGACGTTCACATTGACGGTTCTTCTTCTTAACTGCGCTGTGCTCACTAGTCACCAGTCAGTCAGGACACATATGTGAGATTTAGCATTTAGCCTTATTATTGAATGGTTCTGGGATATATACTGGTCTCTCTATATGTAGTATGTAGGAATGAGTCACATGGAGAATAATGGATCCTCTGGAGTTTACACAAGACCGAAATATCCAAACCCAAACCGAAGTTTCCCTTTCTCATATTTTGTGATACACAGCGAGTGGGACTCGTTGGAAGTGGAAGGAATGCATAGGTAATAGGTAGGTAGCTCAGTATACTCAATATAGTTCTCTCTCTACATTCTACATATACTGAAATACAATGTGACTTAAACTCGCACTGACTTAACTGACTGATAGATCTCCGAGCAATCCTATCTATGCAGCGTCACTAATCTTGAGAGCACTCCCGACTCCCGGCTTGTTGGGAAGTTGGGATTGGCCGAGCCTCGTCGTTGTAGGAAAGCATTCAGCATTCTACAAACCCTCGTCGAGAGTCGATGTCGATGTCGACATGGACCAATTTATATTTATATTATTGGGATTAGGATTTGGAGTGTTGTACATGGGTTGGGTTTGAGAAAGGGAGAAAGAAGAAAAAACTGGATTTTCTATATTGACTGACTTTGTTGGCGTTGGCTGACTCTGTACCATACCAATAATGCCGCACCACAATTCCGCCCGATTTCGGTCTCGATTTTTAGATACAGAGGATCGAGTGAGTGCATTCGCATTCAGAGTTGAACCAAGGGACTCCCTCTCAGACCGGAGCTGAATCTGAATCAGAATGGGCCTGTCAGTCTGCATCCTGAACAATTTCTTATCCTCTCTGTATAATTTCTACATGTGCATCAAGATATTTTGTGTACAGAAGGAGAATAATAAATTTTTCGACATTTATACTATAGGCCCAGAGCGGAGGCTACTTGCTAGCCAATGCAAACCTCATGGCTGTGACTACAAGTTAACTCAATAGTTTGATAGAAATTGATGTCAATTCAAAATTTGCTAAGGATGTAATAAATTCAATATAATAATATGTAATAATATTTAATGTACCTACCTCCCTATGTATTTTCCTCGTGGGCCTGAACCTGCGAGTGCTACCTCAAATATATTCTGTATAATTCTGCACTAAAATTAATCACTTATTGTCCCAGGTAATTTCGATTGGGTAGTATATTAATTAGGGGTCGGAATGCCGAATGGAAAGAAATGTTAATAAAGGAGATTTAATGAGGACAGAGAGAGATTTGCGATGGGGATGGGGATGGGAACGGGAACTATGTATTCATTCGCTGTGCTATCATTCCTAATTAATTAGAATACGAGAACGCAACATAACATATAAAAATAGCTTTCTCACCCCTGCACATGTCCTGGTCTCCTGGTCCTGATCTGTATGAACATATTTTACCTGTAGTTATTAATTTGGACATTAATGTGAAAATGTACCGCCTCCCTACCATACTATATGTAAATGGGAAATCATTCGCATTTCACATATAGAAAGATGAGTGCAACCTGCAGAAAAATCCGTTTTATCTTTTACAAACATAAAGCGAGCCCATGGCGGACAAAGAAAAACAAAACAGCACACAGCTCCTTTCATTGCGTTGCGTGGCGTATAAACAAATTAAAATTAATGGTACAGAGTTGTATTTGAAATTTGAGGCTCAGAGTTTCCGCGACATACAACAATATGCACCTAAGAAGTTCCCTATACCTCCACCTATACCGATGTATCTATATGAGACTTGGACATCCAGGACTGTAACTGTTTAAACAATGTACCTAGCTAGACGCAGTGCATTTAATGGAAACATGACTTTCATCGATGTTAAGGTAAGGACATGTCTGTCACTAATTATGATATATTATGCATTGTCATGATACCCATTACATCCTTCTCTCCTTCGTTCGTACTCTTCGTCCACACACAGATTACCTGACTCCCATTTCCATTACATTATATATATTTTGGTCGATCTCAATTCTCTGCGAGGACAAATTAAGTTGAGGGTAGAAATTTGAGAAATATAATCAACCTCCAGATATTCTCATAGATTTTGTATTATAAGCCAAAGTTTCCAAATACATTTTGAAAAACATATAATTACATATTTTCGCATCGGTACATTAATATTGTACGTTTAAAAATATAAAAGTATGCTTGACTATACGTATATATTTTAATAAATAATGAGGGCGATATATACTTAACAATGAATACGTCCATCAAGGCACATCGGTTTTTTTACTTGAGCACCAACGTCAACGTCACAGAGTCAGAGTCAGAGTCAGTGCCACAGCGATAACCTTTATTTATTATTATTATAATCTAAACGATTTTTTATTGATTTCTATCGCACACAGTCGTTCACTATATATAGTCACTACAGAGTACAGACGGCTTTTCGATCTTATTGTTGACTTAATCAGCTATGTATCTCCCTCATTACAGTCACAGTGCATGTAAACTTCTAAGCTGCTGGTACATTTATTACAAATATAATAGTTAAACTACATGTAGTAGTATGTAGTACGGAGTACTGATAATACACTGAAAGGTAGGTGGTGAGTTGAGTTGGTGAGGGTACTCATTTCATGCATTGGATGTTTGCATGGTCGGATTGGTACTAGTCGTGCTCCAAGTCGTGCTTCTTTGTTTACCTCAAAATCATGTAGAGTATTTTTTATATGAACTGCAGGTGTTTTTACAAGGGTGTTTATGTGCAGTTTTATAGCTATAGATCGTGTACTATTCAGAGTTGAGTTGTTACTCGTCCGTTGAAAGCTCTGTAGGACATAAATAGTACTCGCTGTAATTATTATACAGTGCAACAGAAACAGATCAAAGTGTGTATGTAGGTAGGTATGTATGTATTTATGCCTGCTATTTTTGTAATCATAAGTGTGCCTAAAGTAGAATTCGAATTACATATTATATATACTAGACAAAAACTGAACTTAATATAAGACCCTACTCAGAGAGTAAAAAAACGAAAATGATGATATGGATATACACGTTGTAATTGTGCCTATTATACAAGTACTAGTATAGATATCTATATGTAGTTACTACACGAGACGGTTATAGGAGACCACTGACGATGACGATTCTGATGGCCATAGAACTAGAACTTCCCAGAAATGTGGACACCTTAGGTACTGTGTGCATCTAATCATAGGTATACGATAAAAAAACAAAAGTCGTGAAGCGAAATGTAATGTTGCTGACATACAGCAAACATACATATAATGATCGAGAAAATACAAAAAAATCAAGCGTTTGAACCAAAACTAAACTAAAAGTATCAACATATTATTGCCATCGACATCGACAGGGCCGGACGAAGGAATTGCTTTTAGGCAGAAATTTGTTTTCATACAAAGACCACTACTTTGATTTTATTGATGGTTTTTTTTTGGTAAAGCAAAATGTTATATTTACATGTTTTTAGAAAAGTTAAAAATTTTTGTTTTACTTGATTCAGAAAGGTGCGAAATGTTCTATTTACCTGTTTTGAGAAAAGTGGAAACTGTTTTATTTGCATGTTTTTAAAATGTACAAAAACTTTTATTTTGCATGTTTTTGAAAAGTGAAAATATTCATTTTACGTATTTTTGAAAACTGCAAAATATTCCATTTACATGTTCTGAGAAAATTCAAGCAGCGGGGGCTGCCTACGCTGACCGCATTATCCGGCCCTGGCCATCGAACGTGTTTTCAAGTCATTCGCAAATGTTTCCTTCCCTTTATTGTTTTTTTCCTAGTCCCATCAAACTATTAAATACCCTGCTGTCTAATATGATATGTGGTGAATTGTCCCACACGCAAAATATGGTAGAAAGTACGACGAAAAATAGGGTGTACTTGGACAGCTTTAAAAAATAAAGTACCTACCTAGGCAGGACAAAAAATATGGTGACAGCAAATTTAGTAAATGAATATCAGGAGTACCCTATTTAAGTAAGTAGAGGTACAATAGCACCTTTTACTTTTAGTTGGAGAAATAGGATTTACAAAATATAAATTCAAAAAAATAGAGCAAAGAAAAGGCGCAGGGTAAGCAATAATGGTTTTTTTCATTCCTATACTTTGCGCCGCCTCCCATGAAAACTGGAAAACTGGAAATACGAGCAGATCAATAGTCATTTTGATTTGATTAATCAAATTTGGAGAAGGCTGTATGTGGCAGACTGTACCCTGTAAATTATATCTAGGTGGATAGAGAGATTGTGTGGATGTTGTGATGAAAGGCTCTGGAAATTCGAATCGAACTAGAAATTCTATTCTCTCGGTTATTCGGTTCCATATCGGAATTGGACCGTAACCGTACCAATCTCCGTTCAGGAGCAGTGTGTATACTCTCATAGAATGAAAAATTGGGAGTATCAGTAATGGCAATATTGCATGAGGCTCCTGTATAATAAAATTCTTCAAAGGATATATATATTCAGAATTGAGGGGAACTCATTGTTACATTTTCTCTCAAGACTTTTCTTTCATCTTTTATGACTATATGATTATTATGAATATAAAGTGGGGGGAGGCAGCTGAGTGAGCAACATATTTAGGAACCCACCTACCTATACGTCTATATTTGTTCCTCAATATGTACATTGAACTTCATTACCATTACCATGAACTTTGAACTTCAAAATTTTTGCCTTTGACTTTGGCTTTGGAGTAGTTTGAGTTTATAGATAGTTTTCATCGAGACACTTGAAACTTTCATAATGGGAAAATCATTATATCATATTCTCAACCTCAACTTCTTCTTCAACTCATCGTTTATTTGAATGAACTGACTTGAGACTTTTTTTTAACTCATCCTCGCTCGTCTTTTGTGTTGCGAAAAATGAAACACATATGCCAGTCTACCCTACTACACAGTATACAGTGCTTTGAAGTCTTCACGTTTAGCCCGTTATACTTACTACATTTTCATAGTCTTATTAACCTAGCACTGACTTCTTGTTGGCTTTATTAGTGAGAGAAAATAACGTAAAATTACGAATTACGAATAACGAATCATTATAAACGAATGGCAAGACACAGCGGGAACAACAACTCTCAAGAGCCAAGAGTTTAGCAGTATAAGTCTGTTTTCCTGCCATTACTATTACTATTACTGCATGCTAAAAATCTTTCATTTAGGGATTGTCCACAAATGACGTCATTAAAAATCCTCATTTTAGTGACCCTGTGTAAATGGCTATCTTGGACATTGGGTGTAGTCAGTAGCCAAGTAGGCCTACTGATCCTACTGAAGACGTCATTTGTGGACGATCCCTTACATAATAATCGTTCACTTCAGCTTGAGCCTACTCACGTTTACACAATACAATCAAGTTTGAAGTTGGTGTTGGTACAATTATTATTTCTATTATATTACTATTATTATTCACATTTTGTGTGATAGTTGCAATTTACAGCTCCTTAAAATTAATTAATTTGTTTTACGCTCTAGTAATAATCCCTCTTCATATCATTATAAAAATACATGCGAGAGCTTCGTTACTTTTCTTCAAATTCGATTATATGATTATATGAGAATTACCTCCTCCTCCTCCTGTATATGAATTCGAAAACAAGTAGAGTTGTAGAGTCATGTAGAACATAATGCAAAAAGAATAAAGCAGGTCTACTTACTTACTTATGATTTGAATTTCCTTCCTCCACTCCAAACCCACACAGTTAACAATTTAACAATGGGGAGCTTTCGTGTGTGCAATGCAAAAGTAAACCTCCTTCTGTTCAGTCAGAGTTTGGAAGAAAAAAAAACGGTGAATAAATTCAAAGAATAAATGGAGTTTCATCCTACATCCTTCCTCCCTTTTAAAATCTAATAACTCCTTCTTAGTATACAGCAAATAAATGCCTTCAATTATTCCCATCGAGTTAAGCATCGCGATCGCAAGTTTGCTAAATCCTCATATGCCTAAACCTATTCTTTTTATGCCCTACGGACGATGACCTCGGGGAAAGGAACATCAGTAAGTACTTACGTACGCCTATAAGCCATTTTATAATAAATCCGAAAGAAGATTAGTTAATTAATATTAATGTGGAATTTATATACATGGAAATACTGGATATGAATTTTTAAATTATATACACGCTTTTATACTGTAATCAAAAATTCCACTTATCAGTACATAGTACAGATCCAAGGGGTTACGTAATCCTTATTTTGAAGGCAATATAATGATCTGCAATATTAATAATTTAATTATAGTAATAATAATAAAATGCTTTGGGGCTTTTGGGGTAATAAAATAATCAAATCAAGCTGGACAGTACCGATACCGATTCTGGCAATCTGTTGTTTTATGGTATTGTGGAATCTACAAGAAATACTGTATATTGAACAATGTTTTGCCATAAGTGACTGAATTACTACGTACTTATGCGGACATGTTGGTTGAATAAATAGTGGTTAGTGTTAATGGTGAGTAAATGATCGAAGTCATACTTATACATAGTGATCAATTAATTCGAGTAATGCCATTATAAACTGTAGAATAAATTAGGATTAGGATTGAGGCAGGATCAGGAGTCAGGACTGAGCCTCCAGCTGATTGTTTAGAGATAAATACACAAGATGTAAAAACAAAACAAGGAGTGTATTGCCGTATTGCTGTGTAATTACATTAATAACAATAATAACAATAATAAAATTATCGTGTATTTCCATCTGTTATGCCTGCTCGACGTCCGCGCTTTCATTTTGCCCGGCCCCGACCCTGTATTCAAATGTTTATTAGTCGTATAGTGGAATGGAATTTACTTACAATTTACAAAAAATAAATGGAAAATAAAACTTCCTTCCTTATCATATGAATCAATCTGCCATTCCACGCTCCGGCTCCCATAACACATTTGTTAATATGAAAACGAGACAAATACCGTTTAGTCATTTATTTACTTGGAAATTCAATGTACCTACCTATATACCTACCTAAAAATATATAAGCACATAAATTAATTTCATCTTTACATTTGCATTCACAGCCTTCATACTTTATAATAAGTTACGTTTTTGGAACTCTGTTTAAAAGAATTAGGCATTCTCATTTAATCTTCGGCATTTATCTTTGCCAGGGGATAGAACGTGGTGTTGTAAGTATGCTTATTCGCAGAATAAAGCGGACCTTGAAGTATCGGATCGGACTTAAAGACAAAATAAATTCCAATGCTTTAGCTTAAGCATATTATTAGGTGCATTTTATTGTTTAATCAAATATATCTTATCCGTGATCAATGATCTATTATTTCGTGTTCTAAAAGAAATTATATAGGATAAGAATGTTTTCATCGGTATCGGCTGAGTTCCGTTTCGATTTTTCAATGGCTCTCGCAACAGCAGTATAGGATGTCAATGTCGACATACGACATAGTTGCACTAACTTTTATGTAGTTTTAGGATCTTTAAAAGTGAGATTTTAGTTTGAACGTATTCTTGGCTATTTGAAACTTTAACCAGAACCGGAAATTCAACCCATAAATTTGATTTGTCTTCACACTTGTGAGTGATTCCATTTTTATTTTTGCTTATACATGTGTTCCATTTCTGTCTTCAGTGTTTAATGTTAGTCAGTATAGTCATTTCTGTTGCTTTTGCAGAGCTTTTATGAATTTAACGCTTTGGAACATAACAACTTGAAAGTGTCATGAATGTCAGCAATTAAAAAACACATCTCTGAGCAGAATTTGAAAACATAGATGACTTCCAAGTCCAACAATCTGTTTCCGGACTGTGACTTATTGTTAGTACATTTTTGAATAAATAACACAAATAAATCCTGCAAAAGCTGGAGCTCATACAGGATTATTTTTGCACGGAGAAGAGTATACGGAGTATGGATTATGTATACAGAAGGAAGAGGTTTTGTTTTTGTAAGTATCCAAGTTGCTATTCTCGTTGTTGTTTTTCCATCAGAAACAATTATTTTAGTGGTGTGGAATCTATTGAAGTCTCTTAATTTGAGAGCCCGCGGTATATATATGTCGTAGAAGTAATAATTAACTAACAAGCTTTTGAGAAATTCAATATTATCAGTAGTAACTATGTGTCTATCTGTTTTATCTGTTATTTTGTAATGCTATAATTATATTATATACATTTCATTTAATTATATCACTTGGTTTATATTACAGCTCCCAACTTCCCGTTCCCCGGTCGTTTCAGTTCATTGCTGCGGTGTAATTTTGAGCTCTCAAATGAAATGACGACGACGACGACGACGACGACGACGGCAAAACTCGTAATAATGGCGATGGTAATAGAACGACATATTTATGTACCGAGAGTGTGTTTCGGTTTCGGCTTCGGTCTCATGTGTCGTTCCGTCTTTGGGTTTGGTGCCAGCGTCATATAGTTGGAGATTAAGTCATGCCAACAACAACGCCAAGTGAATCTCAATCCAAAGGAATTAGGAATATACATAGGCATATATACATAACCACCTATGCATAAATAACTTTAGCTCATACAATATTATTTTATAGTTTAAATGTTAACAACTATCAAATCCGTCAGTAAAAAGAGACGCGATGGAAATAACAGACACGTTTTGGCGCTATGTGTTAGTGTTGGCCCTCACACATATTATATTTATTTAGAATTCATATGGTTCGGGATCTTTGAAACAATTTTGTATGGACATGGTTATTTCATGCCAACAACATAGTGATTTTCTTGTTAGCAGAAAATTTAAACTTGGAAATTATTCGGATAGATTAGTATATGGCTAAAATTTGTGCTCGCTATTTTAATAGTAATACTTGGTTCTACAAAAAACATTGGCCATTTCAATACAGTTAAAGCAACAAACATGATGAATTTAAAGAAATATTTTTTAGGGATTATTGACGTAGGTAGGTATTTCTTTCGGGTGATCGATTTGGGAATTTTTTAAATTTGACCCCGAAATTGTTTTTTTTTGAGCAGGAGCATCATCAAAGAATGTAATAAATGCGTGGGGGAGTGGGGGGATGCGTTCGGATTTCGGTGCTGTACATATTACTGAGGTGTACGTTTCCTGTTTCGAACTGCAAATTTGATTCGGTTCCTCTTGGTAATGGTTTCTCGTACAGAAGTCCTATTCTGAGTGAGTAAACTGGCATGTACGATAGGGTCCAGCTTCAGAACAAAGTTAGATTATTCCGTGCTAAGAATAAGAATCGTACACTGAAATAAAAATACAGCTGATAATCCAAAAACATACTTAAAAAACCCTGTATAGTGGAGTGAGAGTTGATGTAGTCATAGGCTCATACGGGAGTCAAATTCAGCTAAGAGATGAGTTCGTCTTCTTGTAAATGCATGTTATAGCGTACAGATATTCTTAAATACTCTCAGACTTTTATACTTGTACATACTGGCAAGTAAGTAGTACCTTAACACTTGAGAATGTGCACACATTTACTACCCACTTCTTGTATTTATTTCGCAAGTACAAGACGAGAGTGAGAGAGAGAGAGAGTGCTTCCATGCAATTTAAACTTTACGAAATCAGCCATATGCAGCGTAGAAAATATTTTTGGTTCATAGTTCATGCTCATACTCATTTATATTTTATAGGTGCTACTTTGCTATTATGTATATAAAAATGTATGCTCAAAAACATAGCTGTACAGAGTACACACACACTATGTATGTGAAGAAACCCCTTGATCATCTAATCTATCTTTCTACTAAATCCAAAAGGCAAGTTCACGGACAAAGTCGTAAATTTTTTTCATTTTCGTCCTTCTTTTTCCTATTCATTGTGAACTCACTGTGTAAATATCCTGTGTCCTACGACACAAATACTATTATTTCAATGCTATGCATATAGCCCTACTCAACGCAACTTGCAGTAATTATGCCTACCGGTGTACTACGTTACGTTTATATGTATAAGTACTGTGTATAAGATGAATATTTTGTCTTTCTTCAAACATTTCTCATTTTCACACATGCAAAAAAATATATTAAATGTTACATCTGGTAACTAGTCTTTACCGTCACCTGCACCTGGAGTTGGAGTAGTACTAGATTTGGGATTACGATTATTGTACTGTTTTATATTGCAAGCTATTTTTTTAAGCAAAAAAAACAACTAGTAAGCATGGTATGCTATGAAATATTTTATTTCTCTTTCTTACAGATACTAAGATGTATGTGAGCACCTATGAATTATAGAGGATAGATGAACTACACGGATGATTCTTTATGAGATGGATTGACTCGATTGAGAATGAACTTGACCAGCTATAAATTTTATTCATATTCTCTCTCCATTATTGAAGATGAATTTTGATGATGATGCATCGGATTGGATCCCATCGCATCATTATCCTCCGCGATGCAACTTCGATACCATTAATATTAACAGCTCAAACTGTAACATTCACATCATCAGCAATAATTAAGGTAGAATGTAGAAACGTGGAGGATGTGTGCGAACTACGAAGTATGCGAGAGAAAGAGAGAGAGAGATCTTTTTGTTATTTTGTTTTATATCTTGAGGATGTATGGTGCATGCCTGCGCTTACCATGGATAGTTTTCTTCATATATGCCTCCCTTACACGTTGATGCTAAAAAATTGCATTACGTGAAGAAACCAAGCAAGACAAGCTGTAATAATTAATATTAACTAATCACAATCCGTGGATATCGACATCGATGTTGTTCCATACTGAACATAACGTCTCTCGTAATTGCAAATGAACCTACCTGTACCCTCACAGGCACAATCTCGCAGGTCTCACTATATTATGAGACCTGAGAGACTCCGAGAGTCAGCTATCAAAATCACAACAATCTGTGTAATGTACGATAATAAACTTACATACCGATGCGATCCAAACATTACTTCTTGGAGCATCGACTATGTAAATGTTCCCTAGACATTCACCATATAGTCACTATACAAGATCCAAATCGAACTTGTCTTCCATCCATTTATCTGAATATTTTGTAAATTCTACGAATGATTTTATGAAAAGCTCTTCAAAGTACATATAGTATGATGCTATGAGATGTCATAAAAAATGGCAGCAGCGGGATTTTCCTTCTTTTTTTTTTCACTGTAGAAGCCAAGAATATATAGCAATATCAAACATCAACAACAATTCCGAACTCCCGTAAATTGGTAAATTTGTAAATTTATTTTGTATACTGATTGAGCTTTTGAGGATGATATTGTGGATTGTTGAGAAAACTCATCAAGCGGTGTGGCTCTGGTGAACGTCCTCAAGACAACTTTACCAATCAATTTCCACCGAATTAATTTGAATTTTATGTGAAACATGTTATGCTATGGAATTTAATTTCAACCCATTTCCAGTTTTCTTTCAACAATTTTCAGGGCCTACAAATTGAGTTCCCATGTTCAATAGTAATTACGTCCATATACACCATAAGACTGAGACTGGCCTGGTCGTGGTCGTGCAACTGTGACGAGGCCAGAGACTCACAGGTAATCATGCCTCTATTAATGCACTGCAATGAAATTGGAATTGGAAGTCAGTACTTACACACACCCATCTATCAGTATAGCATAAGGATACACGTACCTGGTTCTGGTTCCATCTTTCTGCCTCTGCCTATTTTTATGCACTCAACGCAAATATAATCATATACTATATGTAATGTGCCATACGCCTGTGTACCCACCTTCACCTACCTACCTACCTACCTACCTATGTACGTATTCTGGATTCGGACTTTGCCTTGTTTTTACACAGTAGAAAAGTAATAAGTGTTTTCATTTTCTTTTTCGTGGAATTCCAGAACTAATTGTAAAAGTTATAATAATTATGAGAGGTGCATGCTCGATTCGATTATGTTGGCTACTCGGTGCGCCTCCGCCTAGGTAGTCATGGATCTATATTTCAGTTTTCAGTGACGTAAGTGCCAATAATTACATGGCTAAATTTGTTGTTAGACGCGATTTGATTCCTTTACCAAAAAAGTAGATGCAGTGTCTTTTGTAAGTGAGTTTAGTTATGGAAAGAAATATGTTGAGATCTCGTCAGTCGTCAGGCCGATTTGTTTACACTCTACTAGTATTTATACTGTGTAGCTTAAAAAGCACTCCTTTTATAGATACAAAATTGCCAATTAGTTAAAGTCAAAGAGGTCTGTATTCTGACTAATAAGTGGAACGATTTCTGTAATCAGATTCGACATTTAAGTCTCGTAACTGGAGCTAATATAACGCTTTTATAATCAATCATTACTTCAAAGAAGTGAAGCATGATGTGATGGGGTATGTAAGATGTGCTATGTAGGTATGGTATGCAGCATAGGGAAGGGGATGGTATGGTGATGCTTGAGTGAATTCAATTGAAACAGAAAGTCAGAAATATTCTCTCATTTCAACTTGGACCACGTCCGTATTTTCTAAAGCGGACACATTTTTGGAAACATTGTATAGTAAAATGTGCACTGTCCAATTTTCTGTCTCTGCCCTTTGAGTTGCCCTTGTCCTATCGTAGGCTTAGGCTTAGGGAGGAAGGTCAAGGATACTCCATATTGCATGACATACATGATAATATGTTACTGAAAATGTAAAAAAAAACTGGAACTATATAGGGAAATGTCAAGGTTGAGGATTTTGATTTTTTTTTTCTTCATACATAATATGATTGAAGATGAGGATTCAAAAGAGATAAAATAGAATAGAAATGATCATCCATCCAATCCCATGGGGTGAGTGGTTGGATGCCAAGTATAAAAAATTACCTTCCTCACATAATAATAGTTAACCTAGTTCTCCTAGTCCTAGTCCTAGACCTAGGCTCTCCACCATATACTCATACTCACACACACTGGGGGCTGGGATGCTTCAGCTCAACTTTGACTTGAAGGAAAAGGGTTTGGTTTCGGTTCCGGATTTGAATCCAAATTCGGATTTTCCCATAAAATAATACAAGCTTCTACATACCCCACAAGGGGACGGGGAATGAAGTTGTTTAAGTCCAGGAGCCGTTCCGGTTTCTACTCTCCTCTCTCTCTCTCTCTGAATAGAGGACATTTCTACAAAAACAAAATTGCCTCACTCACTCCTGACTGCACTGTAGCATCGTATTAGCAGCTCCTCAAGACTCAAGAGACGATTTCCGTGTCCGTGACTCCGTGATTTGACATTTGCCCTTGGCAGGAGAGGAGAGGAGATACTAGACACTGGATTTACAATCCGATGATTTTCCGTGAGATTTCAGATGATGAACATGGAAATAAGTGTGTGGGGTCGTCCATGGATGTCCATGAAGGAGAGAGTATTAATGACAAATATTCCACTTCCGACTCCATTCACGAGAGCCCATAAAGGCACGGAGAGAGATAGAGAGAGGAGGGACATGCATGTGCACACTGCACTCTCATTAGTCCACGACTCTATAATGGTCATGAAGTAATGAATGCTCTTTGGTTTTGGTTTTGGTTTTGGGGGTTTTTTCTGGATCTGATATCCACTTTTAATACATAGATAACAGGAGATAGATATAGGCCTTCATCTATTTCCATTTTCCATATCAAGGTCCACGTCCAAATCATATTCCCATATTCGTACATAATGTCCATTGATTCTATTTGCATTTCTATTGTGCAGTTTCTGGGCCTGGGCGAGGGAGGGAGAGATAGAGAGAAGGATAGCGTCTGAACTTCAATTTCAAATTCGATTTCCAGTCGTCATTACTGCATTTCATGGCTAAGAATAGTTGTGATCGCCCTATGGCCCTACCTATAAGCTCTCAGCATTAAGCTCCTGCATGTGTTCCGTCAGTTCCATGCATAAATGGAAGACAGTTAAAGGTTACCACGTTTCCTTTCAACCTCTCCCATGCTATTCCCGTATAGTATCGTAATCGTATGTATAGGAAGGTAGGTTTACGCAGAGTGCAGTTCATTAGTTATTAGTAGGTAGGTAGTACCATTACCAGTGCTATTACCATTTTCTACTTTACTGGCTCCGGCTGCTGTAGCGTTATTCGTAAAATAAGACGCAGTTATATGGAAATGTCACGAATCCTTATGACTTCTTTACCTTGGGTTTGACTCTCGCTCTCCGTCAATTTCTATTATGATGCTGTGATGGATTATAGATACATACTAATGCATAGGTGTGAGCACTAAATAATTGGCTATACACTGCACTGCTGGTACTGGTACTGGTACTGGTAAGTTAGGTTTGAACTGGAACTAGAACTAGACCGCTGCACAAAGAACAAAAACAGAGCATTTGGGTTATGACACTACTCTGACTAGTGAGTTGCATTTGCATTATGGACTGCATCCTGTATCCTATGCACTGCTATGCAGTTCACATTCCCCACTCACACAACGCATGCAGTGTAAAGGAAACCTATCGTGCAGGAAGGGAACATTATTACAGCATCACCATTTCACCTTGACTTACAATTAGACTAGTCCCCTCGATCTCTCTCTCTCTCTCTCTCTTTCCATTCAGCCTGTGAGAGTGGATAATGCCGATGAGTTTATCTCCATTTGAACTAACTAGTAAGGAGGAGGAGGAAGGAATGGCTAATTATAGTCATGGTCACACTGATTCAAGAAACAAGAAACTAGAACTATATAACTTATAGGTATTTACCTACGTAGTTAGCCTTTTCCATGGTATGGTATGGTGCTACAGATGGTTAAAAAGCTCTGTTCAAAATATGTTAACTGTTGCTTTGTTTTTGTTTTTATGAAGGATAATTATAGGACGAGGGGAAAATGTGTACATAATATTCCTGTCAGTTTCTAATACGTAATTCAGCGCTGTGTGTATCAACGTCCGTGCATATGCAGTTTAAAGTCAATGCCAATGTCAAAATTGGCCAGTTCCAATTTCTAGCTGCATTAGGATCCGATGGTGTGTGGATGCACTGCAACTATATTGCACGGGCGATTGGGATCTCCCGAGATTAAGGTTATCTAGGTACATACTATACGGAGATGCTTCTTCCATCTCCAATCTTCACCCATATAGAGTGCAGAGGGAGAAAATTAGATGCATCACGGCTGGCTCTGTTGACTTTGACTCTCGTGTCCTCATGTCATATGCGAATGTCATCACGTAGTGCTTTCGTTCGTATCCCTAACTAATGTCTGCGACTGTCTGCTCCTTGCCATGGTCATAAAGAGGACGGAAATGTCCAAGAGGAAAATGACATGTCATAAATATTCTTGGTTGTGCCATGGTTGCAGACTGCAGACAGAGCAGATGAGAAAGAGTTGGAGTAAAACACCCAAGTTAATTACTAGCTCTGGACCATTACATGCGGTGACTATGCCAGCGTACAGGGAATCAAGGTCTCGTCCAAGTCGAAGTCGAGCTCGAGAGTCAGTGTTAATGGCTGGCAACGTAGTGTGTATAGTAAATGTGGATCTCGATGTCGATGTCGACCTCGTTCTCTGCTTCGGCTTCATGTCATGTCCCTATGTAGTATGTAGTATGTAGCAAGTTCCTTTAGCGAATTCCTATTAAATACTAAATACATCAAATCACCAAACCTCCAACCATCCCGTCCCATACAATGCCGTAGTCTAGTGAAATATCAAACCGTTGCCGTAGACTGTAGACACGGAGCACAGTTCTTGACTGCTCTACTACATTAAACTATTAAACCCAACTACACACGCTACAATAGAACTTACGACGGTGATGACAACGACTTCAGCTACAGGATTGTGAGGAGTAATTAAAATAACGTGAGTCCCGCTATATGGTTTTATCCTCTCTTCGACAGATCTATCGTGTTTTCAGTCCTACAGTTTAATGAGTACGGACTACGGACTCTTGGACTATATGGCATGGAGAGAAAATATGTTGGGTGTGAAATGGGATTGTGATGTACCTATGTAGAGGTTTAGAGGCACAGAATGCCAGAATGTAGTCCACATAATTCACATAGGTAGGTAGAGCGTACGTATTTTTATTCTCCTCTGAAGCTCACAATTTAATTGACACAGGTAAACCAGTCAATGTCAGGGCCAAAGTAAAAGTTAATGGGAGTCATATAGCACGGTACGCATTAATGGTGTTTAGTTTAGTGTACGTAATTAAAGTACATGGAGCACACATTTTTATGATGATGCTCCGATCCCGATTCCGATCTGGGTGACCTTCTTGACACTAATTCGAATTTGTGACAGGCAGTTTAGTGACAAAGGTAATTGGTATAATACTCTATTTATTTTTGCTTTTTAAATGTAAGGACTTACTTTAGCTCGCTATGCGAACAGGATCAGGATTAGATTTCGCTCCCAATAAAAACTGAAATGTATGTGTGTATGGATTTTACGTTAACCTTAACAAAAAACCATCATCACGCGTCAACCGCCGTGAAAACGCAAGTAGGTAGGACTGAAGAAGCAAAATGACCAATCTGCTCTGTATTTAATGTTGCACTTTGCCCATTTTGCTCCTTCGTGAGCGATATGTATGTCTTCATTAAAAAAGTCAAAATAGTACACACCTCAGACATTGTACGTAGTGACGTGTCCTGTTGGCAAAATCAATTGTCATCTGAATCTACAATGACAGAGACACACAAGCCCCCGTCACGGATGAAAGACGCCGCCGACATTAACATTTAATTACACACCAAGGAATTTAAATTCGGAGAGGATATATTCTCTCCTATCTACGTTAAATGTGCTCGCTTCAACGCCACGACGGCTCTTGACAGAATATAAATTTGGCCCAGTTCGGTTTTCATACTCTACATACGACATGGATATAGTCTACAGTCTATGGAGCGTGAGTGAGACTCTTACAGATATGTATTTTACCTTATGCATGTAGGTAGTTCAGTGAGCCGTGTCAAATTCCAAAAATTTTCATTAGAGATCATGTTCAAAATGAGATTTCCGTCCCTTGGTGTCGTTGATTTCAGATTTTACGAGAGGCGGAAAAGGCTCATGTCAAGTCAGCTATGCTACTGGTACTGGTAGACTGGTGGTACACACATGGGCCAAAGCCAAAAAAAGCCACTCACATCACATTCACATTCTCACATATATAGTTTGATTAGAACTTCCTTTTCGTTTCAGTCTGTCCCTTTGAGTCCTGTGAGTCTGCACTGTCCACTGTATAAATGATGAGCTGATCTGCTCGGAGTCAACGCCAAACCAAACTGTGAATAATATAGCGATGCAATAGCTCTGCACCCACTAAAAGAGTGAGTCAGTTTTCAACGAGGATGTCATTATATTCTCCTCACAAATCCAAGAGACAGTCTACCTACATATTACATTATTCTAGTTCAAAGTCAAAGAGCGCAACGCGTGTGTGTCTTTCTGTGATCATGATCGTACCGTGCGCTTATTGTTAGTGCCTTCATACGAAAAAAAAATCATAATAAAAAATATCATACATGAGAAGTTGTCCATGGCATGCTAGGTAATTCCTCTCCTCGACTCTGTACGCTACTCTACCCCACATCTTTCTTCCTTTATCCTTATATGTACTCATATTGGAATGGAATGGATTTGTATCGTGTGTGTGTGTGTGTCTTTGTGTCCATGTCTATTTAAGTCAAACAAGAGAATTCAATGTGTACAGTAATTTAATTATGCCTCTGCGTTAACTTTTGTCTTGTTCTTGTATCGTTTTGCCACTGTACGTACATGGCTAGACAGACATACATCAATGCATAACAAGGGGAAATGGATCCTTCCCAACATTAACGCGAACATCCCAATCCCAATCCCAACTCCCAAAACTCTCAACCCTTTCCATACAGCGATGCGATTGCATCTAATTATGTAGCGTGCCTATATGTATGTACATAATTCATGGGGTCACGCGACTAAAATTTCATTCTACAGAAGAAAAAAAATTGTTTCGACACTCTCAGCAGCATATTCAAACTTACAATTTTTAATTAAATGACAACGTCTAGACTCTAGACCGTAGACCGGGCCTGTATCCTCTACAGATTTTGATACTCTTGAAGCGTTAACATTTCATTTTTCCCTCATGCAATTTATGTGTATGAGGAAAAATTTAATAATTTTTTGTAATTATATGTAAAGGTTGTGTAGATTGTGAGGTACTTTTAGTTGTGTTGTCTTCTTGTATGTAGATAATAGTATGTACACTCGTTTTTATAAATAAACCTGATTTTGTGTGATATGGTGGTAATTTTGCAAAATACTTGAGAAATAAGTAAAGACATAACTAATGTTTAATTATAGTGAGAATTATTATTATTTTCAGAATTTTGTGAATTCAGCGTGTGTGCTGCTACAGCATGACAGGATTTTACAAATTTGAACATTTCAAATTCTTTGTATAATATAATAATACTATTATGATTATGAATTATGATGCGAGACCACAGTAGAAGAAGGTACAGGTACTCAATGTATATACGGACTCTGCTAGGATCTATTTGTAACATTCTAACCTAATTATAACTTGTGTACATGTGCATGAGACAAAATGAAAAGGAAATACATAACAATATTATGAATATTTGAATATTGTATCATGTTATTTTCCCTGTAATAAGTTTCTGAGCTAATTATATCCACGTTGCAGGAATAATAATTATTAATATCCCCACAAACCACAACCTATAATTAAAGTTGGCCACCCTCTCTGTATTTAACAAATGCACCGACTTCGGCTCCAACTCCGGCTCCGGTACCGGCTACGGTACCGGCTCCGGCCCCAACTAATGCTCTCGCTTGACTTGACTTATTACTTGACAATTCAATACACAGTCGTAGTGGTTAATGGTAATGCAGAATGGTTGCGCCTTTCTATTTATTTTCTGTCAAATGTTTACTATACGGCAGAGCGTACGAGAGGAAATGCACAAAGATACATAAAAATGTGTGTACTTTTTCATACAGTCCAAAACGTACATGTAGAGGGTGAGCTCCAGGACCAACCCGATGCCAATGAGGCTGTGGCTCAAGTCAAGATGAAGATTAATAGGAAGGATTTATTTAAAACGTTTTTTCTCTTCCTTTAATGTGTTTATTTACATGTCAACAAGGCAGGGGATTTTTACATTTTTAGCCAAGATTATCTGTGTGTTTGAGAGAGCTTTAAAATTTCAAACTTTTCCAACTATCGATCAGCTCCTTTCCTCTGCTCAACCAAGACAAGTTTGTAATTATGTACATCCATATCGGAAGAATAATGAAATATGGGAGCAGCCCATAAAGTAATTATACATCGTACATATTATACTGTAGGTGCATATGAAGAGCTGTTTGACAAAACGGGATAAGTCCCTTTTTTCAAAAATGAGATTATTCAAGTTAAGAGTACTACTCAACTAGATGCTCTACTATGCTGAATGGTAAAGGTCAAAGTTGAACCAAAATAATTTTTTAAAGTAGCCAAAATTTCGCTTTTTTGGCAAAACGGGATAAGTCTACCAAAAACATGCATTTCTGATTTTAATTTTGTTTTTGAGTGTTTTCGTAGTTTTTAGAAGACAATTGCCGTGCGTAAATTTTTTTAATTCAACAAAAAGTTTAAAAGTTAAAAAAAAAAGACTGGTTTCACTCAAAACGATTATAATTTCATCTCACGGAATTTTGACGCCATGTTAAGTTATTGATTTTGAGGCAAAACGGAAAAAGTCCACAAATTAAAATTTTTGAACATTTTTTGAAAAATTCCAGAGTCAGTCTAGATTTTTGAAACTGCTTGTAATAACGCTTCGTCAGTTACAGTACCTGTAGAAAAAAACTGAGTTAAAAAAAATAAACCTGTCGCATTTTTTTCATTATTTGTTGTTCCTGTAAAATTTGCTTTGATGGACTTGACCCGTTTTCCCAAACAACTCTTCATATGTCAACTTAAATAATGGGTAAATATGTACTCCACACACACGTTCCTAGTAAGGGTTCCCCTCTGCTTCTTTTCTTTTGTCATCCTTCATCACATACATACGACGTACAAGGACGTAAATAACAGCAACAGTGATTAAAAGCATTACAGGAGAGTCGAGCAAGCTTTCAGTTTCATTTGACGGTGAAAGTCAGATTTGATTTAGACCAATGTTGTTAATGTTATTAGTGTCTATATATAAAATATATGTGCAAAGAAGGAATCAGAGCTTGGGATTTTTGAAATACATAATATATACCACCTTACAGTAACTGGGTAAGGCTATATACATTACATTGTACAATCAACTTGATTGTAGTAGTACTAATAAACGCTACTTTGTTTCTTTTTTATTATTTATACGACAACTTTCAAATGTAGCCTCTATACGTGTATTTCCGCGTCATAAAGGCCTCACAACAACAAAATAAAATAAATTCAATTCCACACGCTGCCTGTACTGTTGACTGTAAGAGAGGTGAGGATTGGACTCGGGACTTTTATCAGTACTTTGAATCTATACTCACGATCTCAAATACTATCCTTTTTATACCATTACCATTAAATAAAATACTTTAGATATGTACCTACCTGTACTAACATTACATTTTATGCAAATTCAAACGTTTAAGTAAAATGGGAAATCCCATAAAATATGAACTCAGCGTGTAATTTTATTTATTATATTGCAGTTTTTTTTCTACAAGTGTAAAAGTGTATAGATGCTTTGGTATATCATTACTGCGTAGATCCATCGTCAATTTATTACGTGGAGTACTCCTTTGGATTTTTCTATAACGTATGTAGTGTTAGTTTTGGCTTATTGGATGGTATGGTGATGGTAATAAACAATTTAGATGGCACAGTTCTTTTTTTGTGTGTGCAAATTATTTATTTTAGCTCCGACGGAGCCGGAGCTTCCCTTTGTTTTGGTTGCAAGTGTGCATTAAAAATTAGAACAATGGTCCTGAATTATTTTGCAACTTTGCTATGTATTTATAGTACAAAAAAACACATGTTGGGAGTTTTTATAAAAATAGCATATCTTTTTTTTCTCTGCTACAAAAATCTTTTTTATCGTCCCTTTTTTCTCTCAACATTTCATGGAATATTAGATGGTAATGATGATATATTATTACCTTAGGACGTCGGTGTCGGTAGGATACGATGCGATACGATTCACGACTCTGTCGAGATTTGCATTTGCAATAAATCCCAATTGTATCCGGTTATAAATTGTGTGGTGCGGGTCGGTGAGGTGAAGGGATTTGTAACCAGAAATTCTCCAGCGTTGGTTTTGGTTTTCGTCTTTTTATGCAGGTAAGTTAGAAAGAGAAGAGTAAGATACACGTTTCATACAAAGAAAACGAAGGAGAACAGTTCCCAAAAGATTCCCAATTCACAAAGTAATGAGAGTCAATATAGTAAACGGTGTGAATATGAAATGTATGTTTAAGATCAATAGTAATAGTTATATCGTATCGTAAGAGTAAATTGAACGTGAAGAGAGTATTTCAATTCCGATGATGATCAAGTTTTATATTACATCCCTCAAAGAGTCCAATTCATCTTCCTCACTCACATTATTATTGAGCAGGAGACTCTAACTGGGAATGGGACTCGCTATGTGGAATATAACTCGAAGTTCAAAATTCATGGAGCACTTCACAAAATTCCATTCAATTTTCTCTCAATGAATTTTGTGGAGGTAATTTAGTCGAATGAGTCACAGAATCTATTGTTTTCACCCGCCAATAATAATAATCATAACATCAACATCAACAACAACAACAAGAACAACAACAACGTCAAAGTTCCACCACAAAAAGCTAAAAGTGAATGTGTATAGAATTGACTGGATTTTGTTTCAGTTTTGAAGATACACAGAGTGTCGATGGAGGATTGGAAGAAGTTTTTTTTGCCACACTAAAAAATTCAATAAAAGAATCTCAGACGTCTCAAACTCGTACACCTTTCACAGTCCGAATCGAAGGACGAGAGTAGTAGTAGTAGCACTAGTGCCGGGAAATCTAGTATGATTTATTAATCTGAATAATACTTTATTTATTTTTTCATTCGTTTTATTCTCACATGGATTATTATGGATTTTTATTTGTTATTTATAGCCTCTCACTGTGGCAGGCAAGTATCACTGTAGTATGAGTAGTTTGTAAGTTGAGTTCAGTATAACATAACACACTATAATAATTTATAGTAACGTTAACAGTAATCAGTTTTGGTTTTAGGTTTGTATTTTTATGTTCAAGTTCAAAACTATTGAATGAATTCACTGGGAATTATTTCTGTAAGGACAGCGAGGACCGGTTCCGATTCCGATTCCGACAGAGACACAAACACTGAAGCCTCAACGATGGCAGTAGTTAGACTATGAAAAAGATGAAGCTCAACCGAGGTTTTTGTAACCGCACACAACTACCGTAGTAAACCGTACAGACAGACAAACTCTCTCACACACACACCATCATTACACACACACACACACAAAATCCGACAGTCAGTGCAAAGCAGTATGAAAGACAGCTCTCGCGCCGCGCGGGGAACTCACTCTTTCTCGTTCTTCTTGGATCGTGTCCGTAAGGTAGGTAGGTAGGTACTTTATTTCGTACTCGTACTATTGGTATGGTATAGTACTTGTCCTGCCTGCGTTCGTCTTATGGTGACGATGAAAACGAAGATGAAGTAAGACTGGGCCAGGACTCTGTGACTGTGGAGTGGGAGCTCAAGAGAGAGATAAGGAGAGGGAAGGCAGCAGGGAGAAATGTTGAACGTGGAAATTGTAATATTCGGATTCGGATTCGGTTTCGGTTTTGGATTTGAGCGGGTATAACAAGCAAAGTAGTAGGCTGTAGCAGTTCCGTAGTGAGCTATTCCTTATTCTTCCCATCCAGCTTATGTATTACCAAGTAGTGGGTATAAGTTGTCGTTGTGTCTCTACTCGGATCGGGACTCTGCTCTGTTCTGTAGAGATGTAGAATACTGGGATATAAATATCTATGTAGTCTCTCTCTCTCTCTGCTTTTGCATTTGCTTTTGTGGAGACTTTTTGAGTGTAGTAGAAAAGGAGCAGGAGCAGGAGCAGAGAATTCAATTCCTAGTAAGAGCTTTTCACCCGAACTCACACAAACCTAACCATTCTCTCTCTCTTACTTTTCCCCCTATGTAGTGGTGGGACTGGGACTGGTACTGGGACTGGGACCGGTAGTATGGGAGCGTAGTAGTATAGTAGGTATGTATATTTTTCGAGTTTCTATAGCCTTGTTGTAGTGCCAGTGTGAGGCTGGTTCGAGTTGTAGTAGTAGTAGAAAATTCAGAGCTGGATGGAAAGAAGCAATGTTGTGAGATAGATGAGGGACGGAATCGTCTGTAAAGCCTGTGCTGTAGCCGCAGTTCCACGTTCTATGCTCTGTACACTATACTTTTCTACTTTCAGTTTTGTTCTTGAACGCGCAGGTTGAACCTCTTCCACCACTCCATTGGAAAATCCGAACAAGCCAAAAGCTTTACAGTACATAGAGAGGTAGCCCACAAAAGCGTATAGGAACATCTACCTACCTTCATTTTTCTCTTTTTCTCTCTTTATCAGGCTTCTGCCTCCCTCTCTTCTTCCACTTCCCCACTGGGATACACTCAAAATTCTACAGATATTCCCTGCACATACACAGATATACGAGGAGATGAAGGGATGCTTCTCTCTCTCTCTCTCTCTCTCTCTCTCTCTCTCTCTCTCTTTACTTCCAGGATCTGTGTCCTGGTCTCGTCTCAAGTCTATGTACCTACTCGGATTTTCCAACAGCCTGCATCCACAAGAGTTTTCCTTCCTCCGATATGAGCACTTCAATTCAATAGGGAAAGGCGACGAGGAAATGCAAGGGCGGAGGGAAGCTATAGAATATGCATGCTCCCACTTGGGTAGGTACATAAGGAAAGGAGCAAGGAAAAACTTGGGGGAAAAATCTGCCTGTGCTCTGTGTACTCTGCCTACTAAACGTTGCTTTACTTCACTCTCTGACAGAACCAACTCCTTTGGCACGGGATGACATACCCGGCATCGGATTTAGCTGAGACTTTCATAGTTGCATGCCAAAGTTGTGTGTGTAGTCTGTTCTGCTGGTGCTGGTTGGCTGTTGGCTTAGGAATGGCATGGTATGGCTTATGAGTTCGCGTATAGGTAGGTTGCGTATGTTTACCATTATATTATTACACCGTGTCTTGCTCTCTCTTTGGATGCTCCGTTCCAAGTGGAACGCTGCACTATTCTTCTCTCCCTCCACATTCACAATCCACAGAGCGTATTAATGGTATGGTATCGCATGGGTTCTTAGTGGAGCTGTGTGTAATGTCCACAGACTCCAGTTTTCCAGTTTCAGTTATAACAAAAAATTGCATAAAAATAAGGGAAACTGAATATTTAAATATGTATAAGGGAGAAGGGTATAGGTAACACAGTATAGTGTGGGTGTGGGTGTACCTACTTGAGCTTTTTTAGCTCCTTTTGTGGCAGAATGAAACCATGTTTTCAGCTGACATGTGAGTTCACCATTTTTTTATATTATGGAGATGGAAGTAGGACCACGCTCCTGCGGAGCCTATATACATATATATAGTAAAAGTGTGTGTCTACAAAAAAAGGAGACGACGAGAATGAAAACGATAAGAAACACATTCGTAATATAAAGCCTCATACATAATCAGGCGTATTACAGTACAGTAGGCAGTACGCAGTAGGCACTTTGCACATTATACATACAGAGGCAGAATTCTGCTCTGAAAAGATAAACTAAAAAGGCTCACGCTCCTATATATATATATGACTACGATATGATAAGGGATAAGGGACATGGCATATGATATATCACTACTATGTAGCTATGTATTTACTGATACTGTCGTCGTCTCCTTCCACTTCCACTTTCTATCCTATCTTCTTCCTATTCTAAAAGCTAAAAAGTTGAGTTTGAAAGCTGAAAATGAAAATGAAAACTTCTCCGTAAGTCATGTAGAATTGTATGGAAAACCACTCAATAGTAGTAATAGTAGCAGTAGTAGTAGTAGTCGGAAAAGCGTATCAAACTCCACTGATACACATACGCGGCTGAGAAAACTAGAAAAGTTTTTGTGCCACTTCGCCACTTGCATATAGTTGGAGTTTTTATCGGAATCGGCGTATGGGACTACGAGACTTTGGCTATAGAGAGAGAGTGAGAGAGAAAGAGTGAGAGAGCAGTGGCTCCATATTTGCAAAAAAGAAAGCCACTGGGGAAAGCAAATGCAAAATGGTCCTACTACGTTCAGTTATAGATGCAGAATTTTCAAGAACGTGCTGCCTTCCTTTTTTACTTCCGTGAGTAACTCGTAGTATGTATTAATCTAGGTGACTATACGCTATGTGTGTATATAACTATTAATAAGTATTTACCGTGGGATAATTGCATATGTACAAGCTGTAGTCTGTGTACTCGACCGTATTGATAAAAAATGCCTTACGTTAATACACAATGAAATATTATGGAGCACGAGTTCATTGTCTATATATATCAGTAGTATAGTAGTACCGTGCATAGTTAACTTACTTTTGCTCTCGCAATGTTCATGCGTACTATTATTAATTATATAAAATATTATGGCAGTGGAGTATAATAGAAATATGGGAGTAGTAATGCCAATGTCCCACATCCTTATCATTAGTGTACATATATTATAGCGTGTACTCAAAATTTTACTTTCACCCGAACTAGACTATAGACGGTTGACTGGGCAAAAAGGAGAGATATTTCATATGTGCAGTCACGGTTCCATATATTACAGTGTGTATTATTGGTTGTTTTGGTTTTACTTTCCGAGTATCTACGTTGGAAGTTTAATGCTGGTGCTGGTAGGTATAGGGAGTGGTATATAGACATGTATTATCGTGTTTGTTGTCGCTCTCCTGTAGAACCCGGGTATATTGACAAAACTCACAGACTGAGAAACTCTGAAAGACTGTGAAAGGAAAGCAAAGGGAAAACTAAAGCAAAGTAAGTAAGTAAGCAAACCATCTCCACTCTCAGCTCGAACACTACTAACTACAAAAGTACTACAAACTATATAAACACACACACAATGTCATTGTCGTTGTTCAGTGTATAGTACCTACCTACTTATTTCTTCTTCTGCCCTGAGCACATCTACAGATCCAGAACATTTCCAAAACTTCCCTCTTTTCTTTTCTCTAAGAGTCTACTCTTACTCCGCCATAAGGATTTCTATTGATGTGGATGTGGCTTGGCAGTTGGCAGGCGAATTTGGATATTCAAGCTGACGGCTATAGATTATAGATTGTAGAGTCTATATTCTGTACAGTATATGCGATAGGCACACTATCTGAAACTGTATCGTAAGCAATTCCTCAGTATACATTGTATTCTATCTCTTGCGTAAATAAAGCAAAATCTCACAAAAGTATAACTACCTGGATGCACGTTATGTAGGTAGGTGAGGTAATTCTCCAATATATTATGCGTTTTATTATGCATTCCCCCTTATCCTTTATTATCACCCATTACCACATATGGCAAGGCGTTTACTTATTATCATTTCTGTCTTGTATTTGCATTTATTCATGGGACAGAGTGGAAAGCAAGAGCGGAAAGGAAAAGTGGTTGTTAGCTCTGACTATGGGAGCTGCATGGTGGAGAATGGAGAATTCAGTGCCGGATAGTGCGGCCAGCGCAGGCAGCCCCCGCTGCTTGAATTCTCAAAACACATGTAAATGGAACATTTTGGAGTTTTAAAAAATATGTAAAACAAAAAATATTTTGACTTTTCAAAAACATGCAAAATAAAAGTTTTTGTACATTTCAAAAACATGGAAATACAATATTTAACACTTTTCTCAAAACAAGTAAATAGAACATTTTGCACTTTTTTGAATCAAGTAAAAAGAAAATTTTAAACTTTTCTAAAACATTTAAATACAACTTTTTGCTTTACTAAAGAAAACCATCAATAAAATGAAAATGGTTGTTTTTTTTGTATATGGAAACAAATTTTTGACTAAAAGAAATTCCTTCGTCCGGCCCTGAGAGAATTTACATTTTATTGTACCTACTTTACCTTTACCTTGACTCGTACACTCTGTACTGTATTCATATAATATGGATATGGAGGTGGAAAGTGTAAATTTTTTCAATACAAACACACAGTCGACCGGCACATCTTCATGCATGGAACACCGTTACCGTTACTAGTACCTATGCGGTTCGGATATTTCCATATTTTCTTGGTTGGGTTTTTGGGAACTACTCAAACTTTTTTCTTTCTTGTTGGTCAATATGCAATGTTTATAAAGATTATGCTAAAGTTTTGATGGAAGTTCTGTTCGTCATGTTATCGCAGAGCCTAATTCTAATCCTTCCACAGTATCTATAGCTGTCGCTGCTCTTGTTGTTGTTTTTTTGAATTATCATATAGCATTCTGTCAAATTAAAATCACATCAAAATTTTCTGCAATTTTTAGGTATTTATTTTATGAATACTTTCTCCTAACAGTAGTAGTAGTAGTTGCTGAGCTGAAAGTACACATATATTATAGAATAATATTTATATATATTTGATTAAATATTTCTTTTTACGACGTGTTTGCTGCGTACGTAATAAAATTACACATATCTCGTATCTACGCAAAACTGTTCCTAATATCTGATGATTCGTGAAAGAGCTACATTTTTATATAGGAGTGCTATATTAGTATGCTGTACACAGTAGGGTTTCAGTTTATTTTTTATTATCACATTTACATAAAAACGTGTTTTATATTTTCGTGGGTGTAGTAATAATATTGTAGAGATAAGAATATTTAACCAAATCTCTCAACTACAGTTAAAACTCACTAGGCATTCAGCATTGTAGCTACGCCTTATCTGGAGTAGATACTATGAGCTTTAAATTTGCGTATTTAATTTTAGACATTTTAATACGCGGGTAGACACGCCTCAATTGTCAAGTCAAAACTAAGCGCAAACCAGGTTAGACAGGAGTACAGGGGTTTAGAGAGTGCGAGTGTGGAGGAGAACGAATAAAAGCGGAAGTAAAAGTACCTACAAGTCTATTTTGAGAACAGGTATTTTTCCTTATCTTTGTACTTTCACTTGTACTTCAAATCTTTCTTCTCCTTCTTTGTCCCTCATTGTTTTGGTGAAGTTCAAGGAACGCAAATGAAAATGAAGATAATTCATGACATTCGTTGACGTTTTTTGACTGCCTTTAAAAAAAATTGTAAATTACGTTATTTGCTTTTTTAATAATAATAGTATATAATAATTTATTTCATTTTATCAACTTGCTGTTAGCGCGTACAATATTACCTACTTGCCTTATTGCTTACATCTTTAGATGCTTTATACATCATCAAACTTGAAATCAGAAACTCTGGACACTTGTAATTTTTGATTTAGTTAGTAATGGTGAAATCGATTGTTTTAATAAATTCGATGTATTTTCAATTTCTACTGTGGTTTCAAAAACTGTAGCTTAAAATAATCAACGATACATTGGAGAACGCGCCGAAAGAAATTTGTTGAAACGCTACTTAAACTTCTTGTACCACAATATCTCTATGCACTTTGGTAATGTATAGAATACTGATAGAGGTAAATAGCAACCCCAAAACCTTCACAAGAATAGAAAATAGCGATAAATTTAAGTGGGAATGGGGTATGTGAACTTGAGACTATGAAGTAATGTACATAGGTAGGTAGGTAGGTACATACTTATCTTCACAGTTGCATAACGTAGTGCACTGCATTGCAATGCATGCATTTCATCTATTTTTTTCATGGCTCACTTCTTCTCCCGCAAAAAGGTGTCCATGCAATGAATTACACATAACTATAGTAAGCACAAAATACAAACCGAAAACGACAACACTATGACATCCATGTGGAACGGAGTGTGCCATGCATTGTGGAACTGGAGGGCACAATCATACATACCTATATACCTATAGTTACTTTATAGGTAGTGTGGATTTTTCTGTTGAGACGATTTACTAAAAATACTGAGATATAGAGAGGTAGGTTACATAACATACAAATGACTAAAAATAAAAGTAGGAACAATTTCTTCACTCCATCCAAACCAAAGAGCTTCCGTTTTTTTTCACTCGCCTCGGATCGAGTAGCATATATTGTCCATTGCTATTACTATTTGCCTTCAAGGCGAAAAGGCAATACAAAACTCCTTTATTTTCAACCATATTTCAATAAAAACTACACCACTCGATTCTATGAGAGTAAAATGCTTTAAATAACCATTTACATTCGTTCAGATGTCAGCTTGGTATGTCGGCATGCCAAAGTGGAATTTCCATATTCAAGCTCTATAATTAAACTTGAGAAATCTTTGTTTCCCAATGGTTTTTTAAACTTTTTTTTCTAACGGAGCACGAGCACACAAGTAATGCTTCACGGGAGCAGTAAGCTTTTCCTTGTACTTTGTTGTCATAAAATCATGTGCGGATTCTTGGTATGTAAATATTAAATGCTATCTTGTGGGGTATACACATGTACATTTCTTTAATAAGAAAGCATTTTTTTACTCACTGAATGAATGAATTATCAACAGCTGAAGTAAGATGGAAATATATTTGCTTGCAGCCTTGCAGTATTAGAAACATTTCTTTATTAACGCCGACGCTCACTTATGAGATTTAACGCTATGAGTTATAAGCTATTTTTTAAAAGAATTTTGAAAAAGAATTGGTTTTACACACTATTTTATATACGTCCTGGATTCGAAGTATTCTTCCACAAATTTTAACGAGTTTGATGCCCATTGTTCACATTCTTACGGCTTGAATCGTGCACGCCTTGCTTTCAATGTAGTAGAAAAAACTCGTGAAAAGGGATCTCTAATTCAAAATTCCCTGCATTTCATTCCCGCAAGATTGAAAGTTCCTTAGGCAAGGGAAGCTATCCAAAATTCCCAAATTTCCATAGGTAAGTTTGAAACCTTTCGGGGAAGATTGGAACATTTGAATTTAAAAAAAAATTATTTGAAGTAATTTTTTAAAGGATGCATATTATGCTAGACTATTTTTTAAAATTAAATTAATCCTCTTATTTTCTGTTTGTTACACATGATGGATACGTGATTGACATCCGAACAAGAATAATAAAATTATCGTCCACAAAATCGTTTTGTTTGAAAGGGATTTGGTAATTTGTATTGTTAAATAGGAGAAAAGAGCGCTGGTATTATTACTATTAAAAAACGATAGTGTGTAAGTGCTTGAGCTAAAAAGGTACAAAACTATTTTGTCTAATAAAATAAATTATTACACGTTTCTAATTAATCATGATAAAAAGTTAAATTGTGTAAATCGATACATATTTGGGTTAGTTATTTTATTTATTTTGGCAATGTTATAAGAAACAGCGACCACGAAGTATCGATAAGCAATGTAATGATAATAGTAGTAATACAGAAAAAAAATACGAATTGTAAATTCGGTTAGTGACTTATTCAATTCTATAAAAATTAAGTCTTTTATAACCTAATGTTAAGAAGAAAGATTGTGGTGAATGCTATTATGCACACTTTTAAGTACATGCAGTGACGTTATGGATTATGCTTCTTGCTCGTCGTTCTCTTTGGCACCGTGCTTTAGAATTCGTGTAAATTCCATATAATCAAACAGAAGATTTTTAATCGGGGCCTCTCGAAACATTTCATCAACCTAAACCACACAAAGCATCAAATTAATTTCCAAGTCAAATATAAAATTAAATTTCTGAATTTAAGCGAATTAAAAATGGATTATGCTGAATCTATTATCACATCACTATCATAATATATCATTCGAGTTACCTCTTCATCCGTAAACCGATCTCCCATCGTAGTCAGCAGCTCACGAAGCTTTTCTTCGTTGACAAAACCATCGTTTTCTTCGTCGAAACAGCCAAACGCATTTTTAATCACATCTTCTGGATCTGTACCCTGTAACCGCTCTCCAAACAATGTTAAAAACATTGTGAAGTTGATGGGACCTGGAGCTTCACTCATCATTCCGTCTAAGTATTCTTCCGTTGGGTTTTTTCCTATACAATTTTTGTTGTAAAATCAGATACTTACAATCCTTTAAATTAGCATAAAAATGAAATGAAGGAAGAACAAAGTAATATTTTTAAAAAAAATCCAAAAACATTTACCAAGAGAGGCGAGCATGTCATGCAAATCTTCTTTATCGATAAATCCATCCCGATTTTGATCGATCATGTTGAAGGCTTCTTTAAATTCTTGGATCTGAGCTTGATCAAACATAGCAAACACGTTTGAAGTTGCTCGTTGAGCCCGCTTTTTCGTCACCCCCCGACGTCCAGTTTTTCTTGCCGACATTTTGGTTCTATAATATAGAAAAAATATAAAAAATCAATTATGCGCCAACAAACAATGCAAAGTAAAGGGTATGTGCATATAGTACGACGCTGTATATAGGAAACCTGTGAAGGTTATTTGTTCGAGTTTTTTGAAAGTTTCAAACTGCACATCATTCTCGAGCTAACTTCAACAATATGTTAGCGTAACTGCAGATATAAATTGTTTTCTGTACATTTTCAAAATTTCGATTTTTCCTAAAATACTTCCGAGATACTTTGTTGCCAAGAATATGTAAACGAAGTTTGGTTGAGTTGATAATTATAGAAGTTACAGCACGCAAAAATCAGCCCAGACTTCAAAAATGCATGTACCCCGGTTTTGGACTCTAAATTTTCCTCCAACAAGCTATTCTTTAATTCTTTTGATACCTAACATAAAAATTTGAACTTCGTGACTATGAGGGAATAATGGAATAAGGTACCTATTAGTCGGAGTCGTCGCACATTATTTCAAAATATTAGATCATGTTAATTAAGCTTTAATTTTTACTTCAATTTTTAGTCAACACATATCAAAACCTTTTAACCACTGCTCTGTTGTTCTGTTGCGTGAGGCTTATTATTTTTTCTTAAATACTCTATTTAGTTTCGTAGAGAATTGAATGGCCTTCATTTTGCACATTTGGTTTTTTAAATCTACGAAGTTTTTCAAATTTACATGACGTTTTACTAAAATAAAATCTTTATTTTCAATTTAACTTCATGTTTAAAAAATGACATACATTGTGTATATGGTTTGGACTAGCTCTGGCCACTGCCAATCGTGATCTACTGTAACCCTGCGTTGAAAATGAATGTTTGTTAGTCATAATTAACTAATGCACCTGACAGTAAGCACACAAAAACATCGATCTTCTCATTATATATCAGTCAAAGTTACTAGTATTTGAATTTCGAAAGACTTGAAGTGCTTCTATTCTTTTGAAAAACCCGTTTTTCGGTGTTCAATAAATTTTGCGACAACCGCGTGACCGATTGGGGCTGATCAAAGTTTAAATTTGCAAATGAGCTAGTTGCCGTTTGTCATGAAAAAATAATAACTTCGCCAGAGAATGTATGCTTTGGGGTAAGTTAATCTCGAAAAACTAGGTGATTCCTTCTACTACGATATACTGTCTCTAGGCTATTAGCCTAGATTAAATCTAAAAACATTGTTGCGTTTCATTCAAAATCAGTATTTTAGCCTACAGTATAAAGTACTACTTCCGACGGTGGCAACACATTTATTTGTATCATATTTGTGGTATGTGCTAAACAAAAGGAAACTTGACATGAAACACTGTAGTAATACAAAAGATGATAACTCATGGCTCATAGAAAAAAACAAACAAAAAGTAATTATTGATACAGTAATATAGGACAGTAGTTTTAAATTATTATCCTTCCTACCAATTCATATGCTATAGTCTAATCGTAAGTTAAATGCTGCCAAAACCAAACCCATTTCCTATGTGTTAAAATATCGGTACTACTGATATGTACTTGACAGGACCACAGTGGGTAGATTGTATTCTGACGAAACCCGTTTTCTTACATTAATAATAATAATAATAATAATGATTTATTGCCCACAAATTAATTGCATACATGAAAACAGCACTCATTAGGGTTATTCAGTACAAGGAAAGAAATAACAGAATATTGGATTCAAAGATAGCAGGACAGTACTAAGAGCAATACAGACTAGTTGCCTAATTAGGTTATACTATTATAATGTTTATCTAGTTTGGTTATTTCCTTAGATGAGAGTAGATTTAATTGATTAATTAAGGTAGGAACAATTGATTTTGAGTACCTACTCCGTTTACAGACTACAGCTCGGAAGTGATTTCTAGATCTAGTTGTCTGATATGTTTTTTTACAAGGGTTAAGGATATGTCTGAATCTATTCGATTTGTACAATGATTTACCTAATTTTAATCTAAGGGCGGAAATACGGTCAACTATTGACTTCGTATTAAAACTTTCGAGTACAATCCTATAATTTAAATTGGTTACACGTACTTTAGTGATTATTGATAGACATCTTTTTTCAAGCCTAATAACTCGCTTCAACTCATTTTGACAAAGACTGTTCCCCCAAATGGGGATTGCATATTCTAATTGTGATCGAACATATGTTTTGTATACATTCATTAGTTCATAGCGTGAAAATCCGAATTGTCTTAGTTTGATTAACATATAAATTTTACTGCTAGCTTTTTTTAACACATTATCAACATGATTATTCCACTTAAGTGAATTATTTAATGTTACTCCGAGGAGTTTACTAGAGTTAATATTAGGGATAACAACGTTGTTAATTTTTAATTTAAGGTTACTAAACATTTTCCCTTTACTTTTATCTATAATTAGCACTGCACTTTTTTCAGGGTTAATTTGCATTTTAAGTTCTTAATTACTTACAATGTATGTATGTAAGTACAGTAAAGCTCCAAATCCCGGGTAACTTTTAATTTCCGAGTCCCTAATAACTGCACGGGGCTTTAGCATTGAATCAAATGGGTAGGATTTTGTTTTGTTTAATCTGGTTTCTAATTACTCCCGGGTCTAAACCAAAGTTCGAGGAAGCTCCCATCAGCAGTTATTTGGAGCTTTACGGTGTATGGCAAAATTATGATATAATATGAAAATGTGATGTGCAACTTGAAAAAATTGAACCCTAGTTAGTCATTGTCTCACGTTTGGGTTGATTAAAGATTTTTTTAAATTTATGCACAACAAGCAAAGATGTGATAATAATATAAATATAAATTGTCGAAAAAAGCTAGACTCAACATAATCCCGTTTGGTATTCGTAATAAAAGTAATAATGTATAAAATTAAAATTTATGTTCAGCAAAATGAAGTAGCATATTATTATTATAGTATTTATAGTAAAAAAAGATCCACAATTGATATAGTCGTAGTTTAAATCAAAGTAAAATTCTTAAGCATAGTAATAATATTTATTACAAACAACCTTATACATGCACCTATTACATATACTAACTATTTATCCTAATCCTGTATAACTAAAACTCTTTAAATATAAATTCTGGCATCGCTTAACCGTATACGCTGGTTGTATGAAATTTACTATACACTCACAAACCTATCTAGGATATTTGAAGTCCATGGCCAATGTAAAAATAAAATGCAAGCATAAAATGACTATACAGTAAAAAACAAAAACAAAAAAAAGGCAGGGTAACGTATTTTATACTCGTCACAAGACCACTAATTAAAAAGGTAGGTACTCTTCGAGTAGGTACATTATTTTGTACATGGGCATCAAATGTCCTAGGATCATCCTGGGAGTAGTACGAAATCGAAATTCATAATTTTGTATCTTTCACGCGATAATACTAATCTTGATCAGTGGTTAATGAAGCCAATACGTTCCCAAAAATACGATTTTTGATGGAATATTCAATTATTGTGAGTTAACAACTTCATATGTTTTACAGTATCTTTTATATATTGCTGCATTAGTTTGTGAGTGGGTAGCAAATGTTCTGTTTCCGTATAAAAAACTTATGATAAGCAATTAGTGTTTTGTATACTGAGCTGTAAGGCTATTGCAATTGTGCAACAGTGACTTAATAAAGTTTTTTCTCTCTATAAGGTGGAAGGAAAAAACAATGTATTAAAACCCACTTTAAATCACATTGTATTCGAGTAAACGCTACATCAAATAAGGCAGTTAATTGAGTTGTACTACGAATTTTGTACCCTGCTTCCGTACAATATACTTAATTATAAAGTACGAGAAAAAAAGTAAAATACTGAAAAGTAACCAATTAAATTACACTTGATTTGATTATGTGCTACATCACAGCCATCTCATTCGATCTATCGAACGGTATTTGTTTTATTTACAGGATTCCTCTAAAACTGGCTTCTTTCACTCTCTGCTATTCTTGTTTTAATTATTTCCAATCTCTAAATCCATCGAAAATTCGCAATGGCAAGTTTACTGACCTGAGTAAAACTACGAATTCTCACAAAAAAGAGTGCATCTAATTATGAATAACTTAATGTAAGAGGACAATGAAACTTACTCATAGCAAGGTGCCTGGAAACTGAATACTCTCCAGTCTCTAGACACCTTCTAATTATGAATTATCGGACTCTACTCGAATTCATGAAACGACTTTTTTTAAGGTTTCGAAAAGTTATATTTTATTTTAATTATTTCAGGACAGAGTATATTACGAATTTTATATTGCTTTTAAGAGTGCGCTAATTTAAAAGGCATTGTACTAACATTATATTTCTGTGATTAAATTAAATATTGTAGTCTTAAACTAAGATTTGAGATTATATACTGGTGTGGTCGGGGGAGGGACAGGGGGTTGTTTACATTCCTCGCAATGTACATATTCAACATTGTATTTCCCAATACACTCAATATTTGACAAAAACACCTCCACAAATTATAATTAAACATTTCACAAACCTGTGAATAATTATTCCAACTCACAATTTTTAGATAACGCTGTTGTATTTACGATTGAATTTCCAGGTGCGGGCACTTCACTCTTACGATACGATTACACTGCAACGTTAAAAAAATTCTTGAGTCAAGGACCATCCAACGCAAGACTAATGACGGTTAACGCTGAGAGACCAACAGTAAAACTCCAACTCGAAACTCTGTATCAAGAACTGATTTACCTTAACGAGTCACTAGAAATGAACATTAGTCACTCCTACACTCTTTTATTCGTCACCACTTTCCTTTTGGCTTCAAAACTGTAAATGGTATTTTAGAATGTATGACGACGAAGGATGCGAAGCCTTTTTAATACTTTATCACGATTGACGATTGACGATAGTCCATTCTATAATTCTACACCAGACCAAAGGAATTTTGAACATTCATATGAACCGATACCATACCATCCCATGTCAGAACTATCTCCTACGAGCGACTACATCCACACATAAGTTTGCCACCAAATAACACTAAATACCAAACCAAGTCCGAAGTACACCCGAACTTTGAAATAAGTAGCATACAAAAGTATGCACCTTCCCAACTGCAAAATAGAGAGAATGAATGAATGTGTATGCCTTGTGTATGGGGGTTGGGATACGCAGCCCTTACAGAGAAAATCCTTACCTTAAATGGTTTGTTAACGCACAACCTTTAGACAGCTGTCACATACTAATTTTTCGATTCGGTATCATTCTCTATTTTTTGACAACCCCATCTGTTGGTCCTAATCAATTTTCTACCACTACACTTCGATGGGGGGCGTCCACCAATGACGTTTAGATTTAGGGGAGGGAGGGGGAAACGACCTGTGTATTCTTCGTATGACGCTTCATTGCCAGTGCTAAAACTACTGAAAGTAGGGGGTAAAAAATTGCGTTTTTCCTACACAGCATTGGTGGATGACTCCATTAGGAATAATACTCTTTTCAGCCTAATAAGGCTTTGAACTCTGTTTTACGAAAGAACCCCAAAGAATGCGCGTACCACCCTATTCTTCCGTCCAAAGTATTTCTACTAGATCGACAAAAACACGGTATTATTTCTAAAAGCAGCTACGAAGACTAATTTCCATATTCAGGCTCTATAATTAAACTTGAGAAATCTTAGTTTCGCAATGGTTTTTTAAAAATTTGTTTCTAACGGAGCAAGAGCACAAGTAATGCTTCACGGGAGCAGTAAAGTTCCTTGTACATTGTTGTCAGAAAATCATGTGCGGATTCTTGGTAGGTAGATATGAAATGCTATCTTGTGAGGTGATAAATGTACATTTCTGTAATAAGAAAGTATTTTTTTACTCACTGGATGCATGAATTATCAACAGCTGAAGTAAAGAAGGAAATATACTTTGCTTGCAGTATTAAAAACATTTCTTTATTAACGCCGGCGCGAGTTATAAGCTATTTTTTAAAAGAATTTTGAAAAAGAATTGTTTTTACAATTTATACGCACTGGATTCGAAGTGTTCTCGCACAAATTGCCAAGCGTTTAATGCCCATTTTTCACATTCCAGCGGCTCGAATTCAGCGCTCCTTGCTTTGAATGTAGTAGAAAAAAATTTCGTGATATTAGATATTATTGATATTAAGGGATCTCTAATTCAAAATTCCCTGCGTTTCATTCCCGCAAGATTGAAAAATCCTTAGGAAAAGAAAGAATTCCAAAATTCCCAAGTTTTCACAGGTAAGTTTGAAACTTTTCGGGGAAGATTGGGACATTTGAGTTATGAAAAACAAAATTGATGTAATTTTTTTAAAGGATGCATATTATGCTAGACTATTTTTTAAAATTAAATTAATCCTCTTATTTTCTGTTTGTTACACATGATGGATACGTGATTGACATCCGAACAAGAATAATAAAATTATCGTCCACAAAATCGTTTTGTTTGAAAGGGATTTGGTAATTTGTATTGTTAAATAGGAGAAAAGAGCGCTGGTATTATTACTATTAAAAAACGATAGTGTGTAAGTGCTTGAGCTAAAAAGGTACAAAACTATTTTGTCTAATAAAATAAATTATTACACGTTTCTAATTAATCATGATAAAAAGTTAAATTGTGTAAATCGATACATATTTGGGTTAGTTATTTTATTTATTTTGGCAATGTTATAAGAAACAGCGACCACGAAGTATCGATAAGCAATGTAATGATAATAGTAGTAATACAGAAAAAAAATACGAATTGTAAATTCGGTTAGTGACTTATTCAATTCTATAAAAATTAAGTCTTTTATAACCTAATGTTAAGAAGAAAGATTGTGGTGAATGCTATTATGCACACTTTTAAGTACATGCAGTGACGTTATGGATTATGCTTCTTGCTCGTCGTTCTCTTTGGCACCGTGCTTTAGAATTCGTGTAAATTCCATATAATCAAACAGAAGATTTTTAATCGGGGCCTCTCGAAACATTTCATCAACCTAAACCACACAAAGCATCAAATTAATTTCCAAGTCAAATATAAAATTAAATTTCTGAATTTAAGCGAATTAAAAATGGATTATGCTGAATCTATTATCACATCACTATCATAATATATCATTCGAGTTACCTCTTCATCCGTAAACCGATCTCCCATCGTAGTCAGCAGCTCACGAAGCTTTTCTTCGTTGACAAAACCATCGTTTTCTTCGTCGAAACAGCCAAACGCATTTTTAATCACATCTTCTGGATCTGTACCCTGTAACCGCTCTCCAAACAATGTTAAAAACATTGTGAAGTTGATGGGACCTGGAGCTTCACTCATCATTCCGTCTAAGTATTCTTCCGTTGGGTTTTTTCCTATACAATTTTTGTTGTAAAATCAGTTACTTACAATCCTTTAAATTAGCATAAAAATGAAATGAAGGAAGAACAAAGTAATATTTTTAAAAAAAATCCAAAAACATTTACCAAGAGAGGCGAGCATGTCATGCAAATCTTCTTTATCGATAAATCCATCCCGATTTTGATCGATCATGTTGAAGGCTTCTTTAAATTCTTGGATCTGAGCTTGATCAAACATAGCAAACACGTTTGAAGTTGCTCGTTGAGCCCGCTTTTTCGTCACCCCCCGACGTCCAGTTTTTCTTGCCGACATTTTGGTTCTATAATATAGAGAAAATAGAAAAAATCAAGTATGTACCAACAAATAATACAAAGTAAGTACAGTGTACAGTAGTAAATGCATATAGTACAATTTATCTGTTCTAAAGGAAACATGTGAAGGTTATTTGTTCCAGCTTTTTCAAAGTTTCAAACTACATTTTTACGTTATCCTCGAAGTAACTTCAACAATATTTGAGTGTAACTGCGGATTATTGTTTTTCAGTCCATTTTAAAATTTCGATTTCTCTTAAAATATTTGAAATACTCTCGAGATATTTTGTTGCGAAGAATAGTAAACAAAGTTTGGTTGAAATTTGTTGATAATTATAGAATTTACAGGAGGCACAAGTCAGCCTAGACTTCAAACATTCATATACCTCGGTTTTGGACTCTAAATTTCCCCCCAACAGGCTATTCCTATGATACCTAACATAAAAATGTGAGTTTCGTGACAATGAGGAAATAGGATACCTACTAGTCGGAGTCTTACAATTAGTCGTACATTATTTCAAAATATTAAATTATGATAAACTTCAATTTTTAATTAACAAATACGAAAACCTTTTAACCACTGTTCTGTTGTTTTGTCGCGAGAGCCTCATAATTTTTTCTTAAATACTCTATTTATTTTCGTCCAGAATATAGGGGCCTTTATTTTTCACATTTGGTTTTTTAAATCCGCGAAGTTATAGACATTTACATAAAGTTTTACGAAAATACAATCTTTATTTCACATTCCACTCCATGTTTAAAAAATTAAACTTGGTTTGGGCTAGTTCTGGCCACTGCCAATCGTGAGCTACTGTAACCCTGCCCTGTGTTGGAAATGAATGTATGTTAGCCATAATTAACTAATGCACCTGACAGGAAGCTGAAAGAAACAAAAACGTCGATTTTCTCATTATCAGTCTGGCACTTTCAGTCAAATTTGAACGTTTCAGTATTTTTTCTTAATTCTGTCTTCACACTTGAAAAAATGATACCCTGCTAAAACCTTTTATATTAGACAATAGGATTGATTTCTAAGTATTAAAAATATGCGTTTGGGCTTCACCATTTGGGCGCGCTATTCAAAAAATCACCCTAAAAACCATTAAAATAACCCTGACGGCCAAATTTCAATCCTGACAAGTAAAATAACTTTCTGAGCAGAAAGAGCATAAAATTTGGCACATTTTACAACTGTATCCTCTTCTGTCAGAACTGTCTGAGTAAACGATGAGGGGAAAATTCGAATTTGTATGCTACAGCATATGCATGCAATTAGCATGGAAGTCACCATACCATCAAAATTGAACGTTAATCGTTCATTTTTGACCGCCTCACGATCAAAATTCGTTTTGAAAAAATACTGGTCGTTCAAATTTGACCGTCACACGTTCAAAATTGACTCAAAGTGCCAGACTGATTATATCAGTCGAAGTGTCTTTGAATGTCGAAAAAAATTCTATTCTACTGCAACACCTGTTTTTCGATGTTTAATAAATTTTGCGAGAACCGCGTATTGGGGCTAACCATTTAAGCTTAAATTTGCAAATGAGCTAGTTGCCATTGTCATGCAAAAATAATAACCTCGCCAGGGAATTTATGCTTTGGGGTAAGTTAATCTTGAAAAACTAGGTGATTCCTTCTACTATGACACACTGTCTCTGTCTCTAGATTAATGTCTCTATTAATGATTAAATCTAAAAAAAATAGTTGCGTTTCATTCAAAATCAGTATGTTAGCCTACAGTGTAAAGTCTCCGAAGGTGGCAATACATTTATTTGTATCATGTTGGTGGTAATGTGCTTAAAAATGGAAACTTAACATGAAACACAGTGTAGTAATAAAAAAGATAATTTTAACTCATATGGCTCATTGTAAAAAACATAACAAAAAGTAATTATTAATGCAGCATAGGACAGTAGTTTTAAATTATTAACGACATTCCTTCTACCAATTCATGCGCTATAGTCTAAATTAAATGCTACCAAACCCATTTCCTTTCTATTATCACTACTACTGATATGTACTTGACAGGACCACAGTGGGTAGATTCGATTCTGACGAAACCCGTTTTCTTACATTATACTTACTATGTAAGTACAGCAAAGTTCCAAATACTCCCGGATCTCTTTTAATTCCCGAGTCCCTAATAACTCCCGGGGTCTTTAGCATCGAATCCGAATCAAATGTGTCGGATTTTTTTATGCTCTGGTTTCTAACTACTCCCGGGTCTAAACCAAAGTTCGAGGAAACTCCCACCAGCAGATATTTGGAGCATTACGGTACATGGCAAAATTATGGTTCAATATGAAAATGTGATGTGCAACTTGAAAACGTTGAACCTATAGTTAGTCATTACTGTCGCACGTCTGGTGTGAAGTAAGCATTTAACAAACGCTGTAAGTAATTAGCAGCCCTCCTATAAGAAATTGCAAATCTTTTTCGGGTTCCTAATAACTCCCCGGGTCTTTAGTTAGAGACAAATAAATTGGAGATGCTTTAATTTTTTTTACCCCGCTACTGTTTTGAAGAGCTTCGTCAAAGAGGCCCTGGCGACATTTGGGGGTCTCGCGATATTCAGTCCAACACGGTACGTAGTAGTGTAGTACGATATTTCACAAAACGACACTTGGTCAATCAAATCTACGTTCCAGTCACTACGTCCTTAGACATTTCTGCATGTGACAAATTGCCTGCTGACAATTAGTCGAAAACAATTACGTCCAATTTAATTATTGCAAAACTGATGGTTTCGGTAAGCCCCTGCTAACACCAACAACTTCCGACTAGTAGAGAATTAGTATGGAAGTATACTATCTTGATTAGTTACAGTAAGAATCTAATATACCACAATGTAATTTAGGCATTTTAGGTGCATATAGTATTTTCATAATTAACCTACACAATCTACACAATTTACCGAATTTTTCACAGTTTTGAAATACTTGACAGATTTCAACATGTGATGTACCATTCGAAAGGTAATGGCGAGTAGATTCCAAATAACGGAAAGTGGATCAGCTTTTCAACAAACGTTCGACATTTTGTTTTTCTATAAACCGTTACTTTTTTTGAAAATTTCGCCTAAAACTTTTGTAAAGGCCGGAGGACTAAAACAAAAATGCATTATTCTCAGTTTTTGAAGGGCTTTAAAATGATTTATCGTTTATTTAAATCGATCAATTTTGAAAAAACTGATTTCAGTTTTTTCAACTACATTTAAAAACTAATCACGATCGGGCTTGTAACAAGTTAAATTGGTTCGCCTATTCATTTCGGTTTGAATGGTATATCGTTTGTGTGACCCTCATTTCATAACATGTCGAAATTTGGGTTTGAAAATTTGGCGGGAAATTCAAAAACTTATATCTCTTGGCTGTCATCTCTTAAAGGCTGGCTAGCGATATAAATACAATATTTAAATAAGATTACAGGCGGCCAAGCCAGGATTCAGAAAGAGCAAGGTCAGAGCTAATGCTGGTTAGAAACCTGCATATCTTACAGAGCAATTGAAAAATTGTATCAGTTCATATACCAATAAATATATTGGCGAGTTTGTAGAAGGTTGTTTGGAATTTTTAAAATGTACTTCTCAGGACCACAGCAACGACACTGACAGTAAGTATAAGCTTAATTCTTTACTCGACGTAAGCACATATTATTTCTGTTCTTGACAAATTAATAGATGTTAGTTAGTGTATGTATAAGCAATAGGGTTTTTATGCAGAATAGCATTACGTTTTTTTAATGCTTTATTATAGTAGTGCAGTTTTTACTTTAAACATTGTGATGGAAAATATTAATGTATGTAAGGGGGCCGTTTATTAATAGCAGTGGAGGGAATAGGACAATGGAGCTGAGAGCAACAACCGGAGCGAGACGTCAGCTCGGTCAGTTATTTTCCGTGGTCTATAGCAATGAGAGAATGTAGGTATAAGGACAGGAGCGGGATAGATGGTATAGGAGAATGGAGAAGAAGGGCAGGGCAGAGAACGACGGTGGACGAGTTGGATGGTGACGTGGCACTCTCATCCGGAGCTGGGCTCCTCTCGTCCAAACGAGGAGTTTGACTTTACTTCCTAACTAGAGACCGAACGATACACAACGTCGGGTGGAGCAGAGCTTATTGAGGTCAAGCAATAGGGTTGCCCGCCGCCATATTGAATCTATTTAATTACTATTACTTTGATAATCTATCTTCTCCTCCATTAATTCTAGTTACGTAAGTTATTGTTATTTACTAGTGTTTAATAAGTGTAAGTTAAAAGAACAGTTGGATAGTAGCCGATGCGGCTGTGTATTTATTTGTAACTTGTGAAATACTTTACGGACAGAGAACGGGAATTATTAAACTAACATTTCCTGTAAAGTGAACTGTGTAAAACCATTGATTTGTGAGACATTACGGCCCGTAGAAGCCGGCATAAGAAGTGTTGTGGTGCATAGCATAACCGGGCACCGGAGTTACCGCGGTCATTGAAGTAATTCCGGGTACCAGTGGCGAGGCTACATACCGGCACCAGTACACCGACCATAACACTTGTGCATCCCATCTTCCATCACGGAGCATACACCGAAGCACCGGGAAGCTGACTGTCCTACTAGGACGGTCTTGGTACAAAGACCGAAGAGGCCGAGAGTAAGCGGACCGGGCGAGGAAGACAGCCGACCGGGCAAACGCGGTCGACCGGAGCTACTTGGTCCTTCATCCCAAGACGCGGTTACCGAGACGCGGTCGGTCTTTGGTCCAGCAGGAAGTGGAACCGCGACCGGGAAGCGTAGCGCGGTCCCGGCCCGACTAGAACTTCCAACATCCCAGGAGACGGATACCGAGACGCGGTCGGTCTTTGGTCCAGCAAATAGAGGAGGCGCGACCGGGAAGCGTAGCGCGGTCTCGGCCCATCTAGAACTTCCAGTTTTACAGCTAACAGGCCGGGAAAGGGGAGAGATTGGGAAATTTTACGTTACACTGGCGATCGTGACGGACACAAGACTTTCGTCTTGTACAAGAACCACCGAAGGCGGAATCGAGTAAGCTTTACAGGTTCTTTACTATTTTGATTTCCAAAAAGTATAAGGTTAAGTACATAAGCGCAGAAAGGTGCGTAAGGCTCCTACTAGGTTTCGATCGAAGTGTGTTTGCTGGTAGTCATACCCAGGCGACATCAGGAAGCATCATAGACCGGAGTAGATAGGAGCGTAAGACAGGAAAATACTCATATTTAACTTGCATTAAGCGCGTCAACAAGTAGGTGCACCGGGATCTGGGCAGCTGTGAGGTTGCATACAGACAGCATTTCAAAGTATTACAGACCGGGATAGGTTGGAGCGTAATACACTAACTTGCATAGTGCGCGTTATCCGGTGTATCTTTGCGGTGGTGAGCAGGCACACCGGGGTCCGGCTGCTGCGCGGTTCAGTTTGTCCACGTAGAGCAGTTGCGGAGCACATATCGCGGCGGTAAGGTGTTTAGGACCGCGGAGCAAGTTGTAGTTAGTTTTCGGTAAGACTAAGGGGCGAACACAAAAAAGTTCCGTATAGGTCTGGTCCCGGTTAAAGAGGCTGGTACACTTCCCGTGTTTTAAGCGGACAGCGAAGACCGAAGACTACAAGGATGAGCGAGCTGAAGTTTGTGACGGAGGACACAGGGACATCACTGGAACCGGGTCTACGAAGCAAGGAATCGCGCGGTACCGACGGGCAGGAGGTACAAGCAGGGCAGCACGGGGTACAGGACTTTTGTGGCTCAGCGCACAGTGAAGTGTCGACCGGGGTCACACCGAGAAGTGAGGAGGAACAAGTCGGTTTAACTGACGTACCGACGGGCAAAGAAACGGTTGGGTTGGCATTGGTACATATGGCAATAATGCAAGAAGACATGCGGTCAATGCACCGGACGATCCGGGAAATACGCAAGGACCAAGCAAACATGAGTGGTCAACTGGCATCCTTAAGACAAGCCGCGGCACCGCATCATACCAGGACTAAACCGTCCCGGGTATGCACAGTCGGTGAGACCATGCAACGGCGGACGGCCAGGGCAAATACCGAGTCTGGGGTAGACAGCAATCTAGCACTCACACAACCAACCGCGTCATTACCAGAAGGTGATAGACACTCCGACCCCCATAAGAACAGACGACCAGGTCAAAACAGAAACACAAACCGGAGAACCGGGATGTGGTGTTGTTTCTGTAGAAAGGCGACTCACAAGACAGAGGACTGTCGCTCACAAAAAGCGAAAGCGATAGCCAGGCACATACTAGCCAATGATGGTAAAAACCAGAGCAGCATTGAGACATCGGCAGACTCCTTACCAAATATCGTACCGGAGAGTATGCAGGGCTGGTTCTCATCACCGGAAGACTCGGAGGAACCGGGATCCAGAGACGCGCGGAAAGAAACGCAGAAGGCAAAGAGGAAGGAAAGAAGGGACATACGGCGTCAGACCGAGAAGCGGGACCGGATGGGAAAAGTGAATGAATTCCAGAAAGTCGTTAGCGACTTGGAGGCAAAGCTTGCCCGGTTATCAACATCGGACGCTACCGCCTCTTTAAACTAGGTCCAGACACGGACAGAAAAGGGGACCCGTGTCGGTTACATAGAATGAATAATGCCCCTTACGCAGTAATAAATATAAAACATAAGAATAAAACAGTTCCATATTTTGCTTTAATGGACTCGGGTTGTACGGCGCTCGCCATATCCAGGAAAGAGTGCGATAGGTTAGGGTTGAAGGTGAAAAGTTCGAAAGTCCGAATGTCGGGATTCGACGGTACGGTAGTCACGGCAGGCGGAGAGGTGACATTAGACTTCAATATCGCAGGCCGGTGGTTCAGGGAAGTGTTCTTGGTACAGGAGGGACTAATGAGCCCAATATTCATCGGGAATAAGTTCCGGTGGAAGCACGGATTAAGCTTCAACGACGTAGAAGGAGCGATGCGGTGGAACACGCAAGGGGAGGAAGGAGAAGTTTGCCAGTCGGTCCGCGGGTTATCGGCGAAGTCCGCAAAAGTTGGCTGTGATTCATCACTGACACCAACCCCGGACGAGCATGACCGGGCATGGATAAAGCGAACGCCAATTCAAGCGTTCGTTGAAGCTTTAGCCGGGAAGTACAGCAGGGTAGTACGGAGCGACGGTACATCGGGAATCACTAACGCGCTAGTTCATGACTTACGCATCCCGGTCGACTGTCCCCCCATACAGTGTAAACCGGCACGCAGACCACCGGCCATAGCAAAATGGATAGACGAGACATTGCATGATTTGGAGAGACAGGGCAAGATACGGCGGTCGACTTCGGAATGTTCCTCACCGCTGTTGGTAATACCGAAGCCTAACGGCGACAAGCGCTTAGCGCTGAATTACATAGAGTTGAACAGCCATATACCGAAGACGCAGATCCCGGTCCCTGAAACTCGAAAGATCATGGAACGTCTCCCACGCACCCGGTTTATGTCAAAAATCGACCTACAAGCGGGATGTGAGCAAATCCCGCTAGCCGAGGGCTCAAAGAAGTACACGGCATTTCACACTCAGAACGCTTCTTATGAGTGGAACGTGTTACCAAAGGGGCTGAAAACCGCGCAAACAATTTTTCAGAAACTTATGGATAAGATTCTCGGTAAACTTATGGGAGAATCTGTGCATGTTGAATCGGGCGGTCTCTTGATCTTTAGCGAGACCGAGCAACTGCATAAAGAGCATCTGGAGCATTTGTTTCAGATCCTAGATGTGTGGAATTTGTCAATAAATTGGAAAAAGTGCGAGTTTGACGTCCCCGAGGTAGAGTTCTTAGGCCATATTATCACTCGTTTTGAGATCCGGAAGTGCCCAAAGAAGGTAGAGGCGATCCGTAATTTTCCAACACCGAGAACGAAGAAAGAAGTCCAGCTGTTTTTAAATGTTATGGGGTGGTACATGCCGTTCATGCCGCGGTACGCCACGCAACTAGAACCATATTGCAGAAGCTGAGACCGGAGGCAGATCCGAATATACCGTTTCGGTGGGGGGAAAGGCAGCAAGCGGCATTCGACGCGATTAAAGAGGAAGTTGCAAAGGAAACCGCTTGCAATACCATAAGTTACGACCATCCGCTTTACGTATATACGGATGCCAGTGACACGGGATTGGGAGCGGTTCTCGCGCAAAAATATTACTGTAAAATTGCGGGTAAAGACCGATTTCGCATGATCGAATGCCGCAGTAAACTGTTAAATACGGCCGAGCGGAGATACGACGCTCGCGAAAAGGAGTGTCTGGCAATCAGATATGCAAACCGAGTGTTCGAACCATTCACAAGATACCATGAGAATGTCATTTTTCGGTGCGACAATCAAGCATTGACGTACTTGAAGAATGCAGCCCTGAATGACCACCTTTACAACAGACACATTGTAAGGTGGACCATTGAGTTGGGCCATATCGTGAATGACGTCGTATACGTAAAAGGTACGGAAAACAAGCTTGCAGATCTGTTTTCTCGAGGCGCATTACCGGATCCCGGCGAAGATGATGATCCGAACCGGCTCGATTTGTGCTTAGCGACGTTCACGAACTCGAGAACCAATGTGGAAGTAGATATGGATATGCTGGACAAGGGTATGCTGCGGGACCTGCAGAGAGAGTGCGAGGCACTGACCACCATCGCAAAGAGCCTCACTAGGGTAGGTCACCGGTCAAGGTACCGGTACGACTACGTAATCGTGGACAATGTGTTGTGTAGATATGTCCCATGCAGAGACCAAAGCAGGTCGCGGTCAATACTAAAGAAGTGCACACCGGATGGCGGGTTCTATAGCGAGCAGGTAGATAAGTTGTGGGAACAGAGAGTAGAAGAAGAAGAGAGGACCGGGCGGTCGGTGCTGCCCGGTGGGGTGTTACCATCTAGGCTCTTGAGAAAGGGTAGGCACATCAAATGGGCACATCCTCTCATACAAGCAAACTTTTTAGACCCGGAAGCAGCCACAACCAGGAAGCGCATAGTACCGGTCATACCGCAGTCAATAGAGAGAGATGTTATTTCGCACTTCCATGATAGCACGACAGCCGGACACCAAGGTGTAGAGCGGACTTACGACCGGGTCCGCAAAAGGTTCTGGTTCTATAACATGCTCAAGACCATAGAAGCATATATTAAGACTTGTGAGGTTTGTCAACTAGTCAAAGCATCGAATCAGGCTAAACCCGGTAAGATGGGTATTCACTCATACCGCAATAATGTATTTGAGTGTGTGCATGTGGACATCGTAGGGGAGTTAACCGCGAGCGCAGGTTTTAAGTTTATCGTAGTCTGTGTTGATGAGTTCTCCAAATGGGTCAGCATGGAACCATTAGTCTCGGTGTCATCGATCAAAATACTTAGATTTCTAGAGAAAGTGTTTCAGTCGTTCGGGACACCGAGACGAATAGTTTCCGACAATGCGTCATACTTTTCCGGTAATGACTGGAATGACCAGTTAAGGCAGTGGGGGGCGGTGTGTGTGCACGTAGCGCCATACCATCCAAACCCGAATCAGTCCGAAAGGTCAAATAGGGACATAAAAAGCATTTTGAGGGCGTTTTGTTTAGCAACACAGACGAGGTGGGCTCACCAGTTAGACGACTATATGGTAGCATTAAACACCGCGAAGTCAAAGTCATCTCGGTATTCACCTTGCCAGCTGAACTTAGGCAGGGAGCTCATGTTGCCCATTGACCGGAAAATGCAGTTACAGGAGACGATGGGTATAACAGAAGAAGAGTTCGGTCGAAGGCTGCTGCAGGATGTAACAGACATGCGGGAACAGGCTCGGTATAATTTAAGAGAGTCTCAACTGCGGCAAAAGCAATACTTCGATCGAAACCGTAGGGACGTCACGTACAAGGTGGGCGACTTGGTCAAAATCGTAAATAAGAAACTGTCATCAAAAGAGGATAAGTACGCAAAGTCGCTGGGTCCGCGGTATACAGGACCGTGGAAAATAGTGGAGGTCCACTCAAACTTAACATACAGTATCCAAGACCCAGAGGAACCGGGCAGCAATCCGTCGCGGTTTCACACGTCCCTTATGTTGCCATACCACGCAAAGGAGACCGAGGAGCAAACTGTGTGCGACGATGTGATCCCGGTCGGTACAGAGGGTGAGACACCGGATACCGGGAACCAGCCGGCGCCAGAAAGCCCAAGCCCCGTTAAAACACCAGTAGCGGGAACCGGGCCCCCACTAGACTCCGGTATGAGTCAAGGTAGAAGTACGACCGCGACAGACAGTACCGACCGCGGTACGGGTTGGTTGGGAGGTATGGGACCTCTGGATCTGTCGGACGAATACGAGATTAACATTGATGACCCACCACCACCAAAGCGGTATCCCAGCAGAGCGCGTTCAGCACCTGACCGCTTGGGCATCAATTTCATTGATACCGGAGATGATACCGAGAGTGTCATAGATATTATCTGAAAAATTTCTTTAATTTTCTTTTTAATCTTATTTTTACACAAATATTTTGCTAAAAATAAAATCATAAAAAGTTGCATGATATATAAAAATAGGAAAAAGTTTATAAAAATAAAAAAATAGAGTGTTTTAGGTTAAGGTGGGAAGGATAGGGTTGTCTTGGCGGGCACAAACCTTATTCTTCCTCACGTCCTATGGCGTGTACGACGTTAAACTGCGCCGCACGCTCGTCCCGATCTCCACCGTAGGGGCGGGCATAGAAGGTAAGATCTTAACTAAGGTGAAGGTCTGAATCCTTCACAGGTAGGGAAGTCGGGAGCAAAAGCTCGGGCTCAAAGCTGCGGGAGCCAAGATAAACCAGCCGGAGTAAAACTCCTCACCCTCATAGTCCATCGAAAATGATGTTAGTGTAGGGAAAACCGAGATACTCGGTCGAGCGCAAAGCTGTGAGCGGATGGAAAGCAGCCACGATCCTAAAGGCGTTCGAAAAGATGTGAGTCCAGGGTCATCATACCAAGCATCCGAGTCCGGAAACCCGTAGGTTATGACAGGATAGTTTGAGGGGGCACAGGCCCAGTAAGCCGGTAAGGCAGAATCGTTATTCCATGAGACAGGTACCACAGACCGTAGAAACTACGTTAGCCAAGGGGACCGTCATCATGAAGGCGCAAGCATGATAGTGAGGCATTAGGTTGCCGGGTAAAGCTCAAAGCTTAGTGAGGGTAAACAAGCCAAATCCAGACTTAGATCTGAAGTACCGACCGGGATGCGGTAGTTGATAGTGAGAGATATCGGATTCCATGACCATCATAGATGCAAGTCAAAAGTGGAACCCGGTAGGTAGTGAGTCTTGGGAGAGTCAGCAACCCATGCCCAGGAGCTTGGGCAAACCCCAGTAGCCATAGTTAGCAGAGGGGGCACCGAGATCGCGGTAGGCGGTGCATAAAAATACTTGCTAGAGCGGAACATAAGCGTCCCGCAGCCTAAAACTAGGTTAGGGAGCACGGTACTCGAATCCCGTGCGAAAAGAAGGATTGAGGTTGCGATTCAGGTAGACCGGGATCGGTAGGAGAGTTAGAGGGAACATCATAGTTAGACACCGGTGGAGCGCCGGGTGTATAAAAATGGAGGCTCAGGTAGTTCAGTCGCGGTAGGTAGGCACCGGGGACCGGCGACGCGGTCGTCGGTCACAGTTGTAGTCTTCGGTGATAGTTAGCTTCGGTGGGCAAAATGACAGTACTAGGGTAGGTAACCCCTGAGAGAAATGACGGGCGGCGGTCCCAAATAAGTTGATCCGTCGCGACACTAAGTTGTAAAGCACCGGGTTGGCCGGTGTCCAAATTATTTAAGTAAGGCCACGCTTCGGCGTGGCCACATGCCCGCAAGTAGAGAAAATCGTTAATCCCATGCAAGGTTATTACCGGGCGTGACTGAGATACCGGGAACAGAGTTGGTGTGAGACTCGGTCGTGGTCAGATGCAGGACCAACACGGGCAACCAGAGCGGCGTTGAAGCCTGGTTGGGGCATATCGTTAGTTGTAAGCGGCCGTATAGGCCGCATAGGTGATAAATGTTGGGGTTTTGTTTCAATTTTTATTTGCAGTAGCTTTAGCCACCCGGAGAAAGGTGATAACAGTCCGGGGGGATGGCCAAAAGGACGACTAGCGGCGCTTAACCAAGTCAAATCGGCGAGGAGCGCAGAGATTACCCCAGTCGACCGCGTCCTGGATGATGCAGATAAAGATCGGGATGCTAGAAGTAATGGGAACCTTATTCGACCGGGACCTCGAAGTAGAAATGTTCGGTGGAGGCAACGCATAGGAAACCCGAGTCGACCGCGTCCTCGAGGAGATGAGGTGACTAAGCGAGACCAACAGGAGATAATCCCGGTTCAACACGCGTTAAAGAACTTGGAGGCACAGTTGATGGGAGTGTTAAGCGCGGTAGTGGAGTTGAGGGTACAGAACCGGAAGCAAGTTGCCAAGTCTGGTGAGGACCGGGCTGCTGATGAAGAAGCCAGAGACACATCAGGAGCAAATTGAAGCGGAAGCGACCGAAGACCGCGAACAGGGCATCAGGATCGCCGGTCAAGACTAAAAGTTTTAATACACACCAGCAGCGACGCGGTGCAGCAGCTTTGGGAAGGCATAATGTATGTATGTAGGAGTGTAGGGTTGAGAGAAACCGGGGCGTATATATTTTTGTACTATGTTTTTATCAGAATTTTAAATTTTTAAATATTGCTGGGCAATATATTTCCATTGTTATACCGCAGTGCGGTCGATGCTAATATTAAGTATGCCGGGCGTATATATTTTTGTACGATATTCTTAACAAAATTTTAAACTTTTAAATATTGCTGTGCAATATGGGTCCATTCTTAATACCGCAGCGCGGTCATGAGTTGGTCTAGCATTAGATATTGTTAGGGATGTATTGATGTGATACCGCGAGGCGGTCAGTTGCGTTAAGTTGTGGTACTGTTATTAGGTTATTTGTATTTTTTTTCACACCGCGACGCGGTCTACAGATGTTCAAAAACATTGTATTGCTAGACTAAGTGATTGTATTTTAAACAGCATGGGCAGAAGTTTAAGTTATGACGTGTACTACAGGTGTAGACGATAATTTTAGGTTGATAGCACCGGGATAGCGAGTCGCGGTACTCGGTGTTGTAATGATTGCAAACATGCTAAGTTGTTTAGCCGGGGGTTCGGAAAAGGAACCGGGAATATTTATTTTTGTACTATTTTTTATTTTGTATTTATAAGTTTTATGCATTTTGGTGCGTGTATTGTAATTTTATACCGCGATGTGGTGAATGTGATTTTTTTTTACCTTAAGAGGGGTTTTTTTTTATGCATCTAGTTATACCGAGTTACGGCTTTGAGGTATGATGTGTTTGTAAAATATTAAGTTAAGTGTTGACGCGGTACCGGGATACGGTCCGGCGGTATTGAGTATTGTATTGTAATAGTGCGTTAAAATTTGTAATGCAATGAATGAACTAGACAGGAGCTAGGACCGGGATACCGGGATGTGGTACCCGAGTGTGAAGTAAGAGTAAGGACAGTGTGAAGGAAAACTGGAGCATAGGCGCGGGAGTAACCAAGCTGCGGGTCCCAGGGCACTCTCATTTACACCTTTCTTTCAACGGTCACGTACTCGAAGGGCATACTTCGATGCTGTAAGAGTACTAACCAGTTGAAATAGGTGGGGGGGATAGTGTGATGGAAAATATTAATGTATGTAAGGGGGCCGTTTATTAATAGCAGTGGAGGGAATAGGACAATGGAGCTGAGAGCAACAACCGGAGCGAGACGTCAGCTCGGTCAGTTATTTTCCGTGGTCTATAGCAATGAGAGAATGTAGGTATAAGGACAGGAGCGGGATAGATGGTATAGGAGAATGGAGAAGAAGGGCAGGGCAGAGAACGACGGTGGACGAGTTGGATGGTGACGTGGCACTCTCATCCGGAGCTGGGCTCCTCTCGTCCAAACGAGGAGTTTGACTTTACTTCCTAACTAGAGACCGAACGATACACAACGTCGGGTGGAGCAGAGCTTATTGAGGTCAAGCAATAGGGTTGCCCGCCGCCATATTGAATCTATTTAATTACTATTACTTTGATAATCTATCTTCTCCTCCATTAATTCTAGTTACGTAAGTTATTGTTATTTACTAGTGTTTAATAAGTGTAAGTTAAAAGAACAGTTGGATAGTAGCCGATGCGGCTGTGTATTTATTTGTAACTTGTGAAATACTTTACGGACAGAGAACGGGAATTATTAAACTAACATTTCCTGTAAAGTGAACTGTGTAAAACCATTGATTTGTGAGACATTACGGCCCGTAGAAGCCGGCATAAGAAGTGTTGTGGTGCATAGCATAACCGGGCACCGGAGTTACCGCGGTCATTGAAGTAATTCCGGGTACCAGTGGCGAGGCTACATACCGGCACCAGTACACCGACCATAACACTTGTGCATCCCATCTTCCATCACGGAGCATACACCGAAGCACCGGGAAGCTGACTGTCCTACTAGGACGGTCTTGGTACAAAGACCGAAGAGGCCGAGAGTAAGCGGACCGGGCGAGGAAGACAGCCGACCGGGCAAACGCGGTCGACCGGAGCTACTTGGTCCTTCATCCCAAGACGCGGTTACCGAGACGCGGTCGGTCTTTGGTCCAGCAGGAAGTGGAACCGCGACCGGGAAGCGTAGCGCGGTCCCGGCCCGACTAGAACTTCCAACATCCCAGGAGACGGATACCGAGACGCGGTCGGTCTTTGGTCCAGCAAGTAGAGGAGGCGCGACCGGGAAGCGTAGCGCGGTCTCGGCCCATCTAGAACTTCCAGTTTTACAGCTAACAGGCCGGGAAAGGGGAGAGATTGGGAAATTTTACGTTACAACATACATTTTCTTAGGAACGTTTTAATAAAATCCGTTGTGCAAAAAAGTTTACTTATAATTTTCTCGGTATTTTTGCATTTATAAATAGAATTATGTATCAGAATATAAGTATAGTCCAACTTTTTTCATTCGAATTTAGTTTAGGAATCTGTGTATCATTGTGTTATTTGTGCTTGTATTTAATAATTTTAGTCATAATATCTACCTCTTGCTTTGATAATTAAATGACTTTATGACATTACTGCACGATTTTTTAAATATTATGTATTTTAATAACAATCCCTCAATTTTTATTAATTTAAATTATTAATTCAGTTATATTAATAATATTAATTACTGGCACAACTCAAAGTTTTTTCTTATGTTAGCCATTTTTATTTTCATTTTCTCCACAGTTGGCAGTCAATAGATAAAACGGAAATAATATAATACGGTGGCATTTTATATTCAGTGGTGTTGTGTTGTACATCATTTCGCAATAATTAAATTGGGCGTAATTGTTTCATTTATTACTTGCGTTTTTTCATTATGGGATTATCAAGCGGCAATTTGTCACGTGGAAATGTCTGAGGAAGTATATAGTGGTGTGGACATACATTTTCTTGGGCGTATTGTCATTTGCCAGTTGTCGTTGGACCAAATGTCGTTTTGTGAAATGTCATGTACGTCATGCTACGTACTGTGTTGGACTGAATATCACGACCATCAAATGTCGTAGAATCGATTATTGTCAAATTTATTTTAAATGAAATTAAATCATTCTTATTTTTTGAAAAAATTATAGATTAAAAAAATAAAGTTTTGTTTAAAATGGTACTGAGAGTTTGCCACCCTATATTTTGTGGTCTTCTGGTGGTCGAGGAAAGTGTTTTTTGTATTTCACATTTGTAAAGCATTAGATAGGTCGATTTTAAAACCTGTGCCTGTACGTGACATTGCTAATTTTTGTACGCTCTACCTATTGGTGGAATATTTTTTGGTGTCAGGTGGCGACTTCAGGATGTCAGGTCCATTTGAAGATGAAAAAACTTTGTTTTGTTGATAATCGACTGCGTTTAGTTGCAAACAAAACCATTTGCAGTTGAAATTGCACGTCTTTTGGTTTGAGCCGACGAAACCCCGTCGAAATTCGACTACTTTAGTTTATAATTTTAAAACAAGCAAGTATTGTCAAGTCGATATAATGTTATATAGACATCGTTAAAGAATTTTTTAAATTTATGCATAACAAGCAAAAATGTGAAAATATTATTGATTATTGTCGAACAAACTAAACCTTTTGTAGACTCAACGAATAAAAGTAATTTAAACATTTCTCAAACCTGTAAATAATTATTCCAACTTACAATTTTTAGATAACGCTGTTGTATTTACGATTGAATTTCCAGGTGCGGGCACTTCACTCTTACGATACGATTACACTGCAACGTTAAAAAAATTCTTGAGTCAAGGACCATCCAACGCAAGACTAATGACGGTTAACGCTGAGAGACCAACAGTAAAACTCCAACTCGAAACTCTGTATCAAGAACTGATTTACCTTAACGAGTCACTAGAAATGAACATTAGTCACTCCTACACTCTTTTATTCGTCACCACTTTCCTTTTGGCTTCAAAACTGTAAATGGTATTTTAGAATGTATGACGACGAAGGATGCGAAGCCTTTTTAATACTTTATCACGATTGACGATTGACGATAGTCCATTCTATAATTCTACACCAGACCAAAGGAATTTTGAACATTCATATGAACCGATACCATACCATCCCATGTCAGAACTATCTCCTACGAGCGACTACATCCACACATAAGTTTGCCACCAAATAACACTAAATACCAAACCAAGTCCGAAGTACACCCGAACTTTGAAATAAGTAGCATACAAAAGTATGCACCTTCCCAACTGCAAAATAGAGAGAATGAATGAATGTGTATGCCTTGTGTATGGGGGTTGGGATACGCAGCCCTTACAGAGAAAATCCTTACCTTAAATGGTTTGTTAACGCACAACCTTTAGACAGCTGTCACATACTAATTTTTCGATTCGGTATCATTCTCTATTTTTTGACAACCCCATCTGTTGGTCCTAATCAATTTTCTACCACTACACTTCGATGGGGGGCGTCCACCAATGACGTTTAGATTTAGGGGAGGGAGGGGGAAACGACCTGTGTATTCTTCGTATGACGCTTCATTGCCAGTGCTAAAACTACTGAAAGTAGGGGGTAAAAAATTGCGTTTTTCCTACACAGCATTGGTGGATGACTCCATTAGGAATAATACTCTTTTCAGCCTAATAAGGCTTTGAACTCTGTTTTACGAAAGAACCCCAAAGAATGCGCGTACCACCCTATTCTTCCGTCCAAAGTATTTCTACTAGATCGACAAAAACACGGCATTATTTCTAATAATAATAAAAACGACTACGAAGGGTAATTAACTCACAATTAAATAAAAATATAAAACAAAGTACACAATAAGTAATAATAGTAATGACAATCATTGCGACTTTCCCTTCATTTTAATATATGATTTAGGCTTCTTTATAAAATGTTTTTCTATTCCCCAGCCATATACGTATAAAGTAGTATTTATATGTAAGTTAGTAGTAGTATACTAAAGCCAGGATACTTTCATGAGAGAAATCAGTGTCCGAGGCATCCACGTTATTTTCATATTTTGAATAGATCTTTAAGCATCTTTATTAAAACTACTACACAGCTTTCGCACAGAGCTTTGTAGGAGTTACTTACGATTTCGATTTCGGTCGTTTTCATTAAGCAACATTTAATAACAAATATTATAATAATAAATATTGTTACCTAAAATAGTTAAATAGTTCGAGCGGTACATATTATGGCAGAGAGGTAAATGAAAATCAGTAGTGAATGTATTATATTGTTGAGATTTGCCTTTTGCTGTAATCGTTTTAAAACAATTATCAAACAAAATGCAAAGAACTAAAGTTAAACTACACGTATTTTCCTATACATTTACCTTTTTGGGAACGTAATGTTTGACTACTGTGTGCAATAAAAATGATATTTGGGTGATTATCATATTTATAACGGATTCATTGCGAAAGATATTTACAATGAGGACAAAATAAAATTCTAAGCTCAAAAATTGGAGCAAGTACATAATATGATGAAGACATAATATTTTGGGAGTCTCTTGTAATGCTACAAGGGTCTTTGACTCAAATATTCAGGATCAAAATATACAACTGTCACTGTAATATCGTCTCGAAATAGTCTGACCGAGTCTTGTGGGAGAGTTAGGAGATTACTTGTTTTATTATGATCAAGTCCATGTTCCGTTCCTCCTAGAGCATGACGTATAAGATGAGTTGCTGCATTCTGATCTATAGGTTTTAATTTAAAACACTCGGATCTCTTGATTAGAATACGATTAACTTCTCCTAAAGTGGTTGATTGATTCTCTGGGAGTTTGAACGGACTTAGAACAGTTTTTCCAGACATGTGTTCTCCTACAAGGCGCACTGCTTGACTCGGTGACAACATATCCCATAGACCGTCTGAAGCAATGATTAAGAAGCTATCTTTAACTTTTAATTTGTGATACGTCACTTCAGGTTTAGCTGTTAGGTACGGTGGTGTTATAGAATTTGGAGTGACTGCAGCTTCACCCAAGAAAGGAACTACGTGCTCTTTTATTTGTTGGTTGGTCCATTTAAATCTATACCAATTTAAATAAATTACAACATAACTTTACTGGGAAACCAATTCAAGAAGCGGTGTTCAAAAATAAAGGTGAGAATCACAAAGCAATCAAACCTGAAATCTCCAAAGGCTCTCAAAGGAGCTAATTGGCCAAGAAGACGATCATTTCGAATGGCAGTATCTTTTTCATTTTCGGGATGCTCTGATAAAATTCGCTTCACTTCTGATATATTTTCTGTGTTATGTTCTGTAGTTAAATTAGTAGCAACCCAGTCTTCGGCTTCACCTATTCTGGAACCTAATACAGCTCTACAGTCACCGCAACTTGCTACATGTAAATGTTCACCATCAATATGAGAGACCAGAGCTACTGCACCTGATAGAGCGACTGCTAATGTCTTCATTGCTAAGCTATTCTCATCAGATTTATTTGACTTTACTTTATTTAATAAAAATTCGGCACTCAAATCGTCGTCTAGAGTTAAAAATGATTTTTCCAGAGCTGAATCCATTTCAAAATCGTTTTCATCTCCCTCTACCATTTGATTCACAAAATTCTGAAAACTTGCTTCGTATAATTTCCTTAAATCCTCCACTAAGTCATAGCGGTCATTAAAACATTCGATTAAGATTTCCTCCTCTTCACTAAGATTTTGGACATTTGGGTTCATAGATCTAAGTAAAATATCACGTGGAAGCAAAGCAGCCGCAATATATCTAAACAGCCTTTTAGCCACAACTTGGCCACAAGCAGGTCCACCGTGGCCATCAAAAACCCCGAAGAGCATCCCTAAATAAATGCATTAAGAGTTAAATGATTGACAATGAGCCAAAACGAAGCACACATGTAGCATATCCAATATGAAATGGTTATTCAATAAAGTAAGGACACAGCCCTATATAATTATATATTTAAATATTACCTGTAGTCAGTAAGCACCGGGCCTCTGAACGTGCATCTTCAATAGGCGAATTAGATCCTAGTTGGTTTGTATCATAGGATTTCACGGACCCCAAGTTTACATCGCTTGAATATTCATTTTTTCGAAGAATGCCGGTAACCTATAATAGACAAATTATAGATAATAAGGACAAGGATAAAGCATAAAACAACGTTAAGTACATGCTAATGAAATGATCACATACAGACAGTACAGCAAGATTAGCGCTTAATCAGGTGCTTACCTCATTCGGCGAGAGCCTCACGTATGACCTTGACCTCACATGTCGCGAAAATTGACTAGGATGAGAGTTATTATAAAAATGGCAGTGACTGGTTACTGAAATTGAAGGAATACTGCCACCAAAATTTTCTCCCCGGTATCTGCACAACGACAATAAACTTTTCCGCATTTTATCTGCTCGTAGAAGGTGGTGAACTTTTATTTTTTAAAACCTTTCCGCAATGATTAGTTACTGATCGCTTTTGTTATCACTTGAAACGTAGACATGAGTTGGGTCGTTGCTGTAAGACTCACTTAATTTTAAAATTCAAATAAATGTGAAAAAATAATGGATATTTTCAATTTTATATACTGATTCATGATTGGATTTAGCATTAAAAATTGTACTATGTTGTTAGTTGTATCTGTGTGTATGTGTGTCGCAAAAAAACGTATTACGTTTTTACACAGTCAGTCAACAGTTGACAGTAGTCAGGATTCAGGATAGAGGACACATTATTATATTTTTAGTATTTTGTATTTCCCCTGATCACATTTGCCTATCACATTTGAAAACAAACCCCACTCGGGATTTATAATTTTTGAGCTTAGTTCATAGTATGATTTCAATTAATTTGATGAAGATATTTTCACAGCTTCACAACAGATTATGTGATATGTTTAATTTAACTAAATGCCCTCGTTAGCTGTTAATAGCAGGCGGCAGGTATTTTTATTTTCAGTAATTCAGTATTCAGAGCAACAACTGGTATCCTTCTACAAACTAGATAATTATATATTCTACTATATACACTGTCAACACTGTATGAACGTGAACTTTAACTTTGTAGCGAGATCACATATTATAATACGTAAACAGATCTTAAACAATCGACTTTCACAACAACAATTATCAACTATAACAATAGATTGATTGTATCATCAATTAGGTATTGTCAGCTAATAATACCCAGTAAATGGTTTCCAGTAATCTCGCATTTAATATTTAACACATTTATATAATTTTAACGTCCCATCGATGACGATTACGAATAAACACAGCACATATTATATCTTTTTTTTTTGTTTTGAACTCCTAAGTAGGCTCAAAAAATCATGCGTCGCAAGTACGAAAATGATGTGTACTAAAATATGAATGAACCCCAACAAACCAACTTCTTCAAACTAAAACAAAAGATAAAACTGTACTAAATATGGAGAAGTAAGTTAAAGTCGCCGAGCACAACGAAGACGTTAAGCATTCTCCGTCCGAACCGAAATTAGATTATTTTTTATGATACTGTTGGCCTCCTACTCCTCTGTACTACTTGTGTAAACTGTAGTCTTGCAAACTCGCAGTTAGCACACAGTACTTACGTACACTAGGCCAGAAACCAGGTTCGTAGTCGTACACGCAGCAAGGAAACTTTGCAAAAAAGTAAAAAGTTTAAACCAAATACCAAAAGTAAGGAAGCGTTGAACAAGTTTGCCAGTTCCACTACGTTCTCTATGGTCCACAATATAATCATATGCAATGCAGGCCGCATCCAGGGCACATTGTGTGTCAGGGATCGCCCATAAATTATGTCATGGATAGGGTGAGTGGGTCTAGTCGGGTATTGATGACACTCCATGTTAAAAATAGCCTTTATTACGCAATGTTAAAGAGATACGTGTGAAAAGACTGATAATTTGTACGACATCATTTATGGACTACTCCTTAAATGTGATGTGTGATGTGAAAGATAAAAAAACATCAAAGGCATTACTTAAGCGTACGCGGGAATACGTCTGACAACGTTGTTGTATTTTGCCAGTGAACCTCAGGGGCAACTCTGTATAAATATTATTACTCTTTTTCCAAAACACGTATAAGTACAGTGTATAATTAAGCCTATTCCTGAGTGCCCAATTTACACCTTGATACAATCTAAATGTATTTATTATAGTTACAGATCCTGAGAATATATATCAAATAACTGCCAGTCAAGGAGTTAGAGTTTTAGCAGAAGACTTCTTGGAATCGAAAGAAGAACAAGGCCATTCTCAGCCATTTATTCGGAGCTCGGAATCGGAATCGGTATGTTCGGGAGGTTATGTGGAAACTCTTCAAAATCTAAAAATAATAAATAACCTGAATATTCTTAGGGGATATTTCTTTTTCATGCAATTGTGTTTTCCGTTGATCTTGGCAATGAAAGTATTGAAGCATTGAAGCTTATTATACTTCATGATAGATAGGTAGGAACTATATGACTCTAGATCTAGACTCGACTTCACGCCTCACGCACCGGCTGAAACTCAGTCCTCGTGAAGCTTTATTACATTTGAAGCAGATGGTGTTGAGTAAAACCATAGCCTCATTTTCGAATTCGAAATCAAAAGTTTTGATTTTGATTTGCATACCATATATAATATTTTATCTAATTAAAAAAATACTTGAAAGAATAAAGAACATAGCTAATTGCTACTCGAAGTTAATTCTTTTATAGCTTTTCGGAAAATCGGAACAAAACTGACTTCCAAATAGCACGTTTGTTTAATCAACTAAAAGAGTATATTACAGTTTTATTTTCATGTAAGTATACTTATTTAAAAGTTGATAGGATACCAAAAAAGAAAAAAAAACATAATATTTCACAAACAAACAAAATTATATTCCGCACTTAAATAATAATTAATTATAAAGTAACTTTTTAATGAGTACCTGAACTACTGAACTACAAGGTAAACGCACTAATACATATACATATATTACACAAGTAATTTTGTACAACCTCTTCGCGAATAAAATTTTAATTTCTTAATAATATAAGCTACGTTAAAGTTTGCTTGTGGAATCAGATGTTTGCATTATGGATTCAGCAGGTGTGGGACCTCCTTCGGCTACGGCTGTTCCGTTTATAGAGGCTAGACCATCCTGATCCAATTTTGCCAGTGTACTTTTTAATTTAACGATTTCCTCGTCCGGAACTTGTACTCCTGTGTTGACAATAAATTTGGCGACTCCGGCTCGATACAAATCCGGGAAGTTTTTGATGAGTTTTTCCAGCCAGGTATTCAGCCATCCTTTCTGTTTTTCCGTGCATAACAGACATTCACCTAGGAGACCGGCTTTAACTCGGGCTGCAAATGCAAATAAAACATGATGTATTAAGTGAGGAGGACACAGTATTAATTTAGTACGGCTACTACTATGACGGATTATATGACACAGGACAGGACGAATGGTGTCAATGCTGGAATAATTTTTTTAGTCTAATTACATAAATACATGTTCGTAAGCACCATTACAGTAAAGCATAACGAAAGCTATGTATTAAAAGGTAATTTAACTGACGATGATTTTTACAGCATTCTTTTCCTTTATATCAATGCCAATATTTGCGACAAAATTGTCTTTGATGACTTTTCTTTAGAAGTAGAAGGTGTATCAAAGGCGGATGAGTAAAGCGGTGGATCTAGAAATATTTTCTGGAGTGGGCAATGCATCTCGTGAGTGAAGAATCAAAATGATCTATAATTAAAATGAGCTTTGTCAAAAAAATACTACATGACAAAGATGGGTAAAATGTTTTTACGGGTTTTTTAAAAAGTTTAAAAATTGTTCTATATACATGTTTTTTAAAAGTACAAAATGGTCTATTTACATTTTTTTAAGTGTAAAAATTGTTCAATTTACATGTTTTTTAAAAGTGCAAAATGATCTAGTTACATGTTTTTTAAAAGTGCAAAATGTTCTATTTTCTTCTGTTTTTATAAGTGTAAAAATTGTTCTATTTACATGTTTTTTAAAAGTGCAAAATGTTATATTTGCATCTATTTGAAAATTGGAAAATGTTCTATGCATTTTTTGAAAAGTGCAAAATGTTATATTAACATGCATTTTAGAATCATGATATTTTAAATGTTTAGTATACATATAAATGCCCCTATGTTAACCTATGTTAAAAAATGTATTTTGGGGTAAAGCAAACTGCCCTGTTGCCCACTCTTGGATCCGCGCCTGGACGAGTACACCATTTAATGTCAAGACGAAAGTCTTGAGCATACATACTTGAAAGAAAACCAAACATGTATGTATGTACATAGTGTGATAATGGAGTCACAAAGTAATGAACCAAGGCTATTTCTGTCCTTTCTCTTCTTCAAATCTTCAAGACTGAGGATGGGAAATTGGTGTCATTATTGTGGACGTAAGTACCTCATGTAAGTACATAATAATGGATAGGACATATCCATAAAATCCTCACAATTCGGCACGGTATGCACCTACAACTACATGTGTACACAATATACATAGTAATCTCTTTATTGAGTATGTCTTGTTTTTCTTTGCAGTTCTTGCTCTTGCACGTCTACCTTTATCCTACTTTATGCTTAGTAATAATTATACCTTATGCACTAATGACCGTGGGGCGTAATGAATTAAACTTATTAAATATATTTTCACACTTCATAAGTCATACTAATAAGTGAGGTAAGCAAGTAGTTATGCTCACTTCTCCCCTGTCGTCCTTTCCTACTCTTTAATTACAAGCAAAAAAATACAAAGGCACATTATACAGTCTATCTCTATATTATAGGTTTCAGAGTAAATGCAGCGCTGGCTGTTTATGTCATTTTTTTACAGATGTAAAATTAAGTACATTGTTACAGTTGGAATTACACTAGACACTACACACGATGGAGGTAGTAAAAGATGGGTCAAGATTCAAATGTCGTTCTTGTTGTCATTGAAAGAGGATGGAGTTGTACAGACTATTATGTAAACTTAAGGCACTCACTCACATTCTCTGAACGTAGTAATGTTACCTAGTAGGAATAATTACGAAACTTATCCACATATATATTTAAGTAATTATACCCAAGTTGGAATTTAATACATTAGCGTAATAAATCCAATTCAGCTGGGTCTAAAATTAGTGGAAGCAATTACTTAAGTAAAGTAACTTGTGCAAACCTCTAACTTTTGAACAAGGACGTATATTTGACGTTAAAGCCTGGGTAGACTATATTAACAATTCTAATATATATATTTAACTTTCCTATTTTCATTTTCTCCTTGTCCCGTCTATATGAGAATTTATCTAGTGTCTCTTAGCTCCAAAGTTCGAAATGAATTATAATGAATTCGAATACAAAACTGAATTAGATGTGTTCAATCTTCTATATTCTCAATGCCCCTATATTGCTAGCAATTACTTACACAACGTATGGCTTAATAAGTATTACGCGTCCTGCTGTATGCATACGTATGAAGAGTTTTTTGGCAACATGAAATACGTCCATCAAAGCAAATTTTACAGGAACAACGAATAATGAATAAAAGATGACAGGATTATGTATTTGTTTGAACTCAATTTTTTCTACAGGTACTATAACTGACGAAGCGTTGTTACAAGCAGTTTCATAAATCTGGACTGACTCTGGAATTTTTAAGAAACTTTTCAAAATCATTAATTTGTGGACTTTTTCCGTTTTGCCTCAAAATCAATAACTTAACATGGAGGAAAAAGTCCGTGAGATGAAATTTTAACCGTGTTGAGTGAAACCAAACTTTTTTAAACTTGAAAAAATTTTCTTACAGGAATTAATTTACGCACGTGAGTTGTCTTCTACAAACTACGAAAAAATCTCAAAAACCCTAGAAATGAATGGTAGTTAAGGTGGACTTATCCCGCTTCGCCAAACAACTCTTCATGTGTTGATATTGTCTTCTACGTTCCCTCGCACTACTTTTGAGTACAAAAATAAAAAGTAAATAGACGAAATAACATGAAAAGGGTTGCATGGGCCCGGAACGAGCCAACTTTGATGAATAACTCTAAAAAAAATAGTACACAAAGTGGAAATGTGGAAATCACAAATCATGTCTTACACCGGTCTACTGTTGTAATTTGTGTACAAAGAACAATTGTTCTTTTCGTTTGTGATAGTGCTTTCACAACCACAACCACAAACTAGTATATTGGATTGTGCACAATCACAATATATAACAAACACCCAGGACGACAAACAAGAACAAACCTGTTTTTGCCAGTCGTCGGCACAGAATGTTTTGTGCACAAACACAATCTATCACAATAACAATCCTAGCTGAAAAAATACATTGTGAACAACTTACATTGTGGTTGTTTTGTTATTTCAGAAATAACAATCTTCGAAGTTGTTTGTTAACAAATTACAACAGTACACCGGTCCAAAGCGCATGCATTCATTCTGGGATTATAAATGTGTACTTAAGTCTCGAAAACACTTTTATAATTACACCGCGGCTTCGTATTCTATACCATACTATACAATTATGTACTTCCTTAGTTCTCCCATTGCAGTGATATCGTGATAGAGGAGATAATCGATCCATTCTCACACGTTTCAAGCATTCAGCTATACCAAATTTGCTTGGTAAAATGTGAGTTAGCAAATAAATGCATGTAAAATCGCCGGAATTCAATAGTTGTGTATAATAGTTAGTTGATTGTTAATTAAACAAAATTAAAAAGTAATAATATTATTAAAATTACGTTTCGCCCATTTCCCCACAACATCGCAAGGTCCGTCGTAGAGGATGCACTTAATCTGTAGATTCAAAAGTCTTGGGTTATTTAAATAAGTTTCCACGTCCAGAACATCCAGCTCAGGCTGGAGTTTCAAAGGGTATTCTTTCCCTTGTGGGAAGGAAACTACGACCGACAGGTAAACCACACACGGCACAAGGCAAATCAAAAGATTATTCTGTATTCCCAACATTTTAATAGTTCACAATAGCAAATAGTATATTAGGGTTTAATCTGGAGTTAAATCTAGAGAAGATATTTTAATATCCCTTCAGTGGAAATAATTCAGGAAATAATCTACAAAATTATATGAGCGCGTACAGCAGCCGCAGCCGGTGTGAAAGAAACTCCTGTTTGAAAAAGTTCTATAGGCTATATATTATGCTTCCGGACGACGACAAATTAAACACAAAATGACTCGCAGTCACTGTCGTTGGTCAGTTGTTGTTGTTCTGTAACAAATTTGCTTCAGCAGATCCTGACGTGTGATCGCAGATCGTATCGTGATCTTAATAATTGTATCTGTTTGTTATTACTGTTGTAGCCAACTCACACGACTATCTTTACAGCGGAACTAGAATGGATTGTAACTTTTGAACAGTGCAGTGTTCAGTTCTGGTTGGTATCAATACGTAAGATTTTGTATTGGGTCTATTATGAAAGTACATTTATTATAATATATTATGTACACGGCTTCAATTATTAAATTTTTGAGCTAGTGAGAAACACGAGCAGCTCTCAGTAGTAAGCGACAAACGTCAACTCAAAGAATTCTGATAAGAAAGTTTAAGTGTTCAGGAACTAAAGACAACGCTGATTAGTTAGTAACGTGATTTGTGCACTCGTCAAGTTACTTGTAGAAAGTGAATGTTTCACGTTAGGAGCTTGAATTATTAAATAATGTTGATCAAGGTAAGAAGTCGCAAAAACAGAAAAGGCTCCCTTGATGTTGAAGGAATTAGAATTGGATATGGAATGTACTACATGTAATTATTATCATACAATGGTCAATCATGAGCCCTGATGATAAACAAATATATACGTGCTGATTTTTTTAATTTTTGGTTTCTGCACACCGCCTCCTCCTGTGTAATTAAATCAAATGAATTATTATACTGCACTATATATTTCCTTCCACACAAAACAACATGGAAATAATGGCTCTGGTTTCGGGCATATTCAAAATTCGAATAATTTCTACCATTTAAGTTAGGGACATATTATATTTATAGTTACGTGTGCAACTTTGTATCTAACCATTATTATAGTAAACATCAACCGTAATTTGCATACTATAAAAAGTCAAGATCTGTCAAATATTTGCATAGAAAGCAAGTAAGAGAGGTATCTCGAAAATTAATAATTGTTCTAGAGAGTTTACCAAATTTTCAACACTATGTCGTACCGATTTGCAGTACGCAATTTGCTATCAAGATGACTTTACTAAGAACGGCTGATGGCTATGAGAAGTTGTTGGCAGTAATGGTCTTTATAGGGTGTCCTTGGCCCGTGGTCCTTTGCCCAAATTCACTTTGTACGAAACGTCTATACGAATGAAAGCTTTTTTTGTACGAAGCCTCTGTGTACACTAAATGTGACAGTAATATTTTTGAGAATATACAGACACCAAAGTAATTAACTGCAATAATATTAACGATTCGAATCATTGTTATTAATTGGTCCGGTGAAGAGACCGCTGTATTGTGTGTAGTTAAATTTTTTGCTACAACACTGTAAATTTTTGCCCAGATCATTTGCATACAATTAATAGAATTTCCCAGAGATACAATTTTCGTACAAAAAACAATTAGGGCAATAAAAGACATTCGTACAACTGACGATTAGTAGAAAAAATCTTTCGGACAAATACCTTCGTCCAAAGTGGATTCGGACACAGGCAGCAGGGCGCGAGACCTTGTGCCCTTTGGCATAATGACATTTTCAATTGTGATGAACTTTTAAGTAATTATACTTGTCGTTAGTACTTATATGGTAATGGTATGCTGAGTATCTATTGTATTTTATTTTGAGAATTGATTGGACACTTCATGAGAGGATTGGATGGAAGCTGAAGAATCTTAAGACTATCGTGAATGAATGTAAAAAGTAAATAACAACGTAAGTATAATGCAACGTGAACATATTTTATATTGTTTACTTATTAGTAGGTACTAACATTCTATTCCTAAGTTTACGCAATCTTCAATACTAAATACCAAAATGAAATGTCGCACAAGGTAGACATCAATCATGACAAAAATAATAATATAAATTAAGCAATGTAGTTTTTGTACCTCGATCAGAGACGACGGCGTAAATATAAACTACGGACACACAAACAAAATAAATGACGCCAAGTATTACTTTATTATACTTGGTATAGTTAGATATCAAAGTTGTTATATAGGCAGCTGCAATGTCTGCATCTTCGATTTTTAATTCAATTTCATTCATCATAATATATCTCGTCCCTCATGTGGGCCTGTGAGGCACCATCACCAAAGCGTTGTTTTTACTTTTCACGAAATGATGGGATTGCCTTGTGACATATAAGTCTCACATTGGACCAGAACAAGAGTTTGGCAATATACAATTTGTTTCTATTTACAATGAGTATGAACGGAAATGGAATTCAAGAACTTATGTAATTCAATCTGTAAAGTCTGGATGACAGGTATTATCCACATTTCGTGCGTAGTAATGATTTATTATAATATTTTGACTTACCTAATTCACATATCGACGGTGAAAAATGAAAACCCAAGTTTAATCATCTCCATTTCCTGCTAAAAGCAGTTCTGAATTTTTCATGAAATACGACTACATACTACGATTTGGTAATGCTTGGTTAAAAGTTTAATCATTCAAAACTGAGTACCTTTGCCATCATCCATAAAAGAAGTCATCAAAATATCTCCAATGTAACTCTAACAAGTAAGTAGAAGTAAGTCGAATTTGTAAGTCGAATTCAGGCCGAGTAAATATCGGACAGGCTCGATTTATGGCCGGCTCGATTTCCATCCGGCTCGACTTCGAGCCGGCTTGATTTCGGGCCGGCTCGATTTTGAGCAGGCTCGATTTTGGGCGGGCTCGATTTCACGCTGGCTTCATTTCGGGCTTCGGGCCGGCTCGATTTCAGGCCGGCTCCATTTCGGACCGGCTCCATTTCGGACTGATTCGATTAGTCAAGTTACGGAAGCCTTCCTTTACTTTCAGTGGTTTATAAAAGACTCGAATGTTATTTCAGTTGCTTTTCGCATCAACAGCACGGCGTAAGTGAAACAGACAATAATAGTTTGTATTCAATTACGAAATCGGCCTAATATATATAGTATAATATATAATATATATATAATGATTCCGCGTGGCGTTTCGTCGGTATGCGTTTCGTCGGGTAGTAATTTTGACCTAAGATATTCGTCGGGTATGCGTTTCGTCGGGTAGGTTTTTTGAAATATGTGGCGTTTCGTCGGGTAGGTTTTTTTAATAAGGTTCGACGTTAAGGAAATAATCAGTTGAGCTCAAATGAGTGATAGCTATGATATATTTACGCATATTATGGTAAGTATTGCATATATTATACTCACTCTGTTTAAAGTTGGATATTTCCTCCTTCAGTTGCGTTCCACCAGTACTCGGTGGTGGTAGCTGGATTATGGATTCTTCAATCGAAATGAGTAATTTTGAAAAAAAAACGACATCAACAACAACTCAAAATCGCTCACTAACCACTAAACAACCTCCCAAGGCCATACGAAAGCATTCTACACAAAGTAAAACAGTCAAAACAACAACAAATAAAAAAGCACGAATATTTTCTCCAGTTGCTTTGGCACCGACACCTACAGTCGCAGCCCCGCAAATTTCATCGCCAATTTTTTCCGATTCGGAATTACCGGGACCCTCTGTGACATCGCGAAAACGAAAAAAACGCTCTACTCAACTTCAAATTATGTGTGGAACTACAACAAAAGACAACAACACTCCTCAAATGAGAACAAGATCAAAACCAAAAAGACAACCTAATCTTTTAAGTATCCATGAAGTTGCTACCCAAGAGTGCGCTTAATTGCACTGAATTCGCATTATTGCACATTGTATTTATTGTTTTTTAATTTTTAATTTGATTTGCATACTTTGACAAGGAACATACGTGTTCCGCTTGTGGGGGACAGGGAATCACCTCCTCGTGGTGTCCTCTGGGTAACGCTAACGATTCCGCCACATACTTTTAAAAAACCTGCCCGACGAAACGCCACAAATTTCCAAAAACCAACCAGACGAAACGCATACCCGACGAATATCTTAGGTCAAAATTACTACCCGACGAAACGCACGGGAACCATATATAATATATATAGTATATATAATATATATATAATATATATAGTATATATAATATATATAGTATATATAATATATATAGTATATATAATATATATATAATATATATAGTATATATAATATGTATATAATATATATAGTATATATAAGAAGGCTAATAACAGATCTAACCAAACTTAACTATATTGAAAAAATATTTAATGATAGTGAACTAACTTGTACAGACATAAACTTAATATATACATTTTGGTGCAATATTTTAAAAAGAAGAAAGGCTGACGACAACACACAATAATTTAACAGTTTATAAGACCTATAAAATAATTATAAATATTAGAAATATCTATGTATTTCTGCATTTTATCGTTAAGACATAATCCTACCAAGGATCGAACTATACATTGTATGTAAACGCACTATTAATTGTAATTTGAAGGGGTTGTAAGGGCTCAGGCCAGATATCAACCAGATGAATAAATATATATATAGTATATATAATATACTTCCAAAAATCCCACTTAGCGATTCAAACATGCCCATTGGCATCATGTTCTTAAGCAAATCTAGTTTTTTTCACATGCTCTTTTAAAAAAAAATATATGGAGCCGATTCGGCGTGATCACTTCAAAACCTTCCCTCGCCAGTTTCGAATGATTAAACGTTTAACTAGTCATTACCATATCATACTAGTCGTAATTCATGAAAATGGAGGTGATCAGAATTATCGCTTTTAGTCCAGAAAGGAGATGATCATAATCGCTTTTAGCTGGAAATGGAGATGATCAAACTTGATTCTTCGCCGACGATATGCGTTTTAAGAACAAAACATGTAGAAGTTTATGTATTTGCTGAAAAATTGATGGTTAAATGCGTTTTAAATTCCATCAGAAAAAATATAACTCTCAGTTTTAATTTTTTAGAAGCATCACATATCCCACACGATTGTTTTCAGACTAGCAGACTTCCTCAAAAATAAAGCTTGATGGACGATTTTGGGATTATTCCAAATGCCGAAATCAAAAACGTGTAAACTGCAAACTGGAACTGTTATAAATCCTATTGATACTAATGTAATTCAGAAGACTATAAAAGTAGGTATAGGTATAACGAGAGGATGCTCGCGCTGAAGTACCTAGTGCACATTTTCCGTTACCAGTCACATCCCTTGTAATGTTGTTATATAGTAAATTAAAAATCCGCAAATCGTTTATTTGTCATTACGTCCTTCAGTTTATGGATTAGTTTTGTGCTTGCAAATCATTTGTAAATACGCAATTTAAAAATGAATATCGTCTTTCTCTTAAAAGTCGGCAAAAGCAACAAAAATGTTATCCTTATTCATATCCATCCTCCACTTGCTATTTTGTATTTTTATGTAATTATATTTTTTTTTTAATTTTACTTTGACGAAGACCGCCATATATTTGTAATTAGTGTAATAGAGGAAATAAAAGGGGAAGCAAATGTAGGTTTTAAGGATGTCGATTACAGAAAAAGATGCGGTTAGTATTGGAATTGGAACAAGTGGAGTGAGGGTCAGGATGAGCACACTAACCATTTGTATCTCACATAAGTGATGTATAAAAAATATGCATTAACTATATACTACATTATCCTTTTACATAATACGATGTGCTGGACTGTAAACTGGACTGGAATGTGCTTAGTTTTGGACAACAAAAATATAAACATAGTCTTAATTAATAATGATAGAAATACACTGTCTGAATTTAAAATGTAAAATGAACTAACTTTAAGTGTACCACCATCATGTAATTGACACGCCAGTACCAGTGCCAGTCATTATCTTACTTGGTATCATACTTTTAGTTATATTTTCCTTTTAATATCGAATCTCATATAGTGGAACCTTTATGTCCGTAAAGACCATTAAAAGTAAATGTAATTACAGTAATACAGTTAACAATTCTCGGTTCTGGTTGACAAAGTCAAGTGTATTTATTTTTCCTTCTCTCTATAAATATTATGTAAGTCCATAAAAATTTTCCTCATTTTTCACTCAATTACATCACAAGGATGATGCTTTGACTTTGAGTCTTGAATGTTTACAGTGTTTATATGTGAGGAAAATTAAAAAGTGCGTAACATATTAAAAGACATATAAGAAAGTAACACAGTCCCACGACCATTTTAATGCCACTCAACATGACATGTGAAACTATTTAAATATTCACACTCAATCACTTATGAGACTTTTAGATTTTAGCCTAGAATTCCGCACACACATCATTTTTAATTTCATTGAAATCCATTTAATATAATATGGCGTATTAATTATTTAAGACAGATGACATATTATAATGTCCGACATGTCATCAAGTAGTACATAATACTTTGGAAAGAATCACACACGTTTTACAGCTTTGTTTTTCAAACGCATACTTTTAATCTGTAATAATTGACATCAATTAGTTATAATAAACCTACTTATAATAAATTGCGTATCCGCATTTAGTGAATTTGGAGAAATGCATTATAGAACAAAGGGGAAGGCTGGAGAGGAACTCTTTTAGGTAAATTATGAAATGCTTTTGTTGGGAGTGTACTCTGTGCACAGTAAAATACTATCAGTTCAGAGACTTGCAGCATCGTTTGTCATTTTCAATAAAATTGTGACTCACTACAAATTCCTATTGTAGGTTTTGGTTTGGGCTTTTCAAGTTTTTCTTATTCTGAGGGACAGAAGAAAACAGAGTGGAAAAATACAACCTCTCCAATTTATTATCAATTTATCAAACATTACATTCTTTGCGACCAGGACGAGTGTATAGAGTCAAGTATATGTATCATGTATGATCAGGATGTGTGGTCACACCATGGAAAGAGGATATGGAAAAAGTTAATAGTTTAGTTTAACAACACCAATAACACCATACGGGTAGGTATTTATTATATACCTATCCGTCCGTATCGTGTCTACTAATATTATTCTTGGACGAACTGAATTTGTCATGTACTGTAAACTATATGGTGGTCTGGTGTATGGCATTTAATGTATTATGATGTCAATGATTTATGCTTCTATTTTTATATTTTGTATCTTTTATTATCTCGCCTTTCATTATGGGATTTGGTGGTGGTGCCTATTACAAATAGTTTATCTAATAATCTTTCTCCTAAAATTAGTTCTTCAGTTCATTGAATTCTAAAATGATGATGACGCGTTCTGATGTGATGACTATTATAATATATATTATTCAACCAAAATAAGAACCACACGGATATTATATTTGCATACTGCGTTTACTGGGACTGGGGAAGTACTGAAGTACAAAAGAAGTTAGTACTTAGGATTTAGACGAAAAAGCATACCTACAAATAAGCTTTTCTGGGACTGATTTAAAGTTGATTTATCCGAACTGATGCAGTTCAAAAAGATAAAATGTTAGGTGCATATGTACTATATTGATAGATACTTAAAGTTAAAGTTCCTCTATTTCTCCCGTAATTGTAAGTGTGCCTATATTTGATTCATGTGTGAACTTCTATTAACCAGATGCAAGATTTTCGTTTCCAGTTTCCAGCAGAGCAAAATAAATACACTTAAATGAATGGCACTGTCTGGACAAGTATATTCACATTGACTGACGTTCCCTATGCACATATAGATAGGCTCTCCTAGCTCAATGTATAAGGGAACATTCGCTTAACATTTCCATTTTATTGACGGATTCATATATTTATATTTACCAAATTCAAAATTGACCTAGCTCAGGAAGTTGAAGTTGAAAGTCCAAGGCTATGGACAAAGCAATAAATCAAAAGAATAAATTGTATGAACGGTGTGTGTCGTATGGCGATGAGAGTATTTGTATGTAATTATCTTTGTATACTACATACTTCATAATGAAATTCTGGCATATAAATACAGAATTACATAGATGTACACTATTTATTTTATAAAAATCAAACCGAGCACGATTAGACTCACAATACTTTATAATGTCTAATATATGTACAAGGATGCATTAGAGTGAACTAGCAAAATAGTGTGAACACAAAAGAGCATCAACAGCTTCTTTTCTTTGCTAATTACTATGATATTTTATTTCGCGCATACTTACGTAGGTACTTATAAGTACCCGTATTGTAGTATGAAATTACTGGCTACTGGCTTTTCACGAATAACTTTCAATATTTTTGACATTAAGGTGCGGAATTTTTATTTTATCATCGTCCCCGATCCTTTAGCAGGTCCGAGTTGTTTCTCCTTTTTTCTAGCTATTTGAACAATTTGGTCTTACGAGACCAAATTTTACGACTATTAGCCATTTATTTCCTCGTGTCCCGTGTAAATATGTTGAATTCAATTTATTAAGTACAAGTTGGTGCGCTAACATTGTCATTACCTAAGCTGCGCTACGCGCTAGTTTTACATACAGGGCATCGTAAGAACGGAATTTACTTAGCAATGATTTGCTGCTTGAATTTTTAAAATCATTTCAATTAATTCCAGAAATGTGAATTAGTGATACAGTTACGCTAAATTAATTTCTGACAGTCTAAAAGTAAGTCCGGGATCGGGAAGTTATTTTAAACATTTTAAAATTTGCAGGTATATATATCTAATTTCAGGCCCCGTTGCATATATGTACTTGTAAATGGTATTAGTACCCACGCACCCCATAGTAGGCATATGGTAAAAATGTTTATAGGTTATGGATGATTTTGGAGTGAATGGTCTTAACTTAGTATTTTGGACCCTTTTTTTGTGCTCAGTAATTACATTTTATCATTCATCAATATCGATTATGATTGTATCCGTCCATCTTGGAAGAACGTGTAGAAAATTCAAGCTAATAGGGTTCAGTATGAATAGAAATCAAATAGCGAGATTGTTGACTGTATTTTGTCCATTTCAATCCAGTGTGCGGTTGTTTGTGGCTAAGTAATGGTCAGAGTCAGAGAGTCAGGCCCTGGGTCACAGTTTTACTACTAGTGATATGATATAAAATTTAAAAGGAGATAAATGTATACTACGCTGTACTGTGTGTAACTTAACTATAAATTAATGATTATACAATATTCATATATGCATACAGCCATACAGTACTGAGTGAGCGAAAGCAAAATGTTTCCATAAGAAAGTTTCGATGAGATAAACAATCCTCTGTTCCGTCGTTCACAATCCGTGTAATAATGATGTAGAATGATTATTATTAGTAGCTTAGTTAGTTTTTTGGCTTGCTCCCTGGTGTGCATGGTGTTGGTATGGCTGACCTTAAGGTATAACTAATATATTACGTATATCTGTATCAACTATGAATTGGGTATATGCGTTGTAGATATATGTAATTAGCCTGATGTATTAGTCTCCTAATAAATTATTGTTTTACTTCTCAAGTTTGGCTGTATGAAAGATAACAAATATGGTTGAATAGCCAAAGGGCTACATCAACTTAGGGATCATCCGTAAATGACGCTATCGAAATATCGCCCTTTTTAGAACCCTATGATCCCCCTATCATCAGCTTAACCATTGTGTAAGTAGCTATGACCCGTTGACCGTACCCATGACGTCATTTATGGACAGTCCCTTACTAGAGCTACTTTACTTGGCAGTACATTGTAATTGCAATAACGTCTGCTTTGTTTTCTATTGAATCTACAATTTTTTTTTGTCTTGCTCGATCGTACCCCATCTTCATTTATCAATGAATGGCAACATGTTGGATGAATTGAATTGATTTGAATATAAAAATTATAGTAAAAGTATATAGAAGAGTAACAATTAGCTTATTGCTGATTACGCCCCACGCTCCGAGATGCTCATCCAAATTGTAATTAGGAAGCGTGGACTAGAGGAGTGTAAAGAAGTGGTGAAGTGAGTTTAAGTTCTGGATTCAACTGGAATTCAAAAATAAGAAGCAAAAAAAAGAGGAAAAATGAAGACAGGACATGGACATTAGATGTGTTTTAAATAAGCAAAACACAGAGTTGGGAATTAGGAAGGAACAGGGGGAGTTGACATCTATAATGATCCAGCTAAATTGAGGGATACTATTTAAAAATAAAAGAAGAAGTTGACGACGACGACGACGGCTGACTGATGCTAAATGCTGATGACGCCTGATGATGGATCTATCAAGTTTTAAAAGCTTTTACTTAATTTGCAATAGTTTGCAGGACTGAGAGGAGCGCTCATATCCACTCTTTTGGCTTGACGCACTGACCCCAACTTGGCGCCAGACATTGCTAATTAAACTCGTATTAATCATAATACTCCTCATAAAAGTTAAGCCTGACTAAAAGATATTCGTTGAGTCAACTCAACTTTTCTCAGATCTCATCATCAAAACAGTCACATACGTTTGGACATTGGCGAGAGGGATATGATTTTCCCAATCAAAACGATTGGGAGAATCGCATCGATTTAAAAGACTAACTTCAATTACATTTATACATTATACATATATATGTACATTATATGAGACCCCGTGGAAATTTCCTCCGTAACACGATCAATATGACTTAAATTACTATCATTTATAATCATATACTCACCAAGATTGCAATACCGAAACCATATTATGAGTTTGAAGATTATGAATTGATTTATGTGATGTTTCTTTTCTTCAATTCAATTCAATGGAACTACCTATATACGTATGTTGTGTTTGCAATTTTATGGATTACCAAAAAGTATCAGAGTTGATGATAAAATATCAGACTCTAATTTTTGTGCCTTTTCCTTTTCACGTTCAAATTTAATATGAATTTGAGGACTGATTTCCATTGGTCAGTTTTTTGTCAACTATTAATTGTTAATTACATTTTGCCATTTTGTGTATTACATAAAATTTATTACGTTGCATTTTACATGAGTTTGTGTGTACTTACTATGGATTGTAAGTACTTGTATGTTTTTTATATTTGAGATTCGTAATATCCTTATATTTGTTTAGATTGTAAACACTTGTTACATCGTGTAAACGTTTTGTTATTGACAAAAGAAAAGACAACTGAAAAAAAATAGGGAAAAAGTTACATTTTCATCCATAATATTTTTCTGTACGGCTCGTGTATGTTTGTTTATTATTTTATCGTAACACGTATTTATTATGAATTCATCCATAATGTAGCCAGTCAGAGCGAGGCAGATCCTTGTGTATAAGTGAAACAAAAGTGTTGTAAAAATAAGTTATGTAGAATTTATAAGTACTCCTAATTACTCTTTTATACATTTTATTTTGCAGAACTGTCACTTCCAAAGGGAAAAAAACATACAACCATATACTTGGTTAGTACCAACCGATATCGATACCGATCACTGCACTTACAGTCTCAGACAGCTTAATATGTGGGTTGGTTGGTCGTACTTATTTCTTAATGGCTAATATATAAACAGTGTAAACTCTGTATTCTAAAAGGCGACGTAAAAAGCGGAGTTTCATCATATTTGTATGATTTTTGATGACCCACAACTCGTATGTCCTATATTATTTTATTATATGTATATTTAATTCCTTGAGAATTCCATGTAAATAAAATTAAGAATTGAATTATTATGTATAGAAATTGTAATTAGGTTTATAAAGTCTAGAGAGATGTATTTTGGTCTAGACTGACACTAGCAAATTATGAATCCACATAGTACCCAATACCTGTAGAATGACCCAGGGCCGGACGAAGGAATTCCTTTTAGGCAGCAATTTGTTTCCATACAAAAACCACCATTTTTATTTTATTGATGGTTTTCTTTGGTAAAGCAAAATATTGTATTTACATGTTTTAAAAAAGTGCAAAATATTGTTTTTACTTGATTCAGAAATGTGCCAAATGTTCTATTTACATGGTTTGAGAAAAGAGTTAAATGCTTTATTTCCATGTTTTTGAAATTTACAAAAACTATCATTTTAATGTTTTTGAAAAGTCAAAATATTCTTTTTACATATTTTTTAAAACTACGAAATGTTCCATTTACATGTTTTTTTGAAAATTCAAGCAGCGGGGGCTGCCTCCGCTGGCCGCATTATCCGGCCCTGATATGATACGATAGAAATTGTCGTATTACGCAGACAGATTATACAGCTATTAGCTATATTATTGCGAATTTATATTTTTCAGTGCCTATATACAGTCTGCAAAACGAATCCTATGAACTGGATGGAGTGAGAGTTACCCTTCAATTCTGTGTGTCGTACTTCTTCCCTGCAAAAGCTGGTTACTGGTTATATATTATTATACTATAATACTTATAATACTTATGCAATATTGCATTTTCTGTAAGGATAAAGGGTGATGGTAATTGTACGTAGTGTCTGTTCTTTTCTGACGATGTGAATCTCATTCACATTGAAACCCAGTCTGGCGCATCTGTGCGAATAACAAACAATGGAAAATACAACTAACTAAAATACTTGCCTATACTACTACGTCTGATGGCTCGTTTTAGCTAGATAATTATTAACTAACTGGTTCTGGTTCCTTTCGCATATGATTGCAGGTACGAGAGGCACCTATATACATATACTGTATGCACATGTCATGTGAGTAGCTCGTGCTCGCAGAATTGATCAGAAACTGTTTATGTAAAATTGACTTGAAATTTATGGATGATGAATATCTGTATTTTTCTCCATTACTAATCGTAAAATTTCTTCGATTCCAAGCATCATTTATTTTAATTTTATTATTCTACTGAAACCATCGATAACACTACTACAGTATAGACTTGCCTCGCTCAAGTCTGAATCGGAAATTCTGAGAAGACTACTACTGATAATTATAGCTATCATTCTACTGTCTACTGTTAATTGTGCGAGTCCATAATATATTTTTGCGGCTTACCCTGATCTCTGCGGAATCTAAAGCTGAATTATTGTGAATATCGTTTGTTGTACTTAGCTGATACGTATCGTGTAATTTTTGATTTTCGACATTTATTATTTCGGTGATTTCAGTTACTCTTCTCACATGCACTGACCATGAGTCCAGGGACGTGACAGTCCTTTGATTGAATCACGAAAATTCATCTGGTTTTTATCTGTAATGGAAATAAGTGTGCTAATAAAGCTCACATAATGTATGATATGCGATCCATATAGATATACTGTGACAGAGTATATTCTTTGGGATTTTGATTTTCTTCTGCAGATTCTCACTGCTTTTCTATTTACCAAAACAAAAATTATCTTTTTTATTCTCTAATATTTCACAAACGACAAATGACAAAACAGTGTCGGAGTCATGATTCGTGGAGTCGTGTGGGTCGTGGTCTCGTAAATTTGTAAATAATTATTTCTGCTTTCCAATTCTATAGGAAGATGGTCATTTGTATGGGGATGTAATTGGAAATTAATGAGATAATCGCGCGTTAATTTATGAGCAACTTGTGAGCTAATAGTTTTACGCTGTATATTAAGAAAAATTGTATAGAATTTTTTCCTTGAGTTAAAGATATAATTATTGATATTGATTTTAGATGTAGACTGTGGCTTGGCTTATGACCGCATATGTCTATATAATTCTACACTAATTGTAAGAATAGCTGCTGGGCTTGACACACACGGACATTTGAGACTTAAACTATAAAAGATTACACAAATTTTAGACGGAGGTTGTATTCTCTGATATGATATGACATGACAGTAATAAGTAAAGCTGCAAAGGGACCAAATATGATCGCGTGTGTCAAGAAGAAGTTGAGTTGCTTTTTAAACTCACAAAGTCTCATATGGCACTGTTCTGTGTGACTGTGACTGGGATATTGATGATATATTGGCATGTATATTTGGGTGTCTCTTGGCTTTTGTTTGGTATTGGTTTGGCGTCTTGGACTTCTGCGTATGGTGCCGTTCTACTAATTGTCCCCCCATCCCATGCTTTAATGCTTATTACGATTGAAGTTAAAAAATCATAAGCAACTACGCAGTTTAACACCAGAAGTAGTTGCTTGATTTGACCCCTAGTGACGAACTCCTAGTCCCTGGTGTCGTCACAATCATAGTTTTATCTCCGTCACTCTGTCAATATTGCCATGTTGAGCTGATTTTTTGCGCTCGTATTACACACACGATGTGGCTTGCAAAAAATGTTTGCAACTACATAATAATAAAAGTATTGAAAGTTTGTTTCACACAATGACATGTTGAAAGTGATTTTGTTTTAGTTGAGTCATATTTTTGTGTTTACAGCAAAAATACAGACATTTCTGACGATCCTCATTAAGGAAATAACACTATAATTGTGGAAACTTTTAACAGTACATACTTAGGAAAATGGAAAATTTAATTCATTTTTGGTTTTAAAAAAAATACCATAGTTGTTTTGTTTTTGTAAATGGGAAATATTTATTATCTAACTGCATATACTGCACATTAAATATTATTAACCATATTCTGCAGTGTGCATCGCAATAATACATAGGTATTAATACACATGTAGTTTGTAATTAATTAGCTTTGCATTTCGGATGTGTCTTTACTGAAACTATTGAGCATCTTGAGCAGACACACACAAATGTGTATTAATTACCTTGTGGAAGACGCCCGCATGGTGAAGATTATTCTATATTTAAATACAATTTCTACAGTTGACTGGAGGCTGAAAGTGTCTGGATAGAGTCAACAGTTACACACCAAGAAATACATCAAAATTTTAAGTTAATGGATAAAATTCCAAAAGACAATGGAACTTTGTCAAGTAGTAACCAGAGAGTCCTCGTCCTTATGCATCCTCTCAAAGGCAAAGACACGACGATGGTGGATTTACTTACGGACGGGCATACTATTTACGTAGCCACGTAATGCTATAACTACCTCTACTTATATCTAACGCCTAACTATTTAATCTGTTTTTGTTATCATGCATCGTTCCTGGAATAAATCCTACAATAACGTTGTGAGTCAACAGCTCACAAGTTTCGTCTTTACAACTTTCAAAGTGGATATATTTGGGTTATGGTTATTTTCCGGAAAACCCCAAAACTTTCAAAATTTAATTTGTCATGGGGTATGGGGTCTCAATATGCATTATTCGGAGATTTTGTATCCTTTGGTAGTAGTACGAACAACGTAATAATTAATTATGTAATAAATCCTGTAGCGTATTTTTATTTAAGGGTGTCAAGTACACTGTGGAATTAGCATAATAATAGAGGATCAACATCCTCAACTGCATCTCACCATTGATATAATATGGCAGATTAAATATAATTTGAGATTTTATATTTTAAATATTTTAAAATGCATAGATTTTAATTTAATAATAATCCTCAAGTTATTTTTTCATTTCAATATTGATCGTAGATACGGAAAGATGGTGATGATTTCCACACTTATGGGTGTCCGATATGATTGTTTGGTTTGAATTGATTGAGGATTGTAGGGCATGTAAATAAGCGCATGCCATCGTCGTCATACGTTGAACCATCATGAGAAGAAATTATGAAAAATAAAATGAAATTTCAGGTTCTCACCGGTTTTTTAGGTTTTAGTTAGAATGTCTCATCTGTATTAAGTAATGAACTGCCTGGCGGTCCTGTCCTGCTGGATCAATTTGAATACTTTGCCTTCCATATCCGTATAAGTATATCCATCTCTTATCAATATCATATAGTGCCTTTAGACTTGTATATTATTATGTATAAGTTGCAAATTTAACATAAAATGATGTAGCTACATGTTAATATAATATGATTGATATACATAATTATTACAAATTTTATATGACATCCCATAATTCCCAATTGAATTCAGCAGCGATCGAAGCTTTTGAATATTCGAATAATTCTAAAACTTCCACACCACCAAAGCAAAGATGAAGGCGATATCCACTATATATATACTATATGGATGATTTAATCTGTGCTATAATCTGTACAGGAGTCATTACATTATACATGAAGCATTCGCCAGCGACAGGATTTGGATAGATTTGTCAGATATCAGCATTAACTACAGTAATTACCATAATATTAATATGGAGTTTTGAAGTTTTGATTTGATAGAAAATAATAATACATGTAGAGTATGGAAGTACCAAAACCAAAAGTAACATTATATTATGGCATGGGGTAAAGTCTCTGTGCTGGAATAAAGTGGAGTGTGCTACGGAAAAACGCCTCAGACTCCACTACGAAACCGAACTGCCAACATATCAACGTGACACGCTCCAAAAATCCCCACTTGATCAGTCACACTTCCCAGATAGCATACAGCTCCCGTAGAAAGCGGAATACATTATTAAAGACAATCGTATAGTGCTCCGTCAAAAGTGCCACTTTAAATAGTTTCTAAATTATTTTAAACATTTATAAACTATTTTAGTACATCGCGGACTGGAACTGGAACTAATTAACATAACAATAATTTAGAACAAACCTATAGTACACAAGTAGTACATGGCTTGCAGTCGGCTTCAGACACCTTCCACAGTAGTAACAGCAGCAACAGCCCCATAGCTGTAACCTGTTCAAATCTTGAATTTGATTTGATTTATATTTTTTTAAGGACAATAATATATAGTCGTCAGCCACTAAATGCTGGTATGACTTTTGGCTCTGGAACTGAGAAGCAGGTGAACGGCGGTTATGGAAAGTTGCATCATCAAATTTTAAGTAATATCTGTAATATTAAACTCAACTGGGCTCATAAAAGTCGTACTACAGTCTTTATCAAAGTCAGCACCGGAAGAACCAATAGTTCCAGACAACGGCTAAAATATTGTTAAAGTGAATTTAGCTAAATAAAAAAAAAGAACTTTTTTAATGTACTCCATGTACCTGTATCAATAAGTTTTTACATAATAGTTATATAACAACATTATAATATATAGAATTTACATAAGAACTCGAATCAAATCAGTACTATAAGTTATTTGTTTGTGACGTGAAACGGACTTTATACACTTAAAACCAAAAAATACAACAAAAAAAACTCACAAAAAGAAAAGAAGAGAATATAGACCCCTAGATTCCTTCAAACAAAAACAACAACAACTACTTACCACTACTTACAAACTAAAATTTCCTAGATTGAAACTAGAGACACGGAAAGCGTTCCTTCCCTCCTTCCATTTTATCTACCGTTTTTACAGCAAAACCTACCTACTTAAGGAGTGACGTGTGCGTATATACCTTTCAAATTATTATTATTACATGTTTATTTGGATTTTGGATAAGCTCATCCATTCTATAAATAGACCATAAACACCATAGAAAACCACTAAATACAAGAGAAAACGCAGCTAGACGACAGCTATAAATAAAACTCAAAAATAAAAATAACAATAATAATATATAGAGAAGACAAAGGATTTATAAGGGAAATTATCGCAGTTCCTTGTTGAAGACTGAACAAAATGGCTCTTGAAATTCGAGATAAAAAAATGAAGGTATGTTATCAACTACGGAGTTTTAAGTTATGCTTTTTATCATTCTTTCCTATATACCTAAGTAGGTATATTATATTTATCTTCTTCATTTTATGCATGTCGTTAACTATATTAGTGATTTCAAAATATTTCAACGTATCGTAGTCGTACTTTATCATTGTCTGCACGTCAAAAATAGCATATGATATATATGATTAAAACTTAACTGTAATTCTATTTCTATCTGTATATACATATAATTAAATGGAAATGTATCTACACGCTCAAGGTCTAGGCTTTCGGGGTCTCCTCCGTTTACTACAAAAATATTTTACTATAAAATATTTTTGACGGCTGGATCGATGTCGATGTAGCAGCAGTCGATCGTCAGTCCCTCGGAAGTGTAAAACGAGTTGGGCGTCGAGAATTATTAGGAATGAATGATTATATATATTTTTATTACATGTCTACTCACTTACAGAGGCTTGCATGAAAGTAGATTATAAATTCATGATGAACGTGTATACAGATCTTAAATCATATCCTATGACTTGTACTGTATATATACAATCGCAGTTGATAAAACTATATAGAAATAACAAAGTCAACGTGTACAAAAGTGAGCATTAAAGAAACTTTAGTAATCATTATTTATAGTCTTAAATATGTATGTTAGAGCTATACTACAGGTCCCTTTCATTCACTTCCAATCCCGAAACCTGTGTGTTTGTCCATCCATCATGTGAGCATGGAAAATCTGGAATAGTTTTATTTGGGTATTAATATTGTTATAAGAAATAGGGCTTAAGCATATGATTTTAGAAATTGAGTTTATAAGCTCTTATCTCAGTAGTCTCCGTAAATTGATTTCTGGTGATCATGGTGTTGGTTCTTCTATTCTGGGCTCATCGTATACCATGTATACCAAACCAAAACCATATTGTATCTACCTAAAGGTACCTACCTAAACCTAAATACCTACCTACTTTTGAGGTTCTCACGTATTTATTTCATTGTAATACGATTGTTTAACAACTGACGCAGTACAATGTAAAAAGGAAACTGTGCTGGTACTGGTGCTGGAGACAATATAATTACTCATCATATGTTTTATGGATAGCAACCGCCATTTCACACTTATTAATAGTACCGCGTACTAACTCGTTGACATAATATTTTTATCTTTAATTATTGTTGTTTCTTTTCCGTTGTTTTCTTCAATATATTTAGACGCGCACTTAAAGTTTTGCTCCATTGTGTTTTGAATGGAATGCTTCGTAAACGACGTAAACAGCAAGTCTCAGTTTGAGTTGAAAGCCCGCTATCGGCATCGACTCAATCATCGCATGGAGTGGATTATTATTAGCTAATAGTTAATAGTATTATAGTGACGTAGGCTATGAGAGTTAATACATTTATATTAAAAATGTAACTTACTTACAATTTACAATGGCATGTTGAAATTATTATTAAGTAAGAAGACGACCAGGCGTTGCGTTGTTGAACAGGTGTCGGGGTCAGTATTCAGATTAGAATGAGAATTACTAATATTACAACAAGGTGGTCAGCTGAGCGGCGTGGTGTGCGGTTAAGTAATTGTAATTATATGTCATATGTACTGCCACTACAGTTATAATAAGCTCATATACTATAAGGAAGCTTATTCAATAGTATATCCGTAGTATAGTACTGTATAGGATGGATAGCAGTGGCAGTAGCATATAGCTACTTACGATTAGTTGGTTTTAATATTTCTATATTTCGTAATAATTTTAATCTGTGTTCGTGTATAAATTAATCTTATAGAAAACAAATAGGCGAGGGGACACGTTATTGTACAGTTTAAAATTTAACTTTAATCTCAAGACTTTTATATTCTACACGATTTTCAACATATGTGACACATGGTTTTACCGATATGTTCCTTTCACGTCCGCCCTCCCGTTAATAAAGGTCCTTACAGACTGATCAGTCGGGACAGGATATAGGCCTTTATAATATGTTCAATGACTCATTGAAATTTTGCCGGCCCAGACCAGAAATAAATAGTTGAAAGAACTACACATTTAATTATTAAAGAATTTGATGATGTCTCATATTTTTGGCCTGTCCGCAGCTATACAGATAGGGAATGGGGAAAAGATGCTGAGAATTAATCTGTCAATAATTATTCTAAATACTATACATAATATAATTTGATCCAGTTCAAACCAATCAGGAACTATATTGACTTCATAAAGCAGTATACCTCATACCTACCTAACTACCTACATTATATGTTTCTAGGTACTGGTACTGCTGACTGACCGAAATGTATGTTATCTTGTTTCAATGTCAAGTGCGTTAAAACACGAGTACTATATATTTATTATGATTATCTTTTTATCATCTTCATAATATTACTGCTCTGAATAAACAAATGATTTTAACCATAACCAGCGATTTACATCCTTCGTACTCATCGTCAGATTCCTATGTGAATAATTTGAGAATGGGCTTGAACATGATATGAGATGATAATGATGCACTGACTGACGCAAGTAGTTGGTTCTAACTAAAGGGAAACCAGATCCAAGATTCAGATAAAATGTTAAATCGCACTAGTCACATTTTTCCCCCACACAAAAATGCTCAACTAACTTCCTATTGCTCTACTCACATTTTCCAGTAATGTGAACACTGTGTAGGTACTTAACAACGACAAAGCGGAGATGGGCATGGGCTGTATATAGTCACTTGTAATAATTACTATATTAGAATTCCATATATGATTATATAATATAATGATATAAAGGTCATGAGAGATTTAACGGTTCATTAATGTCCAATTCATTTGCCGTAAATCACATACATATATATTTAAATTACATAAAATTAATCATAATAATGATATCTTGGCTCTGGATTCTGGATAGATACACACACTGAATATTGAGATTGAATAATAATTAAGTAAATACTTTTATGTAGAATTGTTTATGCACAAGTAGCAATCCCATATATATATAGTGCACGAGGAACTGTTAAGAAACTACGTACGTCTTATACACTTTACAATTAGTTACATCACCAATCATGTGTTGAATTAAATCTGGTACTGTCCGGAATTTGGATTAATATAAATATTGACTGGCTGTTAAAGTGCTATTGGTATCGGTCGTTTTCTTGATTCTTTATATCTCCTATTAACTATGTACTTTACAACAAACTGAGACGGCTCACATGGAATTCATTTTAGCTCTAGTTTAAGTATATCTACATTATATCACGGATTTTAAATTACAAAAGGACCAATTTATTTATGTTTTGTCTTTGCTTTGTATTTTCCAGCGCTTTATTAAGGTTGAGCTGGTGGAGCCGATCACAGTGACGACGAAAGAACATTTTGCTTGGAGTTCATCCTTTACCTCATATCTTGTTCGAATTGAAGTAATACATTATATTATATCATTGTATTAAGTATTTATTTTTCTCAAAAAAGTATGCTATGAAAGGGTATAGCTTTTAGTAAAGTGAATCGTATGGACGGTGACAGACAGTAAGAAGGATAAGGAGACTAATTAGACAGATAGATGCGGTTGTGTAACAACGAAACGAAATATTTTTAATGGAAAAAAAGGAGTAGGTCATTCATTAAAAAAAGTATAAAGTTGACGCATTGATCGCTGGTTACATTTAAGGCGCATCTTTTACTTGCATAATTTTATGATCTTTCAAAAATATCTCAAAAAAAGTCTCCTAATAAGTCTCCTTCACCTACTTTAATTAAAACATACTCATACAAATGCAGATGCACTTGACTACTACAACTACTATAATGTATGGCTAATTTCTTTGTCTAGACAAACCATTGGGCATTTTCGCTCCCATTCTCTGAGGTCCGACGGCGCTACTCTGAGTTTTGTTGGCTGAAAGCAAAACTGAAGAATCATCATCCCAACAAGTAAGTGCGATTGTGAGGTTGGATATGGACACTGACATAATATAATTGATTTTATTTATGAAAACCACTTTGAATTAATTTTTTTTTAAATAGTAAAATTACAAGGTTAAAAAGTAAAATAAATGGATGGAAATTGGAAATACTCCTTTTTTTCGTCATGCATTCTTGAACTTCTCGGAAGTTAAACTAATGTACATGTATATTAGATAGTAACTTGAATTTAATTTTAAGGTCTACACGTGTGCATTAATTATTATACAGCTATAGGGACTTTATGCAGCGGCATTTTTTTTCAAGTAGAGTCATAATAAATGGGATGAATCATGATGGAAAATTGTGTAATGCATGGACGGATGAGTATGTTTAGGGGTAAAAGGAATTCTTTCTAATTCTTGTTTTGTTTTTTTCTTATTTTTCTTCTGTGAATAGATTGGTTCCACCATTGCCACCTCGCAGATTTGTTCATGTGACGAAATTTGACCCTAAAGTCATTGAAGAGAGAAGAATCGGATTGGCTAAATTTTTACAGAGGTAAAATTAGTAGTGATTTAATTTCAATGCCAAGATAAAAATCAAGATCAAAACAATATCATTAATTTAAAGTAGCTATGACTAACTAGTAAGTCTGAGCACGAGATGAATTACTTTTGATATATGTTTCATTTTTCTCTTTGATTCTTTTGCTTAGATCAATGAGATCTGACGTCCTACTGTCAGATGCAGCTCTTCATTTATTCCTTCAAAGCAGTTTAACTACGGATGAGATCGAGCAAAAATTGGCAGAGGAGATGAAACCAGGACTTCGGAAATGTGCTTCTCTCCCTCACTATTTACTCCGGTCGCACTCAACTTGCTCTGCCACGAGTGACAATGAACATGAGAATGATCATGACCAGGAGAATAATGACAGCTATGACAGGTCAGACATTATTCATATTGGAATCCGATTATGATTTTACCTCAATAAATAAATAATATCATATAATAATTACATAAGTGAAGTGTCAAAATGACCCATATCCATTTTTTGGCTCAAAACATAACGTTCACTATCTACAAAGAATTAAAATTTTATGGTCCTGAAAGGCAAGAAAATAGAATAGAATAGAACAATTTGAACTGTTCAAAAAACAGTATAATAAAATATATAATTTTGCTATTTTCAAAAAAACATGCAAATAGAATATTTTTCACTTTTCAAAATCATGCAAATCGAATAGTTTGCTTTTTTCAAAAAACGTGCAGTAGAATATTTTAAACTTTTCACAAACATGCAAATAGAATACTTTGTACTTTTCAAATTTAAAAATATGCAAATAGAATATTTTGCAATTTTCAAAAGCATGTAATTAGAATATTTTGCACTTTCAAAATGCATGCAAATCGAATAGCTTGCTTTTTTCAAAAACATGCAAACAGATTTTTTTAACACTTTTTAAAAGCATGTAACTTTCAAAAACACGCAAATAGAATATTTTGTTTTTTTTTCCAAAAACAGACAAATAGAATATTTTGCGTTTTTCAAAAAGCATTCAAATTGAATTTTTGTACAATTTTCAAAAGCTCGCATGTAACATATTTTACATATCTATCTCATTCAGTATATTTGACATAGCTCATTTTAGTTCTAGCTTAAATTGGATGTGGTTCATTTTCATTCTTCACTCACGATATCGGTAATGTAAATGCAAAGTGGCCGTTCTCCACTTTTCACTAAAAGCAAAGTCAATGTTTTCCAGTGTATTGAAACGTGAAAAACTGCCACTTTGATTTTAGCAGATTTTAAAGAACGCCCACTTTCACTTTGTATTTACATCAACGATGTGGTGATAATTTGAGTGGTAGTTCAAAACAATACGAGGAGTAATATGAGAAATAATATTTTATGGTTTGATTTGTTGATTTGCTATACAGAGTAAGCGGAAAGACGACCCTTACTTTAGATGACAGTAACGTGAGTACTTCGAGCACTCTGAGTAGTGCTTCTATATCCGAAGTGGACCCATTAGAATTCGACTTCCCATGAAGATATTAAAGTGTGTGTGCACTTTACGAATTAAATTGTAGTGTTCCCTCAAGAATTTCATGTACTCTCACCTCCATATACAATGACATAATGAATTAAACATTCTCTCTCTCTAAAAGTACAGATATGTAAACGTTTCCCTTTGTCATTTTAACTTTAAATCTCTTGTACTACTTTTTAGGACTATACACAACAGATATTACTTTTACTTAGAATAAATAATAATAATGTACTTATATATATAAATCACTTAGTTTTGTATCTTTAGATTTCTCAACCATTATTCAAAAACAAAATCCTTATAATGTTCACTCGCTGCGGAATGTATGAAATTATATATAGTTAAATTATATTAATATACATTTGAAATAACACTAATTGTTATATACGGATAATATTTACATGCATTAAAATACATTGTCATATACATATACTAACTAATATAATTCATGTCTTTCCTTTGTGTTGACCACTTTCTTAAATGTTCTTTCGTCTACGTTGCACTCTTTCTGTTTTTAACTGCGGTTTTCGAATACCGGCACCGGCCCACCGGGTATTAAGCAAGTGTAAGAGTATATCACGATTTCGCTTTGTATTCATAAAACATGCGATTATTATATACATTATCCATGAGGCGATTTCATGATCGATTTTATATCCATATCATTTACAGTACAGAGCAAGATTCTCTATTGTTCATGAAAGTTGTACGCATTTTATAATGTTGAGTGCAAACAAACAAACGTTGTGCTTATATAGGTTGTAGTTTATTTTTATTTACAACTTACCTTATCGTTAGATAGATTGCAAGATTAAATTCATTCAGTTTCAGTACAGATTTGGAGAGAGATACAGCATTAATTATGAGCTTAAATATGACGAGCTTGATAATATAAGCATTCAGATTCAGACCCGGTGAAGACGAGATTTTTTACAGCGCAAGACAGCGCATAGGATAATAAATCATTTAGGCAATCGATATTCATCTTAATTAATGTAAAGTATAGTGTTGTCTACTATATTATCAGCAAAATTAATCTATATCATACAAGAGTATGATTACAATACTATTGACAGCGTTACATAGATAAGACGGGTGTTAAAAAATAATAACAAAACTCCCGATTAGCTCGTGTTGTATACCGTCTGTGAAATATCAAAATTTCCCATATACAATTTGAGCTAGAATTAAAATGAGATATGTCAAAAAATAATAAATGAGATACAGGACAAAAATATATAACATAAAATAAATAAAATATTTGGTGTAAATTGTTTAAATATATACGAGTTTTTGAAAGTGCGAAATGTTCTATGTAGGTGCATCTTTCTGAAAAGTGCAAAAGGTTCTATTTATATCTTTTTTAAATGTCCCAAACGTTCGATTTACACATTTTGGAAATGTGCATAATATGTTCTGTTTACACGATTTTGGGAATGTGCAAAATGTTCTATTCAGACACGATTTGGAAATGTGCAAAATGTTCTGTCTACGCGATTTTGGAAATTTTAAAAAGTTTCTGTTTACATGATTTTGGAAATGTGCAAAATGTTTTATTTACACGTATTTAAAAAGTGTACACTATCCCATTCACAAGCTTTTAATGAGCACGATATTTTAATTTTGTTTGTAGATAGTGCATTTAGTTTTTAGCTAAAAATGGATATGGGTCATTTTGATTCTTCACAGACGACGTGTCACCGTGTGAGTGTGAGGCTGGGCTGAATAACAATAATATAGTGAGATATTTCCCAATGTTGAAATCTTGGAACATCCAGATTAATAATACAGATTATTAAAATTGGTACAGTGGAGACTGGGGCTGGAGGCACATTAGTATAATAGAAGTGCACGTGTAGCGCACTGTACCCCAAATCTTGAGCCTAATAACAACAGGATCATAATATCAGTCACTAATTCACCACCAGTGCCAGTATAATTATATAGCGAAAGCAACCTGGCTCTTGTGTGCTCTTTTTCCATACGACTCAGTACAGCTGTAATCGCGCTGTGTTTTACATGTCTGCGAGTCCTATCTGTATGTGTAAGCGTTTAGGATATAAGGACAAAAACCTGGAATTTATTCTCTGATCGGAATGATCTTCAAATGTCTCATAGTACCGGTTACATAAGCTCGACAACAATTCTTCCTCAAGGAGGATAAAGGAAGGTGAGGAGAGCGTGTGAGCAACATTTGGCAATAATTCTTTCTTTAGTTTTTCGCAACGAACACTCAGTCAGAGACCACGGCAATATGACGGCGTCACGGCGACGGGAACGAGAACGACATTACTACAACCAAAGAACGAACGGCATCATATCATTCCAATACTTGAAATGTACCATCTCACCAAACCATCATATATTATATGATGCCCTCTCGCATTTTGAGATCGAGAGAGAATTGAGCATTTATGAAGGAAGAAGAAGAAGAGGACGAGAGAGGAATGGGAATAAATATCCAACAAAGTACAGACAAAGTAGGTAAGCATTGCAAGGACGACGGACGGAGACGGAGGCTGTAAAATTTAAGGCAAAAGGCTGATGATCCAGAGACGAGACGAGACGAACTAAAAGGAACACAACACCAGCACCAGCACCAGGACAACTATAGGAGAAAGGGAAAGCCAAAAAAATTATTATAATGTATGATATAGGTATAGGTAGACTCGAAAAGTCATGGAAGCTACCGGATTGCCAAATTGCACTGATCAAGAAGAGGGATGAGCCATCAAGCAGATAGCACTGATGTTTATTCAGTGAATAACGCGGCAATGGTAATTTAGAAAGAAATTTGAATTCCCAAATTTCAGTCATACTCAACTAATCCGTCGTTTTCCGCGGGGATCTGTCCATAAAATTGATTGTAACCAGTCAGTTGAGTCCAAATTGAGTTGATAACAATCTTGAGCTGCCCAGGATAATCCCAGTTGACCTCGAGAGTGTCAATACCGGCTCAATAAAGTCTTCAATTAATTGAAGGGAAGTCAGCATTTTTTTTTTAGTAGAGGAGTCGGTATTTACTTACCCTGCCTGTGTTGAACTGGGAGACTTATTTGATACACACATCATATGAGCCCACTTTGAATTTGACATCCAGAATTTTTCAAGCGCATCTTTTGTCTTCACAATAAAAATCAAGCTGTTATTATTGTCAAATATTTCAATAATTGTTCACGAGAAGAATATTTTGTACAAAATCTATTACAAATATGAAATCAAGACTACAAAAATAGTACAGTCTCTCGTACGGAGTAAAAATCCTCAAATTTTGCTCTAATGACGACGACGACGACGACCAAGACAACTAACAGTTGGCTGTGATAAATAATCAGCAAAGAGACATTTGATGTTCAAAGTTATCAGTATCAAAGTCAAAAGTACTTGGGAATAATTTTAAAGAAAATATTAGGTAGTTATACTTTTGGCTTTATTTAAATTCAATATTGAAGTCAACCTGTTGATTAGTTCAATTAATTGTTGTAGTTGAAGCATCTATCAAAATCAAAGCTAGCTCTCATTTAGATTATAATGTTTTTACAGTGTAATGTTTTAGCATGATTTAGACCATTTTTATTAGCATTGGAAGGATGGAAATTAAAAAGTGTTCAAGTAGCTTAGTATTGTTGGATATGAATTTATAATAATATTGTATCGAGAGCGAGTCACGAGTAATTTTGATTCTTAATTAATATTCCTTTAGAATAAATAAGAGTTTATTGCCAATGTATTGAGAATATCTGGATATTAGTGTATCCGTACTTCCGTACAGCGTAGAATCTTGAATTATAGAGTCGTTGTAAAGCTGAATGCTTGCAGTTGGCAGTAATTTATACCAACGAATGTTTCGTATAACGCAAATCAAATATACTTGATTTATGCTAGTTTCGTTTTAAATAAGACAATTCCATTTTACTTAAAACTTTTAGGTATTTAATTCGTTATAATTTGTATATTGAGTCAAGTGTGCACTAATTTGCTCAGCCACATGAAACGCAGCAAGGAAAATCCGGATAAGCTTAAATTTAAGATAGCTTTAGAAAATTGTGTATTAAAAAGTAAAATTCCAAGAAGTAGTATGGAGGATTACAATTCCGAAACAGAGAATAATAATGTTGACATTAAAATGGAAGTGGATGCACCAGAATACCTAAACTGTAAAGTTGAGAATGGGGTTCATTCAGCTTCTCCTGTCGTGCCGTCATCATCAGATCCAGTTCTGGTACGTTTCTAAAGCTATTTCGCGGCAGAGACTTTGGTGATTTTGCTTTTCGCATTTTAAAGAGTACGAAAAAATGTTAATTTAGTTTCTTATATTTTAAATGAACTCTAGCCTGTAGATGGGGATAAAAGCGACAAAGAGGAAAGTGAAAGTGTCAAAGGAAGTACAAATGACCCTTCTGTATACTTCTCCGTGCCAACTTTGACGAAAAGAAATGTCACTTTACAAATGCTTCTGGCAGCGGGAATACTAAAGCCGGGTGAAGGAACGATGAGCCTGGAATATCATGTACTTAAAACTTAAATGCGTTGAGAAATTTCTGTATTTTATAATTTGAAATTTGTTAGTCTGCCTTCACGAAAGTACGTTCATCTATGTTTATATTTGTGTTCTTTAGGGACAAAAATTCGTCGGTGATCTGCTAGAAAGTGGGCAGATAAAATCGCAGGAAACTTCACAGACATTTTCCTCCCCTTCTGCTTGGGCTATTGCATGTAAACAGATAATAAACCCAGAAAAAATTATGAGGAAATCAGGTTGCGGATGGGCCTCAATCAAATATCGAAGTAAACATTTATTCTCCATTTTAGTAATCATCAGTGTGTATAGGAGCTCATTATGTAGCATTAGTTTACAATAAAGTTGTCTTTCTCAGGCTTAAAATTGGACTATTACAAGACGGTTTGGTTTAAGCGAGTCCGAGAAGGTTCTATTGATATCAGGAATATTTCAAACGGCGCAACTTCCTCCTCCGATGATTCCGATGATGAAGGGGCTCCACACTGCGTTGTCAAATATGGGGAGCATTATGAAACGTCTCCGAGTTACCAGTCCGCTGTTTTATCAGGAGCAAAAGTAAGTCAACATAAATATATCCAAGATTTTATGCTGTAGACATATTCTTTGTACACATGTGGATGTCCTGGATGTATTTTATCGAAACTTGAATTTATTTTCTATATATTCTTGTCAATAGGTTTTAGTATCTTGTTCTGAGTTTCGAGAAATGGAACGTCTTCAACCCTTTCATGTTAAGATAACAACGGAAGCTCTTTCATTGGCAGATTTTCACTGCAATATAAGTAACACTGAAACTGTGGGGTATATTTCTGGACATTGGAACGGCGATCAGAACAGTAAATGTGTTTTAGTAGTACAGATAATTTAAGTAACTACATAATTCGAACAGGAGTTGACTAATAAACTGTGATTTGAATTTTCAGTTTTGAAATTGGAAGTAATTCATCCTTGTAGAGTTTTCATGCCTTACTCCAGTTCCATAGACTGCGACAACGAAAGAAATCGCATAGCTCTTGAGATTCAGCGACTTGGACATGAGGTTGTTGGCTGGTACCATTCTCATCCGAAAGCCCCTGCTCAACCTTCCAAAGATGACATCAGTCGTCAGTTGGACTACCAGGTCATGATGAAAGGAGCGTCTGAATCTTCGTACATTCCATGTATTGGACTCATTATATGTGAGTGAGATGCATCGCTAAATAATCAAATTAGTAAAATAAATACTTGGAATAATTGAATGTGAACAAAATTTATTTGTATTTTACAGCTCCTTTGTGCTTTTCAAATCAAGAAATGAAGAAATCTAAGGTTCAATTGTTTTGGGTGATGCCACCACCTGAAAACCGTCCTATGGAAATGGGCCGTCCCATGCATCTTGAGTATGACATTATTTCTTCCAGCAATTATGACACCAAAAAAATGTTGCTTCTTATGGTACGTAACCAAGTGTATACTAAAGGATTGTAAATCGTAGTACTGTAGTATGCGCCTAACAATATTTAACTTTAAAATTCAGAATTTTTAATCATGTATTTTTGGTTCACAGGAATCAATCCTTATTTTTTACAAGGAAAAGAAACCTCTCGTGGACATTAATGATCTTGCTAGTGTCAGATTTGATAAGTTGAAGGAAACACTATCCTCATGGGTGCCAGAACTAAAAGGAAATGTAGAGTTTTGGAGTGAAGTAAAGCAGATATTCACTTCCCCACTTCCGCCCCCATCGCTAATCCCAAAATTAGCTCCTTCTGTTTTGATCGGGAATTCACTTGAAATTCCTGTAAAGGTAAAAACAGAAGACCCAGAATGTCCATCTAACAAAGCCCCTAACTCTGCCCCATCCGCGTCTCCAACTAGTTCCACAATTTACCCTGTCCCCTCGACATCTTTTCTACCAGTTTCTGGTCCCCCATCCAACTCAGCTTCAACTTCCAGATCTGTTTCGACTCCAAGCTCAACTGGAGACGAACCAATGACTAATTAAAATACCTAATTATAATTTTTGTAATTGTCCAGCATTGGACAGCCCAAGTGTACCATATGTTGTAGGAAGTAGATTATAGCAAGAAGGTACTAACAAGTATGTACATAGTTATATTATCTGTAGCATAGCATGAAAACAGGAAATATTTTAAATCGATTCCTCAAACACATATTTTCTTTTAATTGTATATAAATTTATGTTTTAACAACGCACTAGCATTATTGAAGGTTTGAAGTTTGACATTAGGAAAGTCATGTAATCATCCAAATGTGTACTTTTAATTAACTCAAGTAACTCTGGTACTTTAAGTGTTAGTTTTAAAAGTTAAACTTAGTGATTTTTTTTATTGCCAGATTCTCATGATATTATTATTACCTTTTAATTACTGGAAAGAATAGGCTTAGAAGACTTCATATCTGTAAAATGGGGACTTATTTATTATAAAAATTTACATTATGTGTTAAAACTTCCGCTCGCATCGTATCGCTTTTCAGTATTCTCGTCCCACAAAAAAACCATGCGCTTTATTTGTCTATTTCTAAATGTGAGGTAAATTATTTCTTTTATAATGCATTTTATTTCTGGAGGTTCTATTCAGATACATATATGAATTTTTCCTGATTTTTTTTTACATAAACTTACTTTTAGCTTAACAAATCAATAGCAACAGTAACAATTTATGGTATAATAGTTTTGTATAAAATATAAATAGTATTTACAGGTGAAGCAATTAAATGTAGTTAAAGTTAACATATTATGAATACGAATTAGTTAATTAAGCTGACTCAGATAATCGTGATCAGAGAACTATACACGTATCTACATGTAGGAATACCATTCTATATACAATTAAGTAATATTATTGTTTTGCTCGTAATTATTTAACGATAATGACAGTCACTCACAGTATTTATATAACAGTAGCAAACTGCCCGTGCACATATAATTGTTTTATACTGGAAGAGCATTTCATCCCAGAATTTTAGTACTGTAGGCTATATTATTAAATTAAATATAAATTATCAAAGTTTTCATGCATGACAAAAATTAAAGTTAAAGTAAAAAATTCTTTATACATTTTTAACAATTTTGAAACTCATCCTTTCCTGATTACTAAATACTGTACAGCTCAGAAAAAAAACACATTATATTTGAAAGTAATTAATGGACAGGCAATGCAGTGTAATGAAGTTACTAGGGGTGAAATAGAACGACAACAAATTTATTATAATAATTATGTGTATTATTGTGTATGCGTGGTTAAGTATATCTATTATCTATAGACAATTAAGCGTAAGTAGGCACTACAGGTAGTAATAATAAATTAAATTAAAATTGTAAATATATAGAGACTAGCACGAATGTACAATACAAGGTGGTGTATATACTACTTAGGCTATATTAGTTAATAGTATTATATACTTACATAGGTATATGTCTGGTGCAAAAAAAATGTTTTTGTAGAACAAGCTATAAGCTTATCAACTCTAGAAACACATGACTAAAAGATAAGATTTATTAACCAGAATTACGTGTACATACATTTTAATTTTATTCATATTATTACTTAAGTATATAGGTAGGGAAATAGAAATAATTTTATGTATGTATTTAATTTTGAAATGAAGTAAGTAGACCCACGTTTGTTTAATTGGTGCGTCCACTGTTTATTGCATTTATTAATTAAAAGCCTATTGTTATTCTTAGCTCATGCAGTTAGTATTGTGGTTAAATTTAAGTAAAACAAATAATTTTGCATGTAGATTAGGTGTACATGATTTATGAACAGGTAATTGTAGTACTATAGCCGATGCAGGAAATTTCAGTAATGGTATTTAATGGTTCTATCGACTTTTAACAACAATATTGTGCTTTAGTGGTGGCAACTAAACTTTTATTTATTTTGTAGAGATAGGCTAGGCTATAGTGTGTAAGTGTCATGTACGTGTGGAGTGAAAGTGAGCAACAGTTTAAACAAGGAGTGTCAAGGAGGGAGGCTAGAAATATAAAAGTTTCGTTGCCATAGCTTAAGTATTATTTTTTTAAATTTACAACTCTAAGTACGAGAAATAAATAGGTTGAAAAAATTAAAAGCTTTTGTTTTTGTAAAGTTGCTTTTACGAGTTTTAAAATTCCCCAAAAAAGCAACTCACTGTAAATTATGCATTTACTGGCACAGGTATACTCAAGCTGAAAAATTCGTTTTTTCCCTGAATAAAATCTACCTACCTTTTACTCATGGGATCTGGTGGAATAATTGATCATTGATATTGACATAACCAGGACGTGTGAGATCATAATAATTCACATGCTGAGCGTACAATACATTTATACAGCTCCATTAATTGAGAGAACGTTATAATTTTATTTCATTAATCGTTTTCATTTCAACTACTACAATATACATTTTCTAAAAATAAAGAACTGGAAAAATATTTGCATCTGTTTAGTAAGTTTAGTTTCAATATATTAATTCCAGGGCGTTTTAAACACTAATATTATCTTATACAAAAGTAAAAATGGGTTAAGGACTTACGGAGTCATGAATCGTCATTAACTTTTTAACTTACTTATACTGTCTAATGGTCTAATTTTAAAAAGATCCATGTAGACACTAAAATAATTGTTCAAACGGCAACGTGGTGCAAGTAATATATACAGGTATATATATAGTATATTCTAATATCTACTACTATACTACTTTAAATCTAGTTGGTACATCTAAATATGAATATCGCGCTGCCCATCTAATCTGCATAGTGCATAGCTCTGCATTACATAAAATCCATCATGTACACATGTAAAATATAGGGTCGAAGAATTAGCATAAAAATATATTCAGATAAAAAATCTTATTAATCGTAAATTAGATCGTTGCAAACAGCAACTCGTTGGGTAGATCAAAGACCAATGTCCATTTCTCTCTCGATTCCAACAAATTTCAATTGCTCAGTCGGACCGTAACTGAAAGCCACACGAAAATCGTACACAATTAATATCAACCACTCTATACTGAAAAATAGAATGTAACTTGTAAAACAAAGAGGGGGTTATAGTTATACAGCATCGATAAAAATTACCGGTAGTCAAAAAATAACTCTTCTCCAGGTTGTATGGCTCGTTTGGCAAAAATTCCAATTCGGTGGTCTCCATTTACCATCATAACTTTTGCGTAACAATTAGGATTGACCGAATGGTTAGCAAATCTAATTTTATTTCCTTTTCGTGTAGCGTCCACTACAAAATCTGGAGAACATAACAAAATTAGCAACTGATTAATTATTAATTTATGCAACCAGATACAAAATCTATCAAAAACGGAACATTACAAATGGACGCATGTTACATTTATGTGGTTTAATTTTAATTCACTAAATTGCGTACCATTATTGAGATTAAACAGAAAGCTGCACATGTATTTGTCGTAAACTTTGCCCCGCCGATCCGCTTCGTCTTGAGTAATTACTTCTCCGCAGTATTCACTAATGAACTCATTTTTTTGAGCGGATTCCTTCAGGAAAATTCCCCAACCAGCAACATCCGATGGAGCCATAAGCAAATGTTTATCTGTAAGTGTCAACACACTATTAAACTACAATGTACCATAAAGTACTGCTAAAAAATAGTTACCGGGTTTGAATTAACCTACGGCTGATTAAGAACTACAGTACTTACATAATCCGCGTTGCACACAAACATTCTTGCAATTTATTTTATTAGTATCGTACTGGTCAGCACCACATTGTTGGCAAAGGTCAGGATCACATTCTCGAACTGCCAAGTAGCAAGGGCACTGTTTTGTATTACACTGTGCTTTGCAGCGACATCCCGGGAATCTATTCTGACCTACATTACGTTAGGGCAATATACAATGACATAAATAACTAATAATTATTACGAAAAATACAATGAGAGCCTGAAGATACTACATATGAGTTCTGAGTAGGAATTATTGGCTTTGAAAAAAAACTTACATTCGCTGCTGCAAAGACAAAACTTTTCGCAAAAATTATGAGCTTGAATGCACGGGCAGCCTTGATCACAAGGAGTTCCCGGATGGTCACAAGGTGTAAAGTTATAGACAGGGTTTGATGAGTTATCCTTCTTTAACTGAATTTTTCGACAGTGGAGAGACCAGAGTCGATTCTTCTTTTTGGTAGACTTTTTTCTCGGCGGTGTGTACTCTTTCTGTGTCTCTTCTTGAGAGATATCAGCAGCCTCTTTTTGAGCAAAGTAATACACCTGCAGAATACACAATATACTTAAGATAATACATATTATTATATTGCATATCGTCTGTGAAGAACAAAAATGACTCAGATCCATTTTTAGCTAAAAAGGAATATCCACTATCTACAAAAATATTGAAACATGTCTTGAAAGCATGTAAATATAACATTTTGCACTTTTCCAAAACATTTAAATAGAACAATTTTTACACTTTTAAAAACACGTAAATCGAAGATTTTACGCTTTTTAAACGCTTAATTAACATGTTACGCATGTTTCTCATTTTGTTTTTATGACGTAGCTCATTTTGATTCTAGCTTAAATTGGATTTAGGTCATTTTGGTTCTTCACAGACGATATTACATATATGCTTGGCAATCCTTTAAATTCCAACCTGTCACGAGATTCATGCTACAGCTAGGCTAAGTAGTACACAAATATGTTAACAAACCTCTTTGCAAGTTTTGCTCGTCATCACTTGGGAAAGAGCGCAGTAGTTACTTAGGAAGACTTTGTGAACAGCCCGAAATAAACTCTGCTCGGCTCCCGACCACCCTTTGTAAGTATCCATTTTGAATTCTGTAATAAAACTTGACGCCACTGGCCCAGCATCCGAACTTGAACTGGCCAGAAAGTCAGGGACGTGAACTTCCTTGACCTTTGAAGTGTCACTATCATTAGAATCCTTCGACCCTCGACGATCATTTTTTCCTTTTTCAATTGAGCCGCTTGATTCTTTTGAGCCACTGCCATTGCCGCTTTTGCTAGTTCTTTTGCCTAAATAGACAAGTGATAAGAATTTATTCAGGAGAACTCTATATATAATATCATGTAAGTGAAGCACCTACACACCTTTCCAGCAATACAAAACAAAACGTACCGATAGTTGAACTGTCATTCTTCTGCTTATCTTTAACACAATCATTGCTGTCTTCCGAGCTAGCTTCATTTCCAGAGTCCACAGAAGCTTGTTTAGGAATTTTTCGTGGAGGTCCATCATTGCTAGCTTCTGCATCCCGGGTGGCAGCTGCAGCGGCAAGTTTAGCCTTTACCTCTTCCTAAAAATGTTAATATACAGAATTCTATTTACCCATGCATTATGTGTCATTTGCTAGGCCGAACCTAGCAACCTTACCCTGAGACTTGATTTGTGAAATTGTTAAAAAACAACTGGATTTTATTAGCATTTGAAACCTACCAAATGAAGAAAACAGTCTATTCCACAAGGCTCCGTTGGCTTGTAATCCGGTCCTTTACGTTTAGCTAATTTTGGTCCTGGATGGTATGCCTTCAAGCCTAAATGCAACAAACACGATTAAACAAGATTAATAGGGGAGTTGTACTTGTTAATCTTTTCTAAAAATATGCATCTATAACTAATTTCCCAGAGGACAGCCGACATACGCAATAGATTCAAAATCAAAACGGCGCCCACCACATTAATTTCATAACGTAAATATTAGCTTACGATGAAGAAAACAGTCGTATTTGAAGCATCTTCGACAAAATAAAGTATGAAACGAATGCATTGTTTGCTCCCTTGGGACGGATTCAGCGTTTGGTCCATCAATGTTTGGAGTACACTCTGGTGGAAGACCAGCGCCAGGCTCAATTTTATCGAACATCTCTAAAAATCTACAACATACATAATATTCCGATGCAATAAAATTTAACTACAGTTTGAACCTAGAGTAGACTGATAGCTCGTGCAAATATATGCATGGATAATGGAAATGGATGGCAGTGAAAATGCATAAATAATGATTGATTTGACATTCGGTCGTTATTAAGTAACAGCTGTTATTTAGTTGTTACTTGCATTAAGCGTGTATATAAATGCCATCCTATGCTATGCAATAGAAATGAGAGAATTCCTTACTTTTCCTTAATCTCAGTTGGAGTTCCTTTGTCAGGAAACATTTCTGATATGGACTTAAATACATTCATAGAAGGGATTTTTATTCTCGGTGCTTTCGGGATTTCCGTGCCAGTGGTAATTATCATTCCAGCCTGTGGTTCCCTACGTTCAAGGTCATCAATGACACCCTCATGATCACCGTAACTGCTACCAGCCTCCACATCCAGCCCATCTCTCTTGCTTAGATCATCTTTACCTCTCAGTTTGTTTTTGAGTCGCTCCTTCTTATCAGCCTCTTCCATAATAGCTAATGCTTTAACTAAATCCACAAGAACTTCGTCATCAATCATTTCCCCATCCCTCTCCCCATGAACTTTCCCATCATAGTTTTTAATCAACTCCTCAATGAAGGTACCATCCTGATCCAGAACTTCATCACCCATGTAAGGAATATTATGAAGAACTGTTTCATCTTCAACCATAAAATTCTGTTGTATTGGAGCCCAAGTATACATTGTTGGAGTGGCACTTATAGTATGAATCACTCTAATCGGCGCGACCTGAGTGACCATATCTGCTGATGTGATGTTGGCTTTCTTACTACACTGAGCATGGGTAGGCTGCTCCATGTTACATGCCCACACTGAAGTACTATTTTCCTCCCAATTTTTCTTCTCTTCTCCAAGAGCCCCTGAAACAATTATTTAAAAAAACACTACATTAACGTCTAAAATGCTATCAATTTACTTCACAATACTTTGGCAATCAACATTTTCAATAAAATGTACACAGAAAATTTGACTACCATTCATGTTACACAAATTTTGATTCCAAGCCATTTTGCCCTCTTCATTTCTTCGTTGACGTTTATTTTGAATAATCCGAAAGTACTCGGACCGAACTCTTTTCTTCCATTCTAGCTGTTGTGTCGTCCCCGGTGATGGTGAGGGTGACAAGACAACAACAGGATCAACCTTAGCTAATTTGACGTCTGCTACGGATGTAGACGCCGGTTTAATTGATGATCTTGTTGTACTACCACCCGCAACGTGCTGATTATTACTTTCACTGTTTCGACTACTTCGGCTTCCAACGCTTGCCATTATTTGCTTTTATTATCAATTAAATACTGAGCCAATACTGAGTGTACTGAGCCAATTGCGCCCCGAAGGAAACAAACTACGGACCCACTAATACAATACACCTATAACGGTGAACGGGGCCTATATAACTATAGATAGAATAGGAATCACAGATGCATTTTAGTTTAAAATTCAACTAGTTCATAATTTTTGTGGAATTTACTGGACTACCTAATCCAAACTTTGGTCTTCGTCTGACCCACTTTCCAGCCAAAAGTCCACTAGACTAGGACTATAGACTAGACCACACACGCTGCACTGCACATCTACCCGTTTTTACTTTATCATGTCAAGTTTTATTATGTATAATTATCGCTAATGCAAATATTGCGAACGCGATTCACTGAAGACTTGACTGCTTAGCCTGCTGGAAAAAGGAATAACACCAACCAGGTAAATCCGTATTATTTTGATTAGTAATGAGTTAAAAATATAAAGCTTTTTGCACTTTGAATTTGAAATCTGACTGAATCAAAGTAATTTTTGAATTTGGTATTTTATCCCTGTGCCCTGGCCCTGCAACCCGAACCGTGCAGTTGCAGTTGCAGGCAGAAGATCATTCTTTCTTCTGTATTTTACGCTACAACTAAAAGTGTTGCCAAATGTCATATCAAATTATGCCATGTACTGCAGATGCATGTGTACCGCAACCGCTCGTATACATGTGCATTTTGTGCAGTATACAAAATAATACAAACTGGATTGAAATTCCGTTTGGTTTTGATGCTAGAATTTGTCACCACTTTTTCCCAATTTTAGGGCAGTAATCAGACTGTTTTAGTTATACCTCACCTACTAGTTAGCGAAACCATCTTTTTTATTACAAACTACATTTATAGTCTTGTATAATAATGTCCTATAAAAATGCGCGGGACTGGGAATTGTAACTAGTATAGGATCAGGGCCGGATGAAGGAATTTCTTTTAGGCAGCAATTTGTTTCGATACAAAAACCACCATTTTAATTTTATTAATGGTTTTTTTTGGTAAAGCAAAAAGTTGTATTTACGTATTTTTGAAAAGTTTAAAACGTTCTATTTACTTGATTCATAAAAGTGCAAAATGATCTATTTACACATGTTTTGAGAAAAGTGTTAAATGTTGTATTTCCATGGTTTTAAAAAGTCAAAATATTCTTTTTCACATATTTTTGAAAACTGCAAAATGTTCCATTTACATGTTTTTTGAAAATTTAAGCAGCGGGGGCTGCCTGCGCTGGCCGCATTATCCGGCCCTGAGTAGGATTGAATAGTACGCGGTTCTAGAACGGGCACAATATAAGCTTAGCAAACCCCCGCGTTCTATTAGTTACCCGCTTTCTAATAGAGAGCCGTGCAGTATTACAATAAATGCGGTACCTCATTTGATTTCTATGTATTATTATCATAACATTGCGATAACAAAATCTCACGACTCCCCCTTCTGTGGTTGCTATCGCTACCACTGGCGGTTGGCTTACAAACAAAAAAAGTAAGTATATAATGTTCCTTTCCTGGCATTCGAAATCATAATCTATACAACACGAAGGTTCTGCATTTGCATCTATATGCTGAAATATGATAAAATAATAATTCCATTTTAAGTTTCTATTCTACTGTAACTTACAGTACACAAACAAATATCTCAATTTAGATTAGAGCAACCTAAAACCTATAAAAGGTGTATTTTAAGTTAGGTGTGCTGGACTCTGTGCTTTAGATTTTGACTTTGGCATTAAGTGATATTTACAGGAGTGAAATAAATTTTACTTGTTTATAACTCGGGATTGATTGGTTCGACTTCGAAGGGTTTTTGAAGCTTGTTTGTATCCCTATCTATTAACATATTATTTGACTCCGAACGATCGTAAACAAAAACAAATGTTGTTGAAATACTTTTAAATTGACATTGCTGAAATAGACAATGATAATTACTACCTTTTAAAGTTTGAGAGAAGGTCAAAATAGCAGCAAAGGGACTGTTTTGTAAAAATATTTATTGACTAATCCGTTCACAATGTCAATTCTGACTTGCTACTCAGAAGCTGCTTCTGTGCGATATGTCTCAAGATTTTTCTCTAAAGCAACTTTTTTTAATTTCATGATTCTTACAACTGTCATTGTCGCCCCTTACTTCATTGGATATAGAACTCATGGTACATAATATATATATAACTGTATATGAATATATTTTCACAGTTTTTGTCAATTCAATTATACAACTTATTTTTTTATTCTCAAAAATTTCAATGTTTATTATATGGTATATATACTTAAACACACAAGGATTTTGGACAAGACTGGAAACTGTAAGGGAACAACCAATTATTCAGTTCAAATATGAAGCTCTAATAATTTTAGAAACAAAATTAAAAGATGATTCTAGTGGGATTTTGGTTTGGTCCACACTGCCGGGTCTCAATCTTATGCTTAAAGACAAAGTTTCACCATTTATAATGGTAAGAACGGTGGGATTTTTGTCCCATTCCTGCAGTAAACATATCGTCTGTGAAGAACCAAAATGACCCAAATCAAATTTAAACTCGAATCAAAATGAGCTATGTCATAAAAACAAAATGAGAAACATGCTTACTTGGCTCTGTGTTAGTACGGGGTAAGCTAGTCACACGGGGGTCTGTGTTGGGAGACCAGATCTTAAGCGATTTGAAACGCCTGACCCCTCAAAAACTAAACATTTTTCAACATTTTCAATGCGTAAAATGTTAGTTCAGAGTTTTTGAAAAGTGTAAAATGTTCTATTTACATGTTTTTTGAAATGTGTAAAATGTTCTATTTACATGTTTTTTGAAATGTGTAAAATGTTCTATTTACATGTTTTTGAAAAGTGTAAAATTTTTCATTTCCTTGATTTTGAAAAGTGCCAAATAATCTATTTACAGGTTTTTAAAAAGTGCAAAATGTTCTATTTAAATGATTTCAAGACATATTTCAATATTTTTGTAGATAGTGGATATTGTGTTTAGCTGCAAATGGATATGGGTCATTTTGGTTCTTCACAGACGACATGTACTGTTATCATAACAACTAATTATATATAGCATTAACTAACATGTAATTAATTTAACATGGATTTATTTTATGTGAAGTCAAGAGAAGGCGATTTCAATAAGGATGGGATTCATGAATTTTTAGAACTGGAAATTAGGATTCCTTTGCTGCACCAAGAGGTCATTGATGGGATTCACTTTATGCTTTTGTTTGATTATCGCCTTTATGTAAGTTTTTTTGTTGCTCTATTAGCACACACTTTTTAGCTCATATAATAAATGATAACAAATGACAATCATTAAAATAAAAATGAAAGTGTGAACAACTGTACAGTGAAACATTATTACTTCACAGAAACATGCCACATTTCAAATGGAATCCATGGCGTACGGAAGTTATCAAACTGGAAAAAGCTCAAATCGATTTGAGATAACCGCAGACTTAACTTTGGTCCAGAGACATCCTTTATGGAATAGGGCAAGGGATACACGATATAATTTTGAAGTCATACCACGTAATAGTACGTCAGTTAAGGATTACCAACTGAATAAAATCCTTGAAAAATATACAGAACGGAATGGTAAATTAAAATTTAGGAAAATATTAATTTTTGTGTGTAGATACTTTATTTGCACAATGCTAATTAATTTATTAATCAATCAGAAGTTAATTTTTTTGGGGATTACAGCAAGCACAATTTTGACGAACAAGTACGAGTTGTGGATGGTCGACGAGAGCTTAAAAGAAGACGACTTTACATTTAAAGCCAGAATTTTCTACGTAGAGCAATCATATGAATGCTGGGCTGGCTTTTGGAACACAATGAAGTGGGCATGGATTCAATATTTTTCAATTTTCGTCATTGTTGCCATCATCGTTAAAGAATTCCAAAAAACTGTTTTTAAGGCAAGGTTATTTGAGACAAGACTCATTCTTCCGTGGGAAAGGAGTTCAAGTCATAAATCTCTTTAATTCCTCACACAAGTGTATAGAATTTGTATTTTTTGTTTGTGTTAAATTCGATTTATATTTCTAGTGTTTAAGAGTTCAACTGTGAACTATAATGTGTAGATAATTTTTCATTTAAAATTTAAATCTAAATGCCACATTTATATATCTTGTAGACACTTTTGTTCATTTATAGACGTGTCACTACTTCTAGTTTTTTATTACATTTTTTATGATGAGTAACTTTAACTTTTAATAGCGTACTTTTCAAAATGTTGCATATTGTAGTGTAATCTTAATACTGTTAAAACTATAGATAAAAAACAAATATGTACTCAATAAATGTGAGTTTATTTGATTAACTTTGAACAAAATACAATATCGAATCAGAATTAGATATATTATGTCTCTACGTATTATTCCTTTGACGTATCTTGAGTCAGTAGTCAGTACAGATTTTGTTTTATTTTACGCATCATCCACGTTCACAACAAAACGTTTCGGTGGGTAGCCGTCACAATCCACCACAAGGTAATCATACTTGGTATATCTGCCTTTGGCGTTCTAAAAATGAACATACAAATTTTTTTTTAAATGAATTCGAAGTAATAATAATAATAATTTATTCATTGAGTCGATTTGGCCTCAGCCCATACAACATTCGTTATTTACAGATTGATTTTTCAGGAACTGTAATCGAAGTGCCATAATATAAAAATTCATAATAATAATTATCAATCAAAACATCATTTAAAAAAAACCAAACGAATAAACCAAGGATATTGTGATGGCCTTATTTTTTAAATGGCTTACGGCTTTTTTCTGCAAATTCACTGTAGCACCTCGAAATTTTCCTTTCAAATAGAATTTCATTCGCATAACTTTGGTACCGTCCTCCCAGAACTCTTGATGACTATAACAAGAAATCGGACAATATTGTACAAATTATTGTTGATTTTCCATGGCTAGATGGCTAATAAAATATAATGGTTTAAATTGAAATACATATATCGTCTGCGAAGAGCCAAAATGACCCATATCCATTTGTAACTAAAAACGATATCCACTATCTACAAAAATATTCAAATATGTCTTGAGAGCATTTAAATAGAACATTTTGCACTTTTCAAAAACATGTACACAGAACATTTTACACTTTCAAAAACATGGAAATAGAACATTTTACACTTTTCAAAAACATGGAAATAGAACATTTTACACTTTTCAAAAACATGTAAATAGAACATTTTACACTTTTTAAAAACTCTGAACTAACATTTTACGCATGTTTCTCATTTTGTTTTTATGACATAGCTCATTTTGATTCTAGCTTAAATTGGATATGGGTAATTTTGGTTCTTCAGACACAATATTAATCAAACGATTAAAGTATGGTATATAGCGGAATTTAGTTATAAATCATTTACAGGATATGACGTCTCCATCCCCGCCGAGTTTCTTCACCATGACATCTTACTGGATAGCCTAAAGTGTCCACAATTTCGTTATTCGCATTACATAGTTTATGAGCATCGGAGTAGACATTGTTGGGGCTGTCAGAGGAGAACAATTCGTCCCATACTGTATACGTCAACACAACGACTATAATGAATCCAAAGAGCATGATTGTTCCATACCATGCTGTTTTTGTGTCTTCTTTCACTAAAATTAAAAACAACAAACTGGAATTATGAATCAAAGCTGAATAATATATGCAGTTTTTTCAAAACGGGGCAAGCACATTGAAGCAAATTTTACACGAGCAACGAATAAAGAATAAAAGGCGACAGGATTATTTTTTTGAAATCAATTTTTTCTACAGGTACCGCAACTGGCGAACTGGTTATTTTAGATCGCTTCATAAAACTAGATTGACGGGAATTTTGAATACAATTTTTAAGCATTTTAATTTGTGGACTTTTCCCGTTTTGTCAAAAAATCAATAACTTAACATGGAGGAAAACGTCCGTGAGATTAAATTTTAATCGTTTTAAGTGAAATCACACTTTTTTTTTTTACTTTTAAACTTATTCTTGCATAAAAGAATTTACGCACGGCAATCGTCTTCTACAAACTAAGAAAACGCTCAAAAACGAAATTTAAATCTGAGATGTATGTTTTAGGTGGACTTATTCCATTTTGCCAAAAAAATTGTTTAATGGATTTATCCCTTTTTGTCAAAAAAACGAAATTCTGGCAACTTTACAAAATTACTGTGGTTGAACTTTGACCGTTAGCATTAATCACAGTAGCTTGTCGACATCGAGTTGAATAGTACACGTAACGCAAATAATTCCGTTTTGACAAACAACTCTTCACATCCATATATATAAGTAATTTCAGTAATAAAAAACACCTACTTTTTTCCTGAAAAGTCATAGGAATGCCGCTTTTACTAGTAGCAGCTTCTACCAGCATGTGTTCCGTTATTCCTGGATCCTCTTTGTCGCTCTTTGTCCAGTGTGCAGGTTTAATTCTCTCATAAATAGATGGTTTATGGTCAGGAGAAGCCGTTTTGGGAGGGGGAGGAGGTGTAAACTTTGAAGGTGTAGCTTTCTGTGATGATTTTGCTGGGGAACTTGTAGACGGCGGCGGAGCAGTAGGTGAATCCGAAGAGTACTGACGTAATTTATGATTAGCTATTACATAATATTTAAACTGTAATGACCAAACCGAACGCTGCCCACTGTAGCTCCGGTTACACACATTTGAAAGGTTTGATTTTAAATCATGAAGACTCAACATCCGTGTGCGACAGTTTAACGTCGCTTTTGTTGCCGTAAACATTTTTGCCTGTATAATCCTAACAGACTTTTTGGATCAAAAATATTTCCAGGAATTTCTTCTTCAGGAAAAGTGCAATCTTTTCTTTCCGCTTATTTTGTTCACAATCTGTAAGTACAAGCACGAGAAATAAATGGTACAGCCATAAAAAACTGTCAAATATAAATATCTTTATTTATCACTTGTTATTTTAGCAGTATTAATTAATTACTAACTACTATTCTGGGTTATGATTTCGTAAATTCCATTACTAAGCGCAGGCACGAAAATGATATGTGAATGCAATAATATTGATGAATACAATATTGAAAGGTACTTTGTCTGAACTTTTGGATGACAGAATATCTTTCATTAAGTGAATATAATATCCTATTTGCAATTAAAAAGCCAGAAATAAAGTTTTGTATAACATGAAAGATGCCAAATTGATTCAGCGCCTCATCCGCCTACCACAGAACAGAACATAGGCAAATAGGTAGTGCAATAGTGGAGGTTAGGTTAATAAATCTAGAAGTAACATTCAACGTTATTAAGGAAACCAATTAAAATAATTGAAAATACGTCAGCTGTTAATTGGCAAACCCAATGGCACTGTCAACGGCCTTCAACGTCAAAAGTTCCATGTAACTAAATTGTGCATTCTAGTTAGTTCATAAACCCAAAACCCAATGACCGCAAATAATAATTGGAAACGGGTGATTTAATCGTTATGCTCTCCTTTGTGCATTTAATTTTAAAAGGTATTTTAATAAAATCCAGCCTATAAAAATTACCTGTTCAGTGTTCAGATTTAACTGAGTTAAGGTCTACGTTCAGGTTCAGACAAAGAAGAATGATGAAACTTTCAAATAATTCCAAATAAAAATCATTGCACATTTAAGTAAGTACTCACGCGCGAAAATATTTTTTTAAATAGGTAAGTGCAATATAAATCGTATCGTATCGTAGTATTATTAAATCGTAGTATTTAAAAATCTCAATCTACAATCCACAATCCACCAATCCACGACATTAATGAAATAACATACCATACCTATATAATGAATAAAATCGCCTCATTGCTCTACGACAGGAATGCAGCGCATATATTACGTAATTACGTATGTCCAGATTTTACAAACCCACTGCCAATGAAACACATAGATGTAACTACATAAACAAAAACAACTGGCCTTTTTCACATGCCCCTCCACCCACTCTATGGCGTACTGTAATATGTACACGGCCTCGTGCGTTCCACACTACAATTCATTTTTCAAATACACCAGCGAATTCGCGGTTGAAAGTCATGCAAAAAATTTGCGCAACCTTTAAAGACACGAGTTTTGGTCTACTGTCGTGGTACAGGTTCCGGAGGCAGATGTGGAGGGGTCCCAGTGCCAGTGCATTGTATCACACGCCATTCAAATGTCCCACTAACTAGTAAGACAAGTAAGGACCATGATTTTGCCCTAGTTGCAGCTGCATGCATGTATCAGTTCGTATTTTTGCAATTATTTTAAGAGATTTAAATTCGACCCCACTTCCCATTATGCACTATAACTTATGAAGGTTTTATAAAACAAATTGTAATTGATTTATTGAAATATTCTCGAGTTTTCCAAAAAATAATGTTTTTGCCCTTTCCAACTTTCCAGACTAGGTCTTATACATAATATGATCTTATTTCATACTTCGATTTCGAGAACGTTTGTATTTACCTTCTAAAGAATTCTGACAGTAGTCGATCCACAAAATTGTCCTTGATGCGGTGTGTATGCACATTATTATAACCACCAAATTATCAAGTTGACAGCAGACTCTGAAACCTCGATGCCCAATACTTTTAGGCATACTATTATCTATACAAAACTTTTACACAATGTAATTAACGATGATAATGGACACTTGCTGCCTACTAATACGCCCAGAGTGTTTCAAATTATTGTGTAATTTGAAGACCAGATCCTCATAACAAAAAAAATTAAAGTGTGAATGCCCATTATTTTCCCCATGTTTAGCTAATTATTATTTTATTTTATGAGAAGCCAAAAGGGACCCGGCGGTTCATAAAATTTTCTTATTGGGAGATTTAAATGGTCCGCCTGGGTTGTGCTAGTTCCTGATTCATCTCACTGGAATATTTGAATGGCGTGACCTACTTAGGGATGGCCAATTCAAAACTCCCTGCGTTTCGCGCCCGGAGTATTGAAGGCTCCCCAGGGAGCCTAAAACTCCCAAAACTCCCAAAACTCCCTCTAAAACTCCCTAGTTTCAAAACTCCCTTAAACTCCCAAAACTCCCTTGGGAGTTTTAGGAGTTTTGGGAGTTTTGGGAGCGTACATATAAATTAATAACAATTATCAACACATTTTTTATAAACAAAATTTATGAACTTGCAATACGCCTTTTTGTCTGCTGGTTATTGCAATGTAAATCACTATGAAGTGACTCTTGCTGTGAAGGTTTGGCATGAAATTCACAGATGCCGTATTTTGGGGAGTTTTGCACCTTCAAAACTCCCAAAACTCCCAGCATGAAAACTCCCGGCGTTTAGAGAATTCCCTAGGGAGTTTTCAGAGGGAGCGCTCCCAAAACTCCCGCTTGTCAAAACTCCCAAAACTGCCAATGTTCCCTCCCTCCCAAAGCTCCCAAACTCCCTGGGAGTTTTGAATGGGCCATGCCTAGTCCTACTTGTACTTACTAGTTCCTAACTCGTCTTACAGGTACAATGCACTGATGGTTCATGGCAACTGCAGTAAAGTACGTATGGTAGGATAGGTAGTATCTAACTAGTTAGAAGGTATGTCAGTTGTTATCGTAAATTACGTTGTCTACAGTTTTGTATCGATAATAGTGAATATAGGGGTAACTTTCCTACTGGTCAAGTCAATGGAGGACTGGAAATACGGGCAAATCGGTCATGTCCGAGGGGGCAATCGATATGTGACCCAAGCGGGGGCCTTTTTAATTGGAATGTCCGATTATGTGTAATGCTAAGGCATAAAACGTTTTTTAAGATGGCGGCGCAGTTAGAGGCCTTACAGACAAGTGTGTCCAAGTCCCTTTGATGGTCTCACTCCGCCCCTTCTACTGGTGATTGCCTTCGTTGTATAAAACTCCAAAAATCTGTATCTTCGTACAGACTTATAGATTGTGATATTACACAAAACGTTAGCGAGCGACGACTGACAAAAACAGGTCTGTTCTAATTTGTCGTCCTGAGTGATTTTTCTGCAATGTGATTCTACATAATTATAATCCAATTTTACTAGTTTGCGATTACAAATGAATTACTGCACAATACTGGTACTTACTGGGAACCATATCTGCACCAGGAATCTGCACCATGTGAAAGAATAAAACAAGAACCGAAGACAAAATTCAAAATTTCCCTCGATTATAAATTCATATTTTGGCGCTAAAGTTCGAAAATATTCTAATATTCCACCCGTTCCACGTTCCACCCCACCGGATCGTTCTTAAAAATTCAAAAAATTTTACTATTATGTGTAAGGGGCCGGGCAAAACTGACGCCACCCAAATTTACTAAATTTTTGGACCCACCCACCCACCTTTTAACCCTCTTAAGCACTGCGTACTGCGTACATAGCTATCTTTAACATTATGTCGTCATCTTTTTTCAAAGTGACCTATCCTCGACTTGGATTGCGGCATTGGTGCCCGGCCCCGTAGTGTCTTAGTTATTAGTTTTATTATACAATTGCAAAACATTGGGAGATCTGAAGAAGTGCAGAACGTGTTCTGGTTCTTCAGTCAGTCAAGCTTTAACCGACGGGAAAACGCTAAAAATACATAATATTCCGAATTTAGAACAGAAATAAAATCATTTTCTGGGAAATAGATAACGAGAAAAGGCTAAAAATACTAATTTCTTGGAATTTGCAATTAAAAGCTAATCATAAATAACCTTTAGACAGCCCCAATAAGTGTCTGCTGCTTAAGTAATGTGAAACAAATAAAGTTAGAATTTCAGTTTCAGTTAGTACTATAAGTTTGCAAGCTCTTTCCAGCCAGCGTTCGAACTTTCGAAGTATACATCCTCAGTTCGAGGTTGTTTTTTTGTTTGTTGGATAACAAACTATTTTCAGTTTGAAGATTGTAGTTGATCGTTAGTATATTTTAATTTAGAAGTTAAATAGGTCTGTTGGCTGCTGACTGTTGCAGTCGGTCATACATATAGAACATTGTTCGGATTCAATTCACGCTGAACGTTCTGTCATCAGTTTAAGCAGAATCGGTGATTAGGATTTTTTTGTATAATCAAATAATTATATAATTCAATACAATTCAAAATGCCTAACATATTTACGCCAACAAATCAAATCCGTCTCACAAACGTTGCTATCGTTCGCATGAAGAAAAGTGGTAAACGGTTTGAAATCGCTTGCTACAAAAATAAAGTTTTGTCCTGGAGAAACAAAATGTAAGTTAAATTCTATCGCAAATGCTTCATAATATTAAGTATACGTACGCTTGTTTGCTGGTTTTCATTATAATATTTAATTTGACGTTTGGCACATACATGGCACATATTAAGATGTATTTTTCAATTTTGTACATGGTGATAAGCAATCTTCAACCTTGACTTAACATTTTCGATTTAATCTAATGGTTAATGTTTGATTCAGTGAAAAAGATATCGATGAAGTTTTGCAGACTCATACAGTGTTTACAAATGTTTCCAAGGGTCAAGTGGCAAAGAAAGAAGACTTAGTAGCAGCCTTCGCTACTGAGGACCAAACAGCCGTCTGTAAAGACATTCTGGAGAAAGGGGAACTTCAAGTTTCAGAGCGTGAGAGGACTGAACAGTTGGATGCTTTGGCGAAGGATGTTGCTACTACCATTGCAGGTTTAAAACCTAATTTTTTTGTTCCCTGGTCTTTAAAAATAATTAATAAAATAAAATTTGCCTACAATGTAAATAATACAAAAAAATTCCTTCAACATTTAGGATTGTGTGTCAACCCTGAAACGAAACGGCCGTATCCTGTTTCCATTATTGAAAAAGGTCTGAAGGAAATCCATTTCACTGTAAAATCTGGAAGAAATTCCAAGCAGCAAGCGTTAGAAGCTATCCCAAAGCTCAAGACAGCAATGCAGATAGATCGTGCACAAATGAGAGTCCGGATTTCAATGGGAACTTCTCAGTGGAAGTCGATGAGTGAGAAAGTTGAGCTAATGGGATCTGTAGAAGATAAAGAATTTAATGGAGACACCGCAACAATGGTTAGTTGCTATTTAGATATTTAATCAGTAAATCACTTAAGGTTTCTTTAATTGATGAAGAATTAATTTTTTTTTGCTATTTGCTTTCATAGACGCTCATAATTGATCCTGGCCATTATCGACAGTTGGATGATTTAATTAGATCAGAAACCAGAGGTCGAGGTGTTCTAGAAGTTTTGAATCTGAAAGAAATTCAGGACGGTGAAGAGACCGTGGAATAATCTGGAAAAAGCTCGATAATCGCCATATTATACGCAATTATACCAATACCAACAACCACTCATTTCCTTATGTCCAAACGTTTTTTGTATTTTTACGATTGTAAACATTTAGCTACTAAAGCATTTTGTTTTACTTAAAAATATATTTCCGCAAGTATAAATTCCTCTTCTTATTTTCTTCTCACTATTTTATTTTCAAATTCTTACAGTTCCTATTAATAATGTCATTATGCTTATTGGCATCGTATAATAATAAAATACTATGATTCGACACATACTTAAGTAGCAGTATGTTTCGAGAATAAAACAAAAACATATTGCAAAAATGTTGCATGAATATTTCATATCTTTTCCCTTAATAATAAATTACAAACATCAAGCTTTAATCCAGTACATATCGTCTGTGAAGAATCAAAATGGCGCATTTCCATTTTTAGCTAAAAACAATATCCACTATCTATGAAAATATTGAAATACATCTTGAAATCATTTAACTAGAACATTCTGGAATTTTCAAAAACATGTAACTAGAACATTCTGGAATTTTCAAAAACATGTAATTAGAACATTCTGGAATTTTCAAAAACATGTAAATAGAACATTCTGGAATTTTCAAAAAACATGTAAATAGAACATTCTGGAATTTTCAAAAACATGTAAATAGAACATTATGGAATTTTCAAAAACATTTAAATAGAACATTCTGGAATTTGCAAAAACAAGTAAATAGAACATTTTACACTTTTTATAAACATGCAAATCGAACATTTTACACTTCAAAAACATGTAAATAGAACATTCTGGAATTTTCAAAAACATGTAAATAGAACATTCTGGAATTTTCAAAAACATGTAAATAGAACATTCTGGAATTTTCAAAAACATGTAAATAGAACATTCTGGAATTTTCAAAAACATTTAAATAGAACATTCTGGAATTTTCAAAAACATTTAAATAGAACATTCTGGAATTTGCAAAAACAAGTAAATAGAACATTTTACACTTTTTATAAACATGCAAATAGAACATTTTACACTTCAAAAACATGTAAATAGAACATTCTCAAATTTTCAAAAAATCCTATTTTACATTTTACGTATGTTTCTCATTTTATTGTTATGACAGCTCGGTTTGATTCTAGCTTAAATTGGATATGGGTCATTTTGGTTCTTCACAGACGATAACTAAAACGGACCAAGTGCTGGTGGCATTCCTTAAGTTGGTCATCATAGAGTCAAGACACAGGATCTGTTTGATAATTAACAACAAGTGCAGAGAGCGTATCAGGGAATCCGCACAGGTTGCTGCGTTCTTCCAATCAGATTGAGGAAGATGTAGCAATAGAATTATCTATTTATAGAGACTTACTTATTTTCGCAGGTCATATTCTTGTCCATCAGAGATATGTAGTAGTAGTTTTAAATAAAATCCCTACATTCTTCAATGTTGGCCTGAATTACTTTTCTATACATTGTACTACATTAATTAGGTACACAGTAAAATATTCAAATATTTCCAATCTCACTCTTTTCACCACTCGTTCGTAAACTTTGATTGTATCTGCTAGGTTCATTTATTTTATCTGTGTCATTAATCTGGACTGAACTTGCGCCTTAGCCACAGCCACGCGTTACTACGTTGCGTAAATTTACACTACGTAGAGAAGCATAAAAAACTATTTTGTGAAATGTTGGTCGATTCACTAAAAACTGAAAAATCCTGCCAATTACGAAATGGCCCTTTGAAAAAACGGCCAGTTAAGTTAAATTGGGAATCTGCTCCAATTGACAATGGTAACAGATTACTTTGTGAATACATTTTTACTTTAGTTTACTGTCGAAAGAAACTTGCCTTTCTATCCGTTTTCTTACGTTACTAGACTAGAAGTGCTCTCCAAAACTATACGATTTTTAGTTGTGCATGCTGTATATTCAGCTTAAAAAGTTGTTTGTTGTTTCATGGTTTCTATTTTTGGATTCAATTGCTATAAAGTAAATTTTTTAAAAATGTTTTGTGAATAGCTAATCCTACGATGCCCATATTGGAAGGGAAAGAAAAAAACTATCCACTTCGATCTCTTCCTACAGTTTGGAATCTCGCCTTCTTGTTGCGTAAAGGTGAAAACCAAGTCAGTGTCAACTGCAGCAGTACGAGTTACTTACCATTGGAATCGAAATCGAGACCCGTGAATGTTAACCATCCGGAATTTATGCAAATGTCAGTGTCGGTGCCGGTACCGAAGTCAGTTCAATTCAAATCATTTCCATTGAAGCGCTCAAGGAAGTTTGCCAATCTCCACTTGTTGGTCTCTACTCCATTTCCGCCTGGCTCAATTATTCCTGTACAGAATACGACTTTACATGCCGATGCCGATACCGTAGAAAACAGTCAACCAAAATCAAAAAATCTAATATCATTCGGTATGAGTCCTTCAACAATGTTACCCAGCATGGGTTCAATAAGCTCAGTGATACGATGCGATGCGTTTCCTGCGCATATAATAGGTATGAATTCTCCCTGCCGTCGTCCCCACTACTACTCGAATTCCATATCGTACACAATAGACGTCTCCAACAACTTCTACAATAATTGCCACGGCCGTAGCTACTATCTTCAAAATCGCAATATGGGTAAAAGTAGCCGAGACCGAGACCGGGAGATGCCAATCCAAAAAATGCAAGAGTATGAAAAAAGTGGGAATAAATCTAAGAATAATCTCCATTTCAATCAAAATCAAGACTGTGAGCCAACTAAATGTAAATTTTGTGACAAGTCCTACACTTCAGGTTGTGCTCTCAAGAGGCACACTCAAACACACACACGTCCATTCAAATGTCATTACTGTGGGAAATGCTTCTCTCGTCCATGGCTCCTCCAGGGTCATCTGAGAACACACACGGGCGAGAAGCCATTCTCATGTCATCAGTGCGAGCGAGCCTTTGCAGATCCATCTAATCTTCGAGCTCATCTCCAAACTCACACAAAAAACAAGAGATATTTATGCAAGAATTGTTCCAAATCTTTTTCACGAATGTCACTCCTGCTCAATCATAGGGAGAAGGGCAGCAGTGGCGCTTGCTCTTGAAGGTGGAAACATACCAACAACAACGTCATCAACACAGGGCCGGATAATGAAGCCAGCGCAGGCAGCCCCCGCTGCTTGAATTGTCCAAAAAACGTATGAATGGAACATTTTTACGTTTTAAAAAATATGTAAAAAAAAAGAATATTTTTACATTTCAAAAACATGCAAATTAAATTTTGTGTACATTTCAAAAACATATAGGAATAAAACATTTTCCACTTTTCTCAAAACATGTAAATAGAGCATTTTGCTCTTTTCTGAATCAAGTAAAAAAACAATTTAAACTTTTCTAAAACATGTAAAAATACAATTTTTTGCTTTACCAAGGAAAACTATCAATAAAATCAAAATGGTGGATTTTTTATGGAAACAAATTGCTGCCTAAAAGCAATTCCTTCGTCCGGCCCTGCATCAACAATACAACAATATCTCCAACAACCCTCTATAATATAACTCTTCACCACCACCACCACCACTGCCGCCGACCGTACTACCACCTTAGTCGTAGTCATAATTTGTATTCATTCGTAAATCGTTTTCATAATCGTGCCATACAACCGGCTGCCTGCCACACAAAATTTTTCACTTAATTCATGCACTGCCACATGAGGATACATACACAGTTATTCCGAATAATTGCCATCAAATATCAAGTATGAAGTCAAAAGGCAAGTCTTCTCTGTGTACAATAATTGTAGGTGTGCAGTGTATGGTAATTGTGAGTCAAAGTCATGCCATTATTATAGCCATGCCATGATAATATGATCCCTATAGGTACCTCAGTAGTGAGGCCCCGGATGGGACGGCAAAGTGCGCTGCGCTCTCATCTTATTTTCTTCCTGATATGAGGCCAAGTGGCCAAGTCAGAAGAGACCAGAGAAGATGAGCTCAGTCCTGAGTTGACTTGACTTGACGACGAAGACGACGACGACGAAGCGATGACTTCATGGGAGATGAGAGGATGAGAGGATCTTCTATGCGATGAAACTTAGCAACTGCAAACTGCAAATGGAAACTCCTCTTATCTTCATAATATACATGCACAACACAAGAGACTATTGGTCATTGGTGATGTGTTGGTCTTGGTTGCGGTACAAAGATGAGAAATGAAGAAAAAAAACCAGTTGTTCATTAAAAATTTAGATATTCTACAACGATATAAATGTTACATATTTTAACCAGGATACAATAGCGTAATGTGTAGTGTAAAGAGGTAAATAGCAAATACCTATCCTTTCGTATGTTCACATAATATAGCTGCATAAATAAATGAACCTTATTCTTCCACCATTAATGCGTATTATGTATTACATGCACTGTTCTGTACAACCTGAGCTTATAATATATGCTCCTTCTTTAAACTCTATTTAAAATCAAGTACCATATATTCACTGTTCATCTCTGGGCCTCCTCCCCCTGTCATGTAGACGTATTATAAATTTACGAATTATGATACAAATGCACACATACAATTTATTTTATTATGAACATTTAATTTTTTTTTAAATATTTTTAGATCATAAATATCTTCTTTTTTTTATTTCAATTTCAGGTCAATATACGACAACGACAACGATTTATGATTAAGTTTACACACGATGATTCAACCTTACATCATGGAAGATCACATGATTTCATTTTTTTTAGTAATATAGTCATAATTACTAATACTAATAAATTATTATTACTCCTTTTATTACTGTAAATATATATTTATGTAATTATTATATGATTACATGTAACACACTTTTGGATTTGGAATGGCACACGCGATCTTGGAAGTTGATGTTAACATTTAATAAGCTATTTAAAAAACAAGACAAAAACAACGAAGTTGATTTTATATAAATATAACTAACTTAAATACAATATTACACATGATTTGATTTAAAATTCTATTCATTTTTCTCTTGTTTCCTATATTTCAAAAATATTTGGCGTAGTTTAATAATAATATATTATTGTAATTTAATAATCTATAGACCGGACCGGGTGTACGCTAAATATATATAAACTTGTATTGTTCACTAATTTATTATTAGTAAATTATATTTACAATTTTAATCATAACGGACACGGAGATTACTCTAATTAGTAAGAATATACTAACAAAACATATTCATAATTAAGATAATTACACAAGACGTCGTATCTGTACTGAAACACTTGAATAACAATAACATTTTAATTGTACGGCGCAAAATTTTTGCCACTTTTGTTTGAGTTTCATTCATATAGTCGAAATCGGAATCGCGGTCACTACGTTACGTTACGTGTTACGTTAAGTAACCTCAGCAGTAACAGCATTTAACAACAAGAGCAAAAAACAGAGGTAGTCCTGACTCCTACTTCGTCTCCGAATCCAACCGATCCGACCGTGGTCTAATTAATAATTTGTAAATTATTTAATTTTAATTAACTATGTACAAACAATGTACCCGCAAAATATGGAGAAAACTAATAGATATACATAACCGTTGTATTCGGCACTTTATACATAATATATACATCCTGTTTTATAAATGGAGCTCTTACATAATAATAATTATATACAGTATAATATATGCACTTAACAAAATATGGAGGGTTAAAAACTAATTTATTTCACTATCTCCTACTGCGAACGATACTGAAACTAAAGCTTCAGATTAAATTGTATCGTATATATAATAATGTACACCTAATTATTACCCACATTGGATTGAGTGTTGTGATGTACGATGTATACTATGCATAAACCAGCACATCCAGTTGTCTATAGTTGATTGAAATTTGAATATGGTTTATCTATATTTGTATCTATGTATAATAATGACACTTACTTGAACAGAATAAGGATAATATATATATGGAATTGAAAACAAACAACAGCAAAAAACAGGTTGTATGGAGTATGGCGTAACTGTGTACTATCATACATTATATAATGACAAATTATTACTATACACAGTAACACAAAACTATGGACAAATCACATTATTATAAGGATTTTGTAAAAAAGATTTTACAAGCGCTGTTGTGTACTTACACAGCACCAGCACATGTCAGATATACAAATAATATTGTAAATTATAATAATAAACATATACATAGTAAATAAATGCAGAGGTAAAATACTTTCACTAATTTGACGATTGATAGTGTGTGTGTATCGATATTTTAACGAGGGTGACGGTGGCCATCAAATTCGTTTCTTTTTTAATAAGTCAATGCCAATATAAGTGGCCAAGTCAAAATCAAGACTCATGATTAGCACTTTTTAACGGGAATCAAAAACCTGTCTCACAATGTAAGTATTTATGTATGTATGTATGTATGTAGCAGTATTCACTAACAATGAAATTCAGGGTGAGATGTTATATGATTTTTTACAGTTCATGTTCGATTTTGAAAGTTGGTCATTTAGAACTTTATTCCACTGCCATTGCCATTCCGTGATCTGTATGCAATCATAATATAATGCCAATACTAATACGTGTGGGTGGGGTTTTAAATTGGATTTTCTATATTTTTCTTATTTTCCCTCAGGTATGTGTGTGTGTATCTACAGACCTGTCTTATAGTTTTGTATATGTACACACTGCAACTACCATATAAATTACTATAGTACGTATAAAAAGTATACGTAAAATATATATAAATCTAATACATGTCGCTGCGACTTCGCTTAATACAATACTTTTTTAAATGATATATTATTATTATGGCAAGGAACGACCAGTTCTCACGACTGAACTTTATTTTTCTCGATATATAAGGTACTGAAATAATATGTAAGTATTTATTTGAATGTAATTCTATCAAATCAATTATTGTATTGTGGCAATTAGATCTGCATCAGCAGCCACTATAACTCCGTGTGTATCCTTATATTTTATGTACAATAATGGAACGAACGTAGAGAATAATCTTCTAGGAATTTTCATGAAAGGAAAATTTTTGTCGTTTCGATTTATTGTAAAAAAATGTGATGTGATGATAGTCTTCCCCCTACTTTACTGTGAATGTGTACATAGATATATACGTATAAAGAAGTATCGTGCTCATAAATGGAAAAAAATGAATCTATAACTCTAATATCCAATACTCCCTCGTCTCGTCGATTGTCAATTTCTGATTTCGGATATAATATCTTTATCTTCTATAATAAAGTCATAAAGAAAACCCACCGTTACCTAATGATATATATGCAAATGACGCAATCGGAAAATATAAAGTATTAGATTCAAAGTTAGGAAGACTCTCTCTCTTATAATATGATTAGTTTAAATTAACTATTGTTATATAGGTAATTTTGATTCTTCGTGTAATTGTGTAGTTAATGTCCTTCTTGTTGAAAAGGAGGATAAAACAAATAATTACTGAATAAAATAAAGATGATTATATATCTGTGGACTCAAGATATTATAGATAAAGGTATATATGTATACACTAAAACTATCATCATAATATAACAATAATATGATTCTATAAATGATTACGTGATTTTTTTTACATGTAGACAGTCTCTTCGGAATGATGATTATTTTTCTGATGGAAAAGTTGTCGGAGAAGCATGGCCTTCTCGGTTTCCAGCTGCGTGACACGATGACCACAGTCACTAACTTCTTGAGTAAGAAGACGATTCTGCTCCTTGAGACGAGTTATCGTTCTCATACTGATGTGTGTCGGGATTTGTAGGTTCATGTGGAGGGGAAGAGATGAACCATCCATGAGAGCTGTGAGGAGGCTATTCACTTCAGAGACACGACAGCCCAGAATATTCAATCTTTCTTCATGAGATTCACTCCAATATTCCTGTGTACGTCGTTCGTAAATCACGAGAGAGCCAAGAGAAGAAGAAAAAAAACACAATTTCATCAATTTCAACACATTCCAATAGAATACAATACAGAATCCATAATAACAACTCGCAGACACACACATAATACTCAGAAATTGCTTTGGGGGTTATATTGAGTATCTCAGAATATAATATACTGTTGTGTACAGTAGAGGTTTAAAAACCATGACTGCTCAAAACAACAATGGTAAAAAAATCGACGTAAACCAAATTGGCAGATTTTCAAAAGAAAATCTAAAAGTCTAATAAAAAATCATTGAGAGCAGAGCGATTTTTGAACATTTCACTTAAGCAAAAAATACAGAGGCTCGTCTCAAAATATTCAGTAATCTATAATAGTAATGTTTTTTCAGTAGTAGTTGCTTTTTTTGTACAGAGAAACCTGCATTTTTTTGCACAAGAAATTATTTTAAGTAACGTACCTAGGTATAAGTACTTCAAAATGTACAAGTTAAAAAAGTACGTGTGCACAATGCACTACTTATGTTTGTTTCACAATCATAAATCCTTCTAGAGATATGCGTGTGTTTAAAAACAACCATCCATTTTTACGAATACGTGTTTTAAACTAATAATATTGAGAGGATCTAGTTCTTGAAAACAGTAATTTAAAAGCATGTTTTAGTAGCGTTTAAGTGTTTTTGAAAGTAAGGAAATAATTATTTAAAATCTCTTAGTTACCGGATACTATTTTACTATCTAGCAACTATACTACATATATTTTTTATTAGATATTTTATAAAAGTTATGATTTCAGAATACAATTTGAAAAATCGCATAATTATTGTAGAGATGTATTTTTAAACAGGGCCGGATGAAGCGGCCAGCGCAGGCCGATCAAATAAAATCAAAATGGTGGGTTTTGAATGGAAACAAATTCCTGCCTAAAATCAATTCCTTCGTCCGGCCTAAATTCAATCTGCAGTATACATGAAATATTGAAGAACTTACGGAAGCGGGAGCACCTTTGCTCAAAAGTGCAATTTTCTCATCTGCCCCTTCCAACTGCTTCTGATACCATTCTTTAGCTTTCTCCAAGAAGCTGATTCCTTGTTGAAGAACATCTCTTTCCTGTTCCAGCTGTTTTAATCTCTTCAGAGTCGAGAAATCAATCCCGGATTGTACAGTATGCCTTCGTGGTGTTTCTCGTCTTCTCAGATTTGACTTGCTGTTATTTGTCCGAAGTTTCACGTCTCCCCTAAAAAAATCCAATCAAGAAAATATCCCCATTTAAAAAATGTAATCATCAACTTGAGACTCCCAACTCCCAACCTCAAAGATAATGCGCGACTAAATGCCCACTTGAAAAATGCTTGAATTTCTTCTGCAAAAAGTTACATTTAATATTTACAAAAAAATATAACGCTTTAAATTTTTGGAAAAAAAACTGGGTATGTAGGCGTGCACTTGTGTGCATTGTGTACCTATACACTTTAATTTTATTGTCAGCGTAAAGTGTAAAAAGAGATGAAGAGGGATAAGGAGGAGCAAATATTTCATAGCATTTAAAATTTAAAACAAAAAAAAAATAAGAAAAAAAATGTATAAATGTTTAAACTTCAACTTTTTCATACGACTTCTGAATGCTTCAATGTTGATTGTTGTTTTAGTAATAAAGGTTGAGAGCATCTGAGGGAATGTAGCTCTTCACATACCACTACCACAACCAGTACCAGTGACTACCACTAACATCACTTTTCTAAAGTGCATAATAGAAGGTAATGTAATAGTTTAATACTTGCCAATTTTTTGCACTAATTTTTGCAAACATGTATAACACATATCACATGAGAGAGAGAATGGCTCTCGCTACATATATCGTCGTTGTATTTATCGTTAGCATTATCGTTCCTGTATATTTTGAATACATTGCCATTAAATTACTATAAAGTGTTTTGATAATAATTCTTCAGATTTGAGGTTACGACTCAAGTCTTGAGACTTGAGTTTTACATTTTACACGAGTAAAGTTAAGTCCTCTACATTATTGACAAGACAAGAGCTCACAAGAAAAGCTCACGGCTCACACAGTACAGCTATTAACTAGGTAATTGCTTTGCTCTCTGACTTAGTGGCATTTTATTGTGAACCCTCGCCCTCCTCCTCCTCCTCCTCATGCTGGATCTCTTGAATTAATGCTCAACACACATTTAACAAACAAAGCTAGACCCACAAAAGTAAATCGCTCTTGAAGTTACAATACCACCATCAGGAAATCAGGACCAGAAAGAAAATTCCAAAAAGTAATCCATAAAATATGGAAAGTATTGAATCCTAACTACGTTTTATATTTTTCCGGAAAATACAGCTATCAAAATTTCCACTGCGTATAAAACACACGACCGCTTTGTCAGACAAAAATTAACGGTCTTACCCTGTTTTGCCAAACAACTAAATTTTGGCTACTTTTAAAAACTGCTTTAGTTGAACTTTGACCTTTACCATGCAACACAGTAGTGTATATAGTTGAATAGTAGGCGTAACGCATAAAATCTCATTTCTGAAAAACAAATGGACTTATCCCGCTTTGCCAAACACCTCCTCATATATCGTCTGTAAAGAACCAAAATGTACCAAATATTACTAACATGTACTATTTTCGAGGATGATTATACATATTATTTGTGTCATTTTTGCTTATGTACTTACAAGGGAATGGTTTCACATGTAGCTCGTCGATTTCAAAAAGTTATATCTACAAAAATCAGGCTACTTCAAAATAGTGGGGATCCAAAGTAACTCGAGTGCATTTTGCGTTGTTCGGTCACAAAAGCCCGCCAAAGTTTAAAAAAATTCAAATTTTAATATTTTGCCGCCCTGTAACTTCTACAGTTGTCATCCGATTTTTATGAAATTTGATGTTTTCTTAAGTTTAAACTCTTTTCTAAAAAGAAATTTCAGGATTTTTCAAAATTCAAAAATTTTCATTTTTTCGAAAAAATTTGGAGAAAACACTGTTTCTGAGGCCTATTTTTTTCGACCTATTTTTTCGAAAAAATGAAAATTTTTGAAAAATTTTTGCTACATGTGAAACCATTCCCTTGTTAGTGTAATAATTTGCTTTTAACGAAAGAATAATAAAAACCCAGAATAATAATAATAATAAAATGACCCATATATCTAATTTAAGCTAGAATTAAAATGAGCTATGTCATAAAAACAAAATGAGAAACATGCGTCAAATGTTAATTTCAAGAGTTTTTGAAAAGCATATTACGTTTTGTTTACATATTTTTTGAAAAGTGTAAAATGTTTTATTTGTATGTTTTTGAAAATCGTAAAATGTTCTATTTATATATTTTTTAAAAGTGCAAAATATTCTATTTAAATTGTATCAATGTTTCAATAATTTTTTAGATAGTGGATATTGTTTTTAGCTACAAATGGATATGAGTCATTTTGGTTCTTCACATACGATATGTATATTATACGAAAGTTTCGTAGTCCTATAACTGGAAGGTATGGTCGTCGAGTATTGCCGCTTCAACGGCGACACGTAGATCCATCACTTTTTACTCAGTCAGTCTGCAGTATCACTTGGAAATCGCTCGAATGTGAAGATGATAATAATATATAAAGGAGAGAGATGGGTGAAGATTGAACACATAAAACTGTGTAAGAGGTAATAATGTGCCTCTATCAATTACAAGTTGACGTTGACGCTATAGACTTAACGGCAGGTATGAAAGTACATAATATGAAGGATGAAGCCCTGCAACGTTACAAATTACACATGCAAATTCTTCATTTTTTTAAAGGTGTATACTCTCCAACTAAACTACTCAGCTAAACATCTAGTTATGACCATCACCATTCACCATACACTCTTTGTCTGCTCTCAAGTCCAAGTGAAAAGAAGGATCGTAATCTGATCTGTGCGAAGACTACCATTCATGCATAGAGATTCAAGAAGAGAATAAGACCCCTCCAGTATTTTACTTAAGGAATGATGGAAAAGATCCCAATCACAAAAATCACAATGGGAAAACTAATACTTTACAAGTAAGAACTTTTTTTAAGGTGATAGTGATTTCGATTTTGATGACCGGCCCCGATTACTGCCCTCAATGAACGAATGGAGAACAAAATATATATAATGAAATACTCTATTTAATTTTAATAGTATTTAAGTTATTTAGTTCAAATGCCAGTGCTCTAGCTCTTCCCTGGCGATGCAATGCGTCGGACTATTGTTCGACTTGTGGCCTGTGAAATGGTTCTTCCTTTGTTGTGCTTTGAAAGAGGGTTTTTGTTTGGTATTGGCATTGGGCATTGGTGAGCATATAAGTTATATACATTATGTTTATGTTTACAATAATTAATACTGTGATCATTATTTATATGGCAAATTCATTATCTAGTCACATCCGTTTAAATTTCAAGTTTTAATTTAAATTTGATGTCGATAAGAACATAATAATAATAGTAATAACAACAACTACTTACAAGACCATCCATGTCGACGTCGATGTGAACTATTCTATATTGTCTTATGGATGCGATGTGATTAAAATTATGAGCTTATTCACCTACAAAAAGGATATTTATATACCTTCTCCCAACAACAGTCTATATACACTTTGGCTCTTCTTTTTGTTTACGTTTTCGTTTGGTTAGACTCTGTATAAATAATGTGTGCACTCGTAGTCGTAATCCGTAATTGCCTGTGTTTCTGTTTCTATTAGTACCAGTTTACTATCCAACTAATTTGTCCGTTCGAGTCCCCCCTTGTAATTATTATCCACTCTAAATAACTGTTAACTCTGTTAAAAGCTCACTCCTTAATGCCAAGTCTTCACAGTTAACAGATATATACAGGGCACGTGTCATTGTATTGTGCAGATAATAATATTTCATTCAATTTTCCTATTGTTGTTCTCTGTCATCCTGAAACGACTTGTATGACTATACGGTACGGACTACGAATGACGAACGAAGACGGAATTCAAATTGTGAACACATACCTACACAACACACAACATAAAAGATAAAACAACCTCAGAATATAATCAGTATAAGAGCCCAGAGCATTTATTTTATTATAACCACATACAATTACTTACAATAATAATACAACCACCCAGGATTTACTATTGTTGTCTTCGCCGTTCCTCTCACATATTTGTGGTCGTTGTTGGTTGTGGTATGGTTCTTTGATGGGGGGAACAGAATGGCTTATAAAATGGCAGTATACATAATACATACTTACCTACCTACGCATATACACAAGTAATTTGTAAGTGTGAAATCCGACTCCGAACAGAGCATCTAACTGGTAAGATATTCCCACAGATAGTATTAGATAATTGTAAATATATAACGCATAATATATTTACACAATTTTATACTGGTAACCTAACCTACCTGTATGTGAAATGTGAATATGTAGGTACTTATTTGCATTACACACGCGTGTAGAGTGTAGAACTGTAGAATTTGTCTGTTACTCCTTATCACTATCTCCCTACAACGGACAAGAACTAATCTAATCTAAACTGTAACGAGAAACTTATAAGTAAACTACTTAATGACCGTCGCCATATACTTAGAATCATTTATTATTGCTTTTTTATACCGTCACAAACTTCCTTCTCTGATCATACGTACGGGGCCGGATAATACGGCGAGCGCAGGCAGCCCCCGCTGCTTGAAATTTCAAAAAACATTTAAATGGAACATTTTGCATTTTTGCAGTTTTTAAAAATATGTAAAACGAATATATTGACTTTTCAAAAACATGCAAAATAAAACTTTTTGTAAATTTCAAAAACATGCAAATAAAATATTTTCCACTTTTCTCAAAACACGTAAATAGAACATTTTGAACTTTTCTGAATCAAGTTAAAAGAACATTTTGCACTTTTCTAAAACATGTAAATACAAAATTTTTGCTTACCATAGAAAATCATCAATAAAATCTAAATGGGGGTTTTCGTATGGAACAAATTGCTGCCTAAAAGCAATTCCTTCGTCCGGCCCTGCATACACACGGCTACACAAGCAACCAGCAAAACTAATGTCAATTAATGAACACATCATTAGAGATCATATAGAGATAACTACCAACTTTGAAAAGTCAGAACCAGCCAGGCTCAAAAATAAAGGAAGTTAAGGAAAACCTGGAAAACTAAAAGAAACTTACAGCCATCAGCCAGCCAGCGCAGTGGCCAGTGCCAGTAAACAATTATTTTTACGTTTTTGTCGTTTCGCGCTCTCCTTGCCGCCTCTTATTTAAAGGACCTTCATAACTTTGTAAATTAGGGAATTAAATAATATTATCGCACAAAGATAGGTCTGGAGGACTACAAGGAAACTTCCAGTCACCTACTTGTTTCTGATTGTGATAAAAATAAGTTATTACCAATCTTAATCAATTTGTAATCGTAATCGTCATCGTAATGGTCGTGAGAAAAAACGTGTGGAAAACGAAGTAAGTTCACGGATTCAGAATACGCACAAGTTTTTTAAGGAGTCGGTGCTCAGTTTCAGTGTGATACTGATGAGTCGAGTAGTGTGTTAGTTTGGGAAATATGTAGAATAAAATCATGGTAAATGTGATATTATTATCATGTAGATACAGCTATTGTATGACGGGTTTCTCGTTCGTCACTATTTTTACCGTAACCGTCAACCGTATGACTCACTATGAGGAAGAAAGGAAATAGAGGCACTCACTAGTCAGAGAGCACGCAATTTTTATATTTATATAATAATATAATGTAGCTTGAATTAGAGGAACCGTTATCTGTAATTACATCTATAATGTGCATTAAAGCATCAAGTGTGTACTTACGGATCATAAGTACTATATACGTGTCCCTAGCCTTCGTTCGTATCATTTGTAAATCCAACAACAATAATGTCAAACAATAAAATCTGGAATTCCATGTCAAAGTCGCATTTGCTCATACTTAAACGTGTAATAAAAGAAACAAGGATCTTCTCATAAAATATTCTCCTAGACTATTATTATAAGGTAATTTAAAAAAATTATTATTATACCTACATGTAGGCACTCATATACTAATAAATTTATGACAGGATTCAAACTCACGCCCGGGGAAGAACGTCTATATATTACTTTAAAGCTATATACTAATAAATTAATTACTCAATTACCAATTATACCAAGGTATAAGTATTCTATACTTTTCTTTTACCCACCATTAAACTTTTCCTATTAAATAAGTATAAGTAATATAACGTTCCTGTGTCTCCGTCTCCGCAGTGGAATAATCCGTAATCTTTTTTTAAATGTAATAAATCTACTATCTACATAAATATGCTTGTGGACTGTGCTTAAAAGTAAAGTATAATGAACCTGCTAACTGCTATATTCGCGTTGACTACGTCAAATGTTCTTGATGACTTTTAAGCTCTAATAAAATAGTTGAGTATTTTCTTTAAGTATCACACATTAAGTAGAGTACACTTGCGGATACAACAGATATGTGGGTAGTACATATTATATAGATATCCGTGGAGGAATAAATTAATAATAATATATCATTTACTATTATAGTAGTAATTAGCAATAAATTAGTTGACCTACTCACAATAATTCCAATTCACATTCGGCATTTAGAGACTATAGAGGAAATACGGTATACATACATGTGGACATGTATTTTAATTACCTGTATTTAGTTTAGTACATGCCTCCGGATGGAATGTGTATGTACCTATACCTACTTGCATTCGAAATTGAAATATACAATCGAATGCCAAGTGCCAATTGCCAATGCGTGAGTCTTAATGTTATAAACATTTTGCCTACCTATACACTTATGTACGAGACTAACCCCAACTGACATGCATGACAATCCGCCAAGGCCAAGCGTCAGCATAAATCATATAATGATTGTGCATTGATTGCGATTAGTAAAATTTGCTACTGTGTAAATTACAAATTCCATTGACTATTTTACAAATTAACAAATTAGCGGATTGGAATTCCAAATTTTATTTGCGCACATACTAATGATATGATTGCCACATATGAAGTTATATTTGAAGGTTTATTTTAATGAATCGTAAAAATCTTAATCTCAAATTTCATTGTTGTATAGTGTATTCGAGTTGGAGTGGACGAGAAGGACGCAAATATATGGGATTTGCACGGATCTACTTTCTTATTACATTATACGTTATTCATAATTCCAAGTCAGGTTTTTGAGTTTGACTTTCGACAACGAGAATGACCAAGACCAAAGAGCCAACTTACAAAGTATGAGAAGAGAGAACAGGTAGGTTGTTGTTGTTGTTCCTGTTCCTCTACCTACATACTACTACTTACTCGTAGGACATGTTGTTGCCCACTGAACTTGTATAAGCATAACAACTAACATGTACAAACGCAAACGTTGTTGATTGTTGATGAGGAAAAGTTTACTAGAGGAAAAATTGGAGTTGGAGTTGAAATTGGAATGTACTCGTTTCGTAGTCTCTCTCTCTTAGTATATTTGTATTTTAATGAACGCCCAACAAATTTAACATGGAGCATTAGAATTCAGAATGCGTACAAAATGGAGTAATTAAATGATGTCAGACTGTGAAAATGACTACATTACTCTAGTTTTCTCAGGATTCTTAGCGTGTGGTTCGCCTAATGAATATATCAATTGTCTTATAATTATTATAAGATTATTACAGGTATGCTACAGAGCTCGAGTCTTCGCCGTCCTCGGTCCTGTCCACGGTTATATAGAAGGATATTAATGGGGAGGCGAGGTAACATTTCTTCTCCTTTTTAATAATTATATAAATATGTATATACATGTACTATATATCTTCAATTTCAAGTCAAAGTCAGTCAAATTTCTGTAGAAGATTGAACTGAGGAGGATCTCGCATTTTGTATTTGAAGAAGCAGTACCCATCATTTCATTCTCATTCGTTATGTTTAGAATATTCTATTGTCTATCTGTATACCTACATACCGCTACTGAAGAAGCAAACTTGCCGATCTCCACTTCACGCTAAAAGCAAAATTTCCAATCTCCTTTTTTTGACTTCGGCATTCTCATTTTCTACAACGCACCATGTAGATGATATTACAGGTGACTCTGTTTGGAAGCCATGGGCTTGGTACTATTGCATCTTCAAAGATGAAATGTCTTTCATAATGTGCAAATATAATTCCTCATGTAATAAGGGTCATTAGTATTTAGCGATTAAGAGTTTTTTTCGCTTCTGTCTAGTATGTGACAAAAATTAGGGAGGCACTTCTACTTCTTGGGCATAGTCTTAAAATCCTCGTGAACCTTATCTAGAAAATACTGGGAGTACCTACTAGAGATTACTCGTCGTCGTGTCTATACTGCCATGTAATTAATGGTTTGTACGACATATGTATGTGTGAGCTTTATACATCCATTTAAACGTTATGTACGAAGCTATGGAGTGAAATGATGAAAGTATTTAAGTTTTTATTGTCTCTCTAAGACGCTCTTCCCACTTGCTCTTGAGTACTGACTGACTCCTGCCTCTTCCGAGCGAGCATGTGGGCTTTCAACAAGAACTCAGAAGTCATGTCATAGTGAAGATATAAAAAAGGAGGAGAAGAAGAAGAATTGAGCAAACAAACGAAGAAGAAAAAAAAGCGAACACAAAAGAAGATAATTGAGACAAAGGTTTTAAGATAATACACTTACTCGGTAGTAGACGTAGCATTGACATTTGCTGCAGTGGACGAGGAGGCCGTAGTGGACGACTCATTGTTGTTGTTGATGATGGAGATGATGGGCTTTCCAGATCCAGAAGAAGTGGACGCGGTGGCTGTGGCTGGGACGGCAGTTGCATTAGGAGCAGACTTGCTCGTCGTATTTGAGATGACACTAATGGCTGATAAGGAATTGACCGTGCTCGCAGTGGACAGTGTCGCCTCCAATGGTTTTTTCTCACTCAGCCCTTTCTGCCAACTCTGAAGAACACTCCGAATTTCTGGTTTGGATGGATTTAGCCCATTCACACTTCCGCTTCCCACACTTATACTACTACTCACACTACCACTCCCACCACTCTGTGACGGAATTTCCGTCACGATGATTTCATTGCTGAGCATATTTGCTGTCACTATGACGGACGGACTTGGACCAGTGATTGCATTTCGCGGTGGTTTGGGTGGGGGTGGAGGCTGCTCCTTCTTCTTGGTCAGATTGTGATTTTGAATGCTTGACTCCCGTAATTGTTGAAGATTGCTCACGCTGATGGAGCCGATGCCTATGTTGGTGTTAGTGTTATTAGTAGGAATGTCACCGCCTTTTGGGATGAGATTCTGCTGACCTTGGTCTCGATCTCTGTCCACAGTGATTACATTATTCGAATTATTGAAATTCGAAACTCCAGACGCTGCGACCGCCGTTGATGGAGACACGTCGATTTTATGAGGAGGAGGAGGATGATTGTGTTTAGTGCTCCCAGATCCAATGGTGGGGATGGATGAGACGAAGGACGGAGGGTTGACGGACGGTAAGGATTTATTGTGATGACTCTTGAGTGCATTGGCAGCAGACGCAGCCGAGATAAGATTTTTCTTCTCAATGATAATCACGTTAGTGGTATTACTATTATTGTTGTTATTGTTGTTGGTATTATTATTTGTGAGACTGCTATTATTGCTGGAGGGGGGTGAGGGGGAGGAGGACGTGTCTTCAATACTTAGGATTGACTTGGGTTTTAATTTACTCAGTTGAAGCTGGGGCATGCTCAGGGTGCGCTGACGCGGAGACACGAAATTGACTCTCTTCCCACCACCCTCCCCACTGTCACCCAGGTCATCGGAGGATTTCCCTCGGAGCTCACGGTCCCTCTCCCGGTCCCGGTCCCGACTCCGAGCCCTCTCCCGACGGTTCGCATTGTGACTGTGACTCGTGGTGGTGGTGGTGGACGGTCCGTTCCCACCCCCACTATGATGACCATTCAAATTATGACTCCCACTAATATTTCTGGTATTATTTAAACTTATGGTACTCGTGCTCGTATTTTTATTATTATTTATTTTACTAGGATTATAGCTGTTATTGTGAGTGAGATAGTAGTCTTTGGTGGAGTGATGATCCCCGTTGACGTCGAATTCATTGTCGAGGAGCGGAGCGGACGGGGGTCTGTCCCGGTCTTTTGTACCAATTCCATGTGACAGAGAGGACTTCTCCTCCGCCGGTGTTTTTAGATTGTCTAAGCTCCCATTTTTATGATTGTGATTATGATTATGGCTATGATTATGATTACTTGCATAGCGATTATTATTGTTACTATTATTACTACTACTATTATTGCTTCCTACGTTGAGGAGGGTTGGGGTGGAGGACTGTTTATTCATTTTGAGTGTACTACTACTATTTGTGGTGTGGGAGTTGGAGGAGGATGTTAGCGTGGATGTGTAGGTTGGGATGCCGAGACTATGGCTGAGCGGTCCGGAATTTTTTGGCGGTTGATTATGAACCAAGGCGACCGTAGTTCCTTGTTCTGGGACGGAGGCGGACAGTTGCTGATGCGGGAGGCGCTTCATACTGTTCCCGTTGTGTCCATTTGTACTCACACTATTACTGCTACTACTACTATTACCGGCACCGTTCCCGGTTCCGATTGGGTTTGAGGTAGGGATTCCAGTGGATGTGGAATGTGGTGAACCGATTCCACTCCCATTTAAACTACTACTATTATTGCTACTGTTATTACTAACACTGCTACTATTATTATTATTATTATTATTACTACTAATATTTGTGGATGGTAGATTACTACTATTGTAGGAAGAACTGATTGGGAGACGATTACTCGGTGAAACAGGGATTCCAGAGGAGCCATTACTTGCCGTCGGAAGTCTGGAGGATGATAAGCTGGGGATTTTTGAACTTCTGTGCATTGTACTGGATCCAGTGGACTGACTACCTTGGAGGGATAATTTCGACTGTTTAATACTACTGCCCGTACTTGCAGGGAGCGTATTACTATTCGACATGTGGCCATGATGACCATTGATACTCCCTATCCCCGTCGTGGATGCGGAAGTGTGTTGAGCGGACGCCGAGGACGAGGCTGAGAGTGCAGTGGAGACAGAGTGGTGAAGATTACTCACACTGTGTAAGTTATTTGCCATATTTTTGACTTGTTGATTGAATGTTTGTTGCTGCTGCTGTTGGATTTGGATTTGGGACTGTGATTGTGATTGAGATTGAGACAGCATATTATGTGATTGATTCGGCATGGGAAGGGTGTTTGTATTTAAAATAATGCCATTACTCCCGCCAAGTCCAATCCCAATATTCTGATTGTGAGCAGAAACACTATTATTATTGTTATTATTATTATTTGTAATGAGGGCGAGTCGGAGACCAGCACAGAAGCGCTCAAATGTTAACATCCCGTCCTGCGGCGTCACTTTCCTTAGGAAACCCATGACACCCATCTTTATGAGTGGCTCAGCTCCCGTTGTTTTCCCATTTGTTCCATTTGAACCATTCGGATCCGTCTCCCATCTCGACTCAATATCACTCAGACGGATTTTCCCTTGTTTCTGGTCGTCGAGGATATCGAAGAGGGTTCGCATGGACTCCACTAGTGTTTGGGGAAGACCCTCTGTTTCTGGAAGGCGATCCCGTTCTCGTTCGCGTTCGCGTTCTCTGTCACGGTCGCGATCTCGATCTCTCATGTGATGAGTGTGATAGATCGAATTTGGATTCGGATTGTTGATGATATTATTGTTAGGGGGAAACTGGTGTTGTTGTTGTTGCTGCTGATTCTGATGAACTGCAGATGTTGAGGAGGGCGGTGGTAACGTTTTCTGTTGCTGCTGAGTCTGCTGCAACTGCTGACCATGTCCATTCATGGTGTTCACATTCACGCTCTGAAGATGATTTGTGGTAGTGCCATAAAAATTCTGCTGCTGCTGCTGTTGCTGCTGAGTTGATTGTTGAAGTGGGGGATGATGGATATTATTGGAATTCATTGTGGAATTCACTGGAATGCCTCCATTGTTATAGTGTGAGGATGACGAGGCGTATGACTTGGTCATCGTTCGTTGTTGTTGTTGTTGCTGCTGCTGCTGTTGAAGTTGCTGTTGCTGATGTTGGTAGTGTATTTGTTGCTGCTGCTGTTGTTGTTGCTGGTGTTGATGGTGAAAAATAGTTTGATGATGTGACTGAGTGTGAGAAGAATGATGAGACAAAGTTCCTACATGATTAGCCCCACCAGGACCAGGACCAGGGCCAGAGCCAGCATTATGATTAGGATGATGATAGTAATTATTGGCACTGCTACTCGAGTGATGGGCATGGGCTAATTGTATATGGGACGTGGAGTTGGAATTTGTATTTTGTTGGATTTGCTGTTGCTGCTGAATGGCTTGACCACTGGTCAGAGTTTGTGTTTGATGGACATGGTGCTGCTGCTGTTGTTGTTTGGTGGTAAGAGTGGTGGAGGAGGTCGTATTACTACTCAGAATATTTCCATGATGTGTGGAATTTGCATTGGAGCCACTCCCGTGACCATGACCATGATGTCCATTTCCAATCCCAATCCCATTTCCGTTACTACCATTCACACCACTGCCGCCGCTGTTGCCATGGTGGGAGGCGGAGGTTGGGATGAAGGAATTTGTTGGACGGAGAATGTGTGAGTTGGAGGATGTATGATGACCTGACGTCCCACCTGATCCTCCAAATCTTCGCTCCATTTTATTAATGAATAAACACTATATTTATTACTGCTATACTCCCGTGTTTACTTTTCTGTCCTGACTGATCCAATTTCGAAAGTAGTACAATCAAAATCGATATCGAAATCAAACGTGTTGTACTGTATTTAAAATGTAAATACCTTCAGTTTCTCTTAATTGCGGAGCACTTTCCTATCTGCTCTGATTTGAAGGTCTCTCAGGGCACTATATATGTTGCACCTCCTTTGTCTTTGCTCGTCCTTGTATCATAAATTGAATCCTCAAAATCTAAATTGCGACACGGGATCACGGATACGGAGCGATGGCAATGAGGAGAGGACGAGAGAGAAAGGACTCTGACTTGTGAAATGCACCAAATTCTTGTGAGTGCTACGGGTCAAGTCAGATGACGAGCTAGAATGCGGATGACGACGATGAAGTGTACGCTCGCCGACATGGTTTAATGACCAAAGCAATGATGTAGTAGGTAGTTTACACAGCTTATAATGTATATTCAGTATAAGGCAAAGGACACGAGTTTTCCCTATAAGTTGACTTTACCTACTGTGGTGTGAACTCTCTGAAAAAATGGGGATTGGAATACTAAAAGATAGAGTGTGTTCGTGTGGAGATTGTCACCAAAAAATATCAATTGTTCAATTATTTATATTGGAATTGTGGGGAAGACAGGATTGGGCATGATGCGACGAAACACCCAGAGATATCACTTAAAATTCAAATTTAATTCCACAAATATTTGTTGACCAGATACGTCTTCTATATTGCATGCCACGACACAATAAAGGTATAAGGTTTAAAAGTATTTTTTCTTCTCTCCTACTATTTTTTTATCTGTTCTGTTCTGTGTGTTGTGTGTGTACAAAAATGAAATAGGAAATTATAGGGATGTCGTGCGTGGCTCTCACCTCAAGATATGGATACACATGTTGGTGTCAGCTTGAATGTTGATAGTTTGGATCAAATTTATTAACATGCGAATCAAATGATGAGGAAACTCACGCAGAGTTTGTTCACAGTGTAGGTAGACGCAGGTTAACGTGAAGGTAGAGTATAGAAATCTTTGGGCCGTTTATATTCCACACGAAGAAGAAGAAGGAGATGAAGCTGAGTCGCTGAGTGTGTGTGTATATAATATCTCTTTTCTTTTCTATCTGTATACTTGAGATTCAAATTCAGACTTCAAGTCAATCGCTGATGGTGTTGTTTTTTTTTCTTACTTCTTTCTTTCCTTCACCTCTTCTCTATATAGTGAGTCTAAGTGCACTGATTCCAAGTGCTAGGAGAGATGGAGGCGGACAAAAAGTGAACAGGCACAACAAAACAAACCATCCTGTCCAACTGATCTTGAAAACGACAGATCAGCAAACAAAAGAGCGACAAACTGGTTCACACACAAAGTCAAACCTCATCATATATCTTTGTGGTAATTTCATTTTCGAAATTATTGTGGGCACTACTCAATCTTGAGTCGGGTACACGGACGGAGCACACAGAGGCTCTCTTCTACGGAGCGACAGTGAGAGAGAGAGAAACAAAAAAACTTTTATACGGCAAAGTGGCATGCGAAGAAGTGGAAGTAGAAATGAAATCTCTCACGGCTTCTTTCTTGATGTTGAGATGAGGATTGGGTTTGGGGAATTGTGTCTTGTAGTAGTAAGTTGGTTTTGAGTTTTGAGCTCAAGATTGTGGCTCCAATAATGAGAACGATTCAATGAGTAAATTATACTGTGAAATTTCATTTCGTTAACATCAGACGTAGGTCAGAGGAACGAATTTATTATGCTTTTTTACGCTTAGTCATAATCATAATTTCTCATATTACTTGCAAAGTAATTTTTTTACCCTCCTTCTGTCCCCCCTTCGTCTCTTCTGTCTCCTTTCTTAATTTGTGAGCTCCCTCTGCTCTACTAATGACTAATAATTGTTATTATATTATTATTGTGAGCTGTCTTCGTTTTCGTCGTGAAACTCCACGCACAATATTATTACGCACAATGGAATATTGAGAAGTGTGGTCAAGATGGATTTGGTGTGTTTTCGTTTACATCTTGAGCTTTTTTGGATTTGGATTAATAGGATTATTTTATTTTTATATATATTTTGTATTTTTCAGATTGAAATTTAACTTGACGTTGAGTGAGTGACTTGAGAAAGTTGGTGGTTTTGGAAATCCCTTCCAAATAGTGCGAATTTGGACTCCAATTCAAATGGTTTGAATGGTAATGATCAAAATAATAATAAAAATTTATTTCAAATTTTTTAATGTCTAAATTATATTATGGTCTCTTTTTTTCTCCTTCCTTTTCGTTTCATTCGTCATCTTTCCTTTCCCCTTCCATATTTGTCACATTCTTGCGCATAATATACATATGATTAAAATTTTAAATGTATTATTTATGATAATCCAAGTTTCCCATAAAAATAAATTAGTTCACCGCCAACCGCAACGCTCGATTTTGGCATTCACGAATTCACAATTGCTAATTGACAGAGCCGCCTCAGTCTCCATAGACTTCTAGTCTCTGTAGTTAGTTGTTAGTTTTGTATTATGTATATAGACTCGTCAATTTCTGTAGCCGATGTCTGTAATATATTACGCTATGTTATATGGTTATTATTATTACCTTTACATAATTATGTAATGAGATTACAGGACGAAGGAGTAGGTATAGGCAAGTAGGTAGTTCACAAACTCACAACTTGTACATAATTACATAGACTATTATTATGATTATTATTATTATTACTGTGCTCAGAAATTCGCAATTTGGAATTGTACTGTGGCTTGTTTGTTATGTGGGCTTGCGTATTATGGGCACTATTACAAAGGTACTTCTTGGCTCAATTTATTTTTCAATGAAAAATATGGAACGAGAATGACAGTTTGTTCTAAATTCTTGGAATTCCACAGACAGGAACTTTTGTATAATATTGTACGACGGTGTACATATATAAGTATAGTCAGTGATTGTCACTTCAGGTCAAAAAGCAAATCATATCAAAATTCAAAAATATCGACATCACAGTTACTTCACTTGGTCAGCTGTTCCTTTTTGGTGTAGTATTTTTCGGTTGCTATTTTATATTGCTATTATTATTGAAAGAACTGAAACTGACTGAAATATAATATTTTATTATTATGAATACAAAATGACAGCAAAAGATTTTACAGTGTGTCAATTGTCAATGCATTGATTCCTTCAGAACTTGAGAGAGAGCACGTTCCCTAGAATTTATCATTATTAAAATCTCAATTTTTGATTTAAAATTCCTTGAGCTGATGACTGTATGACTGACTGGGAACTGTTCTGGTGATGTTCATTGTTATGATGTTGGTTTGGTTGTAAATACAAAATACTTTGTATCTAGATAATATTGTATAATAATAATATATAGCAATAGCAATACTCTCTCTCTGTGGTGGTGGTGTGTGTATGTGTGTGTGTACTACGATGAACGATCAAGATCAACAATAGCAATTTTTTTTTTCAAACAAAATTTACATTCATTTTCTTGTCATTATTATCACGTCAGTTTTCATCACAAATCACGATTCACAATCACTTTGTTAATCGTCTGTCATGTCATGTCAGTCTGACAAATTTCTCAAAAGTACCATCACCATTTGAACTTTTTTTTTGTTTTTATCACATGCAAAGTTTTTGAATCCTTTCATATGCAAATTACTTCTTTTGAGAATTTTGAATTTTCTTTTGTGGTACGTGCGAAGGGATATTAACTATATTAACACTAACTCAGACTCCGATGTACATCAGTTGTTGGAGTTGGGATCTTGGCGTAAGTCAGCCAGCCAGCTCAGTGCCAGGCCAGTACAGGTAATGCCTATGGAAAACGTAAAAAAACTGCAATATCTGTAAACTGCTGCAATGCACTGGTGTGTATCAATGATCAGTCCCCGCGACAGAGAACAGGCAGAGAGAGAAAGATTTTCCGACACAAACGTAACCGCACAATTTCTTTTTAAAATGTATAGAGCTCAAAATGCAAAAAAGAAAAAAACGAAAACGACTGCTTGACTTTTGTACAATTGTCAAAAGTAAAAAATAAAAATGATAAAGGTGTTTTTTTAGAGGTTCCGCTTTTTAGAGCTACTTAACTGTGTGAGACCCTTGGCAAATGTTATTTTATTTTTACTGAAGCACTCACACAATCAGTGTTTATTTTTTAATGCAGTCATAATAATAATTCTATTCAACATTCAACAAAAAGGAAAAACATGTGGAGACGACGGATTTGGCACGTCCACGTTTTTGACGTTATGAACTTTGACGTATGTATAATAAAATAATAGCTGTACACCCAATGCCAATAGCCAATCGAGACTTGAACTATGGAATATTTATTTATTATTTTTTTAGCGTGGGATGATTAAACTGTGAGTGGAGTACAAGAGGAAGTTCCCTCAGCAAACACTGTCGTGGATGAGCACTTTTGATGTTTTTTTAAAAGAGTAAATTGTTCAGGTGATAAATGATTTTTGAAGTTTGACTTTTTTTTTTGATTATAGGAAATTTTGATGACGAGTCTCAACACAATATTTACATATCCTCGCCCGTCTATATTATAGTAGAGGCAAAAATAAGATCACTCTTAATAGTGCTGGGTCAAATCCGTGAAGGGAGAAACCAAAGTTTCGGAGTGAGTGGTATGTTCAGTAATGAGGAAGACCCACCAACAAGAGTCAGTCTCAACTTCTTACATTCTATGTAACGACAACGACAACGAGGGCCGAGAGAGAGACACTAAAATAATAACAAGGAACGCTTGCTCACAATTACAATAACGACCGTCCAACGGACTGTCTAAACCAAACTACCAAACCAAACCAAACGGCAACCAACCAACCAACTACCAACCCTCGAGTTTGCACGAGGTCTTCGCTCGTCTTGAGAAAACGCGTCTTGGAAACTTCTGCCGTGTTTGTATATCTATGTGTGTGGAGTAGTGCCCCAACTGCCTTATCCTCAAATCCTCAACAATAATAATAAGTCTATCGAGTGGTGGTTACTCCTTGACTGACTGACTGTTGAGCCGTGGAGCCGCGAAGCCATGGAACTTCTTGGCTGATGCTGATGCCTGATGCTCTTAGCATATAATATATATCCTCTCGTATATATTCATCGTCTTCGTCTTTCTTCGTATTCCTCTGTATATACGCTAGTAAGAAAAGGAGGAGAAAAAAATTTCCGTCTTAAGAAGTTCTTTTCTCTTGAGTAACCTTAATACTATCCACCAACGACAACGACTAACTACCACACTGTACACATGGGACGATGGGACTCAGTCACACAGCGGCGCTATATACTACTCCTATAGGTAGGCAGTATACACAGAGCAAAGCTCACTAGTCAGACAGATGTGATGCTCCACACTCCAAGAAGAACTTCTTCTTCTTCTTCTTAAACCGGCCGAGGACCATATAGAGAATACAAGAGAGACAGAGACAAGATGTAGTACAGCACTTGTTGTATTTTCTATTGTATAGCCAAAGCCAAGGAAGGGAAGCATTCCAATTCCTAGTCCACCTTGCTTACCTGCTCTCTCGTCTCGTCTGGCTCAGGATTTTCTTTCCCTTATATTATTTTCCCTTCCAATGTAGGTACAGAGTTTGTGAGAGAGAACACCATTGCCATTGTGTACTACACTGAGCACAGCAGTGTGGTGCCCTATGTATGTTTTACGCTCGTAGAGATAGTAGACTTGTACAGATAGTACAATGGAGAAGGCGAGAGGAGCAGAAAGGATCATAAAAAGGAAGCCTCTCTCTCTAAAGTCTGAAAGTAAGTGCAATGTAAATGGGTTCATGTTATTCGTTAGTGAGAAGTTGAGAGCATAGTTTAGTTAGTATATAGAGATAAAAAACCTCGGAGGGAAGGCGGTTGGCTGAATGTTGATTGTTGGTTCCTGTCCTTCCTTGCTTTACATACTCCAATCTCCAGTGCCAGAGCCAGTGTCTCCTAGGCTCCTAGGCCTAGACAGACGGCTTGTACATAGTGGATAATGGGGAGAATCCCTATACAAATGAGTGCATTTTAAATGCATATATCTATTATGTACACACGAGAATATATTACAGATATTCCCTCGGTATTACATATATAATTGTCTATAAAATAAATATACCGAGTTGCTCGGCTCTTTTTTATTTACTCTTTACTCTTTTATCGTAAATAGTGCAGTAAAGTGTAAACTGTCTCTATATTCCGTATTTACACTCTTGAAATGTGAATTGAAAGTAAGCTTGACTACTACACTATCTGTATACTATACCTATCAAGTGCCGAGGACACTTGTGGAGCTACAGTAATCTCTGTGCGTACGGCACTATCTATCCGTATTACTACCACTACAGCAGACATAAAAAATGAAGATACTATCGCATTGGAATTGGACCCCGAATCAGATGGTGGTGCACTTATTTTTTTCTTGTATACTCAGTGCTCAGTGATTGTCATTCTCTTTACAGACAGCAACAGAGACAGTGGAGGGATGCCTTTTGCCATTGCCATAAGGTTTGCATATCTGTACAGCAAGGCTTTAGAAACGCAAGACTGTTGTACTTTTAGCCCCACGTATCTTGGATCTTGATGAGGATTGCATTGGCATTGGCTGTTATGCTGTGTATTAAGAGCCTAGCCTGACATTATGGTCATGGAGGCACTCACTGACTACGCAATATTATGATGTGTAAGGAAACTTGTCGTTAAGCCAGGCTAATGTCTGTATCGTGGAACCTCCTTTGGATTGGGTCTTTGATAATTTGGGTAGCCTCTGAGTCTCCCAGCAGTCCCGAGTTGGAGTTGGAGTCAATGTGTAAATGCATTTAACTTGTTCTACGGTTGAATTTCAGTTTGTTCAGCTTTAAAGCGTCCCATAGCTACTGCTACTACTACTACTTGCTACTCCTCAACGAGAACGACGGTGGTGGACGGTGGACTTAGTACTAAGGATGATAAAGATTTACTTGTTTTCTTCCTCGCTCAGCATCAGTCCACGTTAATAATGCTCAAGAGAGCAGGGTCTCCCCTCCGTCTTCTTCTGGATGGTTGATGGTCAGCAGGCAGCAGAGACACTGTACTACTCCCAAGTCCCAACTCCCAAGACCAGCACCAGACTAACAAAACAAGTAGGTGGCTGCCAGATCCTCAGCTCGTCCTTAGAATCTGTGTATCATCGAGTGGATGAGAGAGAGAGAGATAGAGGCATTAGGACGTAATTACCATACCATATAATCATACAGGGACGCACATATCCGACCAGATCCACAGTGGATGATGATTTTGAAGTGGCATAGGTATGTATCTTTAATCCTCCATGTACGATTCATTAGTTTCAGTTATTAGGTGATCTGATGCCGAAGCCGAAGTGGAAGTCGAGCTGCACAGAGAATTCTATACACTTGACTGTGTATTCTCTTGTGTTGGGTGCATTGTTGGAGCATTGTTGAAATTGTTGTATGTACTCCATTGGTCACAAGATACGGCGGCTGCTGCTCCTGATTTCTCACTACATTGCTCCTACACAGAGTTGTATCTAACGTACTCGAACGGACTCATATCACAGCTCTCTCATTGTTGGAGTTGAAGCTGATCTTGGTCTCGGTCTCGGACGTATGACTTTACTATAATTTTCAGAGGGCCTCTAGGCGTAGCTTATTCCATATTCCTGGTCCTCATCGTGGTAGATAATATGTCAGTTTGAGTTTGATTTTGATATGCATGGGATGGCGATGGAGTACGATACCAAGTTTGAAGTTCCTATTCTTCCTTATGATCCTGGGACACAACACCAGGATCCTCTCCTACGGATGCTTGGACTTGGACAGAGATGTAATAATATATTTAGGATCGTGAGGGGACAGAGAGTTAGATCGACGTACCTACCAATAACAAGAGTCCCTGCTCCCTATATCCTTCATTAGCTAAAAATCCTAAAAATCCATCTGTGTAAAAGTAAAATTTGTAGGGCGAAAAGAAGGAGCAATTCTCGTATTCTACAACAGATCAGAACTTGTGTCTCCTTCAAAAACTCCCATTGAAAAGCAAACAGTATGAGTCTCTCGCTCAGAATTTACTATTACAATATAATTACAATCAGAATGAGCCTCGCGATGTTGTTGTGCTGTGTTGGACTGGTCCGCTGCGATGCCATTGCTATAGATGTGTCTTGTCTTGTGTGTGCCTCTCTCAGAGCAGTTAAGGTAGGGCTTCTTAGATGACCCAGTTCGATGACCTCCTGAGAAAAAATAACGGTCAGGACTGATTGGACGTCCCAATCCTTCACGTGTTTCTTGTATATTATGAATAATGTGTGTGTGAGTGTGTGCACACACTCATCGGAATATGTATCTCTGTATATATTATTGTAATTGTGACCCACAGTTGTTGTGTTGTAGGGGAGATACGCACCTTTAGATAACAATCTGTGTACATGCATTAATCCCTAATACGTTCTTGTAGAGCGTAGTCTTGATCAATACATGTATATGTATGTGCATTGTGTCTCCCTCCATTTACATATTGAATTGTGCTCAAGCTCATTGAAGGGAGAGAGAGAGAGAGAATGAAAAACCTTGGGTTAATATTTGTGTAGGTAAATAATTCATACAAAGAGTGAGTCAGTGCACATCTGTTCCGTGCATACAGGTAGGTGGCTACATAGCATACCCTTTTAGTTGTAATAAATTGCACGCACTATAGAAGTATGGAATGGAGTGTAACTTCCAGGATACAAATTAATTCATTTCAGTCAGTGTCCATGCCAATTTTCATATCCACATCCATGGGGCTCTCTCCGTAACAACATGCTGCTACTTATTCTTGCGCGAACTATGCGGATTAAAATACAAGTTGAGAGTTAAAGTTGTTAAGACAGTTTTAAAAGATTGTGTGCCAAGGGTACTTCTCTCTCTCTCTCTCTCTCGTCGGTATCATCGGTATGTGTGTAGGAAAAATTCCTCGTAGTTAGACACGTATAATATATAATCTGCATCTCTTTTTTTTTCTGCAGGCTTCTATAGCTCTACACCTACGAGCCCACTCAATTGCCTAAACAGTAAACACTTTTTTAAGTCGTGGAGCTGTACATACGTATTCCATGTGTATACTACTTCCCTTTGATTTGATATGGAAATGTGAACCTACATACGACATAGTATCGGTAACGATAACACGTAATACCGTGTCTTAAAGTTAAAGAAGGAAACAAGGGTATGTAGGTAGCTGCACACTACTACTACCTGAAGGAGTATATGTATGTATGTAGGTAGGTACCTTACATATGTTATGTAGGAGTGACTTGGAATACCTTCAGGCTGATTATAACAATTATTGTGCTCATTGTATTCCAACCAAGTCCGTTTCTGCTCTCTGCATTCTCCTCCAAATGATAATTCTAACCTAGCATAGTAATGCTCTGGCTCCTGGTAAAATAATAATAATGATGATGATAATAATAATAATAATCATAATGGTAGCTTGTATATTCTTTGATAATATAGGCGCTTGGAGTCTGACTGTCGACATTGGGATTTTAGTATTGGCATTTGGCATTATGGCATCCACTATTCGGCAGTCGTACGAGAGCCAATATACGTGGAACACAATATACTTTTACAATATCCCTATTATATATACACACAGATATAGAAAATATATGTGTAGAATAAAAATGTGCGAGTTGGAAGGAGAGTGGAAGATCAGACAATTGTTGAAATAAGGACATTACAAGGATAAATAATAATTCTCATGATCAAATTGAAAGAATCGACATGGACGTCCAGTGCATATCAAGTATCAAAGATCAATTCATTTTTATTAACCTTATTGCCTCAACGTCAAGAATTTAATTTTTGACGCTTTGATTTTTGCTCAAGATTTTTCTCTTGAATTTAAATTGACATGAATTCAAAGCTCTCGCAGTCCAAGTGACCACAACTTGTACATGCATACGCGGTACTCAGTAGTAGTAGTAGTAGTACAAACACTCGGACTGGGACTGGGACTACTGGGCTAAGATATACTTATTAATGTAGATAGGAATGTAGAAGGTATAGGTTGCGTACTATATACAGAACAACCATAAAGGTATTTTGATATTAATCTATTTGTAGGTAATTTTGTAATAGAAATAATTGCAATATTTCAAATTGCAAACTGTAATTATGATTGTCTTGAGAGTTTAAAAATGGTAATAATCTTCACAATCATTTCATTGCAGTCGAAAAAAAATTGGAAATTGTAGATTGAAGTTATACATAATAATTAACTATTGTTGCCTACGCCTTTTAAATTACAATTACTTCTAATATATATAACTGATGCAGAATTAGAAATTAGAAGCCCTTTAGCAAAATGGGAACCGCAGTGTGGAAGTAGTATCATTATCATTATAGATATATCAGGCTCTCGTCGTCAGACCAGAAGGAAAATGGGAGAGAAGGGGAAGAATGAATTAATTTGGAAATCTACAGGAGTATTTAAATTTGAATGACTGCCACTGTTTTGACTGTGTTGTCTTGACGTATGACGGAGACGGAGTGTATATTTTATCGAAGTTCCCCATCCTTCTCAATCTATTAAATCTATATAGGTAGTATGTATTGTGGAGAGAGAGAGGTGTCCAACTTCTGCACTCCTTTTCATCACATGCCCCATTTATAATTTTTATGAGGAATTTAGCGATATTTTGAGGCCCAGATAATGGCTTTTTACAACGCATACCATAACCCAATAGTAAAATAGTAATATCAGATACAAATATCAACAGGTATTGCCAGCTGCTGCTCTGTCCAGCGTCCGCGTCCGGTGTCCGACCACAGGTAGTATTGTATTTTTAGCAAAGCAAAACGTTCCCAAAAAATTAGTCTTCGAACCCAATTATTTGAAAAGGTGTCAAAATTAAAAGAAATTACATTTTAATCCCTTACCACCTCCCCCATATGAACATGACAAACAAGAACAACCCCTTTGGATTGGACTTGGAGGCAGTCGAGTTCAAAAACGTTTTTGTTTTAAATATGCGAAACGTACAGCCGTACAGCTAAGCTATTCAAGAGTATAGCCCAACTAAACCAACTCCACCTCATAAAGTCGTAGTTGAGTTTTAAGGGCAATATATTTCAAGGCATTTAAAATAATTTCCTTCTCTTTCTACGTAGGGACTATATAGGTGCATACTACTTACTACGTTCATATTATATTATGAATGTGCTCGTGCATGGGGAAATTTTTTCCGGAGGGATTTTTTCCAGTTATCGTGTAGCGTTGGCGTTGGTGTCGGCATCGGCATCGGCGTCGGCCTCCGTCTCGGCCTCTATATGTCTTACATGCTTCTGAAAAATGCTGTTTGATTGTCAGCATGAAATACAAATTATGAACTTCCTTACTTTTTTTTTCCTTTTGGATATATAAAAATATCACCTGTGTACTTGTACGCATACGCCCTAAACAAAGCAGTATGAGTTTGATTATTATAAATTACGTGTGGTATTTAATATATTATAATAAGTAGGAAGGAAAAAAATTGCCTCCAAGCTTGCCGTTAGCGTTGGCATTTTTGGCTATGCTATATGGATGGATGGTATCGGCATCGGCATCAGCAGCCGCATATGGTGGAAAAGAAAAAGATGGAATTTGTGGAGAAAAATTTCCAAAATTAAAAATTAAATTCGATTCAACATTCATTGCTTATCAATTGTGTGTGTAAGAATAGGAAAAATTAACAATAGCGGAAAAATTGTATACGAGCCCATGACTCTTTTTTTTCATGTACAGTAATAGTAGTAGGTGGCTACTTTTAGTTGTTGTAGAGCAACAAATGCGAGAACGAGAACGACAACGGCAAACAACAACATAACACTACTATATACGCTTCTACTCAAAGTCAACCTGCTACCTCAAATCCAAATCCAAATCTTAAGCCCTAAACGAAGCGGTGCAAAAAAAAGCTCCTGTTTTCCTTTTCTTTATGATGATTACTTCACACAGCCACAGCAGAAATAGGAGAGAGCAAACAGAACCTAACAAGAAAATGACGAGAGAGAGAGAGAGAGAGAGAGAGAGAGAGAGAGAGAGAGAGAGAGCGACAAAAAAAAGAAAGAAAGAATGAAGAAGCTGCGGGAGAAGTAAAGAACAAAACAGCAGAGTAGAACCCTGAAGCTAAAAATTTAAATTTTTCATTTTTAATGTTGTCCCGTGAAATGTTGTAACTAGATACAATTCGAATACGAGCCCTATAGTATAATTATGACATACCTAATCTATATCTAACATCTATACTGTCTAAAGTCTCTAAAGGTTAAAAAATTTGCACAATTTCCTTGGCTTATAATACGCATCTAGAACCCTATACATAAATGAAGTTTTTATATTTATATCTTTAAAAAAATTCGAAATTTAAATAATGCCTTACCCCATAGCTATGAGCCGGTCGCCGGTCTGTAGAGCACATTATAAATTCGGTATATTAAAGAGCAACCGGACATATATAGCGATGTGATTTAGATAATAATAATCCGTATGGGCAATGTATACATGCATGAGTGCGTGTGCATCTCCAACTGCCTGCATATTTTACTTTACATTATACCTAATTCCTTCCTGACAAAAATTAAAATGTCTCTGTGGCTTATTATTCACTCCTTTGCGCCTCACCTTTTTTATATATATTCTCTTCCCTTATTAGTTGGTTTTGGTGTTTTTGGACATGGGGTTTTAGTTGGTGTTGGTAGGAAAGGAGAAAAATTCTTCACAAGAGCTCAAGACCAAGAGAATGAATTGAAAAAAAAAGTTCATACACTTATTACTATTATTATTATTCTGGTATTTGTGGCCGATGTTTTGTGGCTATGTGCTGTGCTGTGAAGCTTTGAGGGTAGCCATATCAGGGTAAGAGTAAGGTACAATTACAATATCCCAATTACACAATACACAACGTACCTACCTATATGCCTCTACACCTGTAGTCTCTTCACACAGCCACAGCACAGCTGTAGTTCGTCATCGTGAAGCGATGACAAATACATAATGCTCAGTTTTGGCTGAGTTATTCACATATGTGTGTGTGTATGTGTGTGTCGCATTGTTATTCTTACTACGTTGGTCTTACTACCATCACTATCCCTATTAGTACCTCTATTATATACCTTTTGGTTTTGGCTTGGGTTCTCTCTCTGTCATTGACGTTTGTGTATGTAAAGTTTGAGCTAAAAATACATATGTACCAGAGCCGGATAATGTGGCCAGCGCAGGCAGCCCCCGGTACTTGAATTTTCAAAAAACATGTAAATGGAACATTTTGTAGTTTTTCAAAAATATGTAAAAAATAATATTTTGACTTTTCAAAAACATGCAAATAAATTTTTTTTGTACATTTCAAAAACATGGAAATAAAACATTTTCCAATTTTTTCTAAATATGTAAATAGAACATTTTGCACTTTTCTGAATCAAGTAAAAAAAATATTTTAAACTTTTCTAAAAACATGTAAATACAAAATTTTGCTTTACCAAAGAAAACCATCAATAAAATCTAAACGGTAGTTTTTGTATGGAAAAAAGTTGCTGCCTACAAACAATTCCTTCGTCCGGCCCTGCTATGTACCTACTCCCTATATTGATGTGCTTGGCGGCGGCGAGTATGATTTTTTTTTTGATGGATTGTGTGAGAGAAGCTAAAAAGCTACAGAATGTTCAGGCATGCAAGAGGAAAATAAAGTAAATCGAGTTAGTCCAAAAGTGCCTACCTGTCAAGAACCTGCGCGGAGTGAAAGATACTCAAGTACTGTATATAAGTACGAGATCTAAAAATGAGAATAGGTATATAAAGAAAAGGCTTAAGATTATTTCCAGGCGGTCAGTTCAATGCAGCCTCCAAATGCATTTAAAAACAGCAAGACGAAGAGACGAACAATCCATAATCTACAAGTATATAGCTATATGCAGATAGGTATAATTATACCTAGGTATACATATATCCACATAATTTCATAAGAAAAATGAAAGAGGAAGAACTCAAGTTTTTCAATGAGTCTTTTTTTAATTCTCTCGTTGTATAATCTGTATATGAGACTTACTCGTATACATGGGAGAGATAGTAGTAGTTTTTGTGTACTATGTGGGATTGTGTTTGTAAGATTGAGCGCTTCGATCTGAATACGATATACGACTTGGAATCCGTGAACATGAAATATGAAATAATATTTTTTTTCTGCATGCCGATGCCGATGCCGAAGCTCAAAGAATTTGCTTCTATAAAGTTCATATTATTATTGAGAGCCATTAATAGGCAATCGGGATGTGGTGGAAGATGTGAAGGGAAAGAGTCTGAGTCCTGAGTAGTAACTAGTAAGTTCGCTATACCATATGATTTAAATACAGTCACTGTCCCTCGTTCTCGTCCTCGTCCATTTGCGTGTGGGTATATGTACCTACGTTACGTATCTAATCTCGCGAGTACATAGGTATTCTGTACTGGGCATTGAGTGTCGGTGTGGGTCTTCTTCTGTGGCTGGTCATATTAGTATCGTATTATCATTCGTATAGTCGCAGTCTTATTTCCAATTACGTATGGTCACAATACAGTAAACAGTGGAATACAATGCTAAGTTTAATAGCATGAAGCTACAAAGTCAAAGTGAGTCTGCTCTTCTCATCTCATCCCAGTCTCGTCCCGTCCCGTCTCGTCTTTCCTCTCAACTTGTGTCTTGTTGAATGAAGGTGTGTACAGTATTTATTAGCAAGGAGTTGGAAAGTCCACGGGCTATCCAATCTACACAAACAGGCCATTTAAACCCGATCTAATGTGAATGTGACTACGTCTATACGACTCCATGTCCACGAGAGTACATTGATTGCATCGCATCGTCTTCGTCTTCGTCTGAGTCCTAAGCCCAAGTCAGATCGTATTCTCAGAGTACCGTAGCCGTAGCCGTAGCCGTGGTCGTAGCTACTTAGATAGAAACACTGTGGGCTATGCTATTGTTTTTACCCATATGCACTCTCACAGTATCTCCAGAGTCCATGCCTTACGAAAAACACCATACTTGACCAAAGAAAAAAGAAAGAAAGGAAAGAAGACGAAGACGAAGGAGAAGAAGAAAGATTGACTTGATTTGAGAAGCTGGACTATACACTCACTAATATAATACCTATATGCACATTGTGTTGGTCTGTAGGAAGGAATATCAATGGCAACGCAATGTTATTTGGATACTGTATTATATCCTTATATATACACAATGAGGATAATAATGGCAAATGGGAAAGGTACTGTAAGGTAACCAGCTACGCAACAGTCAGTCTATTAGTACTAAAGTACGAATATGAATGTGAATTCAAACATTCAAAGTTGTCGAAGAAACTCTCTGTGCATCTGCATCATCTGCTGCTGTGGCTGAGGCTGAAACTTGAGACGACGACGAAGAGAGAGAGCTAAACTAAAACCGTAGCGTAAAAAAAACTGTTTGTACAATAACATTATGAAATCAACGTGAATGTCAAGGTATGTGGACTCTTCCCTCTCTGTCTGTCTGTCTGCTCTGTGGCTATTCTACATCCATACATATTATGTGACTGACTCTAACTTATTCTCTGATGTGTAATGCAAGGCACGAATTGCACGAGTGTGTGTACAGTGAGACAGGAAAGACAGAAAAAAAACAGTCCTCTGGTTTTAATTCTGCTCATCGCCGTCTCTCGTCAGTCCGTCTGTCCGTCTGCCCGTCTGTCCATCTCTCTATTTAACTGACTGACTGGTCCTGGTGCTGGTCAACCCAATGCAATGTTCAGCTCTGAGCGCTTGACTTACAATTATTAGAGTTGAATTTTTTCAATCCTTATTTATCTCAAAATTTAAATTTACATATGAGCGTAAATTGGGAAGGGTAAACGGCACTCCACAGAAGCTTTTGACATAAATAGATATGGACGAGTGGACGGGTGTAATCATTGGCTTCCTTCACAGAATTCCGTCCACTTCTTTCTTTGAGACTTGTTAGACTTTCCGACACAGACTCAGCATTAAGAGAGACATAAGATTTGCACGTAAGTACATTAGACAACTTTCCATGTGTCTCAAGCCATATAAATAATTACGTCTATGAAATAAAATATCTTATTTTTTTTAATACTATACTTAAAGCTGAGAAGCCGAAGGAGTAGAAAATACAGCAGTATTAACGGAGAAGAAGCCAAAGCTAACCAAATCCGCCTTCCGCACAAACGTAGTATTATATGATAGTATATTACTATGTGAGGAGGTAATAGTAATAAAAGGGGACCGATACCGGTACTGGTGATTGGTGATGATACTCACTTGGGCTTCGGCTTCGGTCTGAGTGATGTTTGCATATTCACAATTACGATTGACGGTGTGTGGAATCCGGACAACAACAGGACCTTTAACTTCTCTGCAATAAGGCAATAATACGAATCCTAATCGTAATCGTGCAAAGGGAAAAAATCATTCAAGAAAAATTGTGTATTGTGTAGAAAAACATCCTGATTCTTATGACTATTTTACATTTGGCAGTTGTGTGTATATGCAGGCTCTACTAACAAAAGTATACTCATTTAGGGGCTCACAATCAGTACATATGTAGGTAGGCCCAACACCAACCATACACACACAAAGTACAGAGTCACATAAAATCATTTAGTTTTAGTTTTGCCTTTTGGTAGGTCGATCGTCATCGTCATCGTCTCTTGAATTAAGGAAGAAGTGGAGAAGGTTATTTAGTGGGAGCCGCCGCCGTCGTAATGTATGTCTAGTCTTGTATATTTTAACACGTATTTAAAAAACCATGGGCATTATAGAATGAGAATCTGGCCAATGTGTTTCTCGTGCCTCTTATATCATCCCTAAATCATTGAATAATAAGTAAATACACAGAGATAGTACATACGCGGCCAAGTACAGTTTTGAATACATTGAAAAAAATTAAAATGCAGTGTGTGGAGAGAGAAAGAGAAAAAAATACAAAAAAGTGCGTATACTTGTAAGGTACCTTACATCTATATATGTATAACACCAATGGATATTATTTGGTATTTCTATAGCGTTTAGCAGGTACTTCATAGGACATACCGTCACTACTCAGAACACTAACTACAAAACTACAAACTAGGTACGTGTACTAACGATAAGACCAAATGACCAGGACCAGGACCAGACCAATACCAATACCAATAGCAAGTACTAATATATACATATACTCAGATTCAGTACAGTCAAAGGGCCAACAACGCCAATGTGCAGCATGTGAGATATAAGGCAGAGAGAGAGAGAGCGGAGTCAATCTGTCTTGTCTTCCCTTGTCTTTCCGCACAAAATATATCTGTAGTAAAGAAACTTGTTTTGCAACAATTTTTACACAATACAATGTTCCATCATTCTGATTTTCCATTCCCAAAAGATAATGTAGACGGTATATGCATGTGTGTGACTGTATCTGTTTCTGTTTGGAGGAGGTAGGCTACATGTTCTTTAGAAATATACTTGAGAGATGCGATGTATGTATGTTGATTTAATATTCAATCGGAGTGGTGTCTTGTCTTGTGTTCTCTCATTCTGTGGAGAGGGACGCTCTCAGGCCTCATTGTCAGTTGGCGTTGGTCTGGTCCCATAGCTATCTCTCGACGACCAACATTAACTCTTGACTATTTAAGATAGTGTCTTTTCTTCATATTATATATTTACATGTAGTCTCTCTTATCTCAAATTCAAACCCAAATCTGAATTCTGAATTTAAAGTCATTCCTATGGTAATGGTGATGATGGTGATGGGAATGGTAATGGTATGGGCTCTTGGTCAGCTGTATTTTTCCTCACTTTTTTGAGGTTTGTCGGACTGGGAAAGAAGAGGAGACAGGGGTGTATATATACATGGTGTAGTAGGATGTGTAGTTGGTGGAAAATCGGTCTGTCTGTCTGTCAGTCTGTTCGCCTGTCAGCTCAACTCAACCCTGTGACTGTGACCAAGAGCCAGAGTGTAACCATACAGACCCAGACCAGACCAGGCCAGGCCAGACTATAGACCAGACATCAGAACTTCAGAACCGGCCAAATACACTGGATCCTGAAACATCGTCATGTAAAGTAACACATGTATACCTTCATCTTCAGAACTTCAGACCAGACCTCAGACTGCAGATTGGAGATACTACTACTACTAATACTACTACTACAACTCTGTGATAATATGATATCTGTGTCTGTATCGGCATCAGCCGTCCTTTTTACCACCACCACCAAGCGACATTCTTTATAATATTATGAAATTTTTCCTCTTTTTCCTTTTGTTCTACACACCTGAGCTTTTTGTGGAGAGAGACTTTTTAAGATAAGAGAGATTGAAATTGAGCGTAGGTACCTACCTTTACCTGAGTCAGTCTCTCAGACGTAGTATGTGCCATTGGATTGACTAAGGAAATCAAAACTCTACGTATGCTACTACAGATATTTTCAAATGTGCAATATGCTACAATATTTATCTATATTCAGTTACAAATGAAATGCCTTATGGGGTCGTCCATAAATGATTCTATCGAAATATTCACATAAGGAAAGTTGGAAGGAAACGGATTTTACCCTTTACCGGCGAACTTTTATCGTATATAGCATAATATAATTTTCATTTACGCTGAAAACGGCCATTCGGTCGCTATATGGAATTTCCCTTGTTCTCACTAAACTTGGAAATGGCTCAATTAAAAGTATTGAAATTTAGAAAAATTAAAATTAATTAAAGCAATCCCAAATTGCTATTTAAATAATACTGTAACTACACCCAGTTTTTTGAGTTCGTCATAAAGTATAACTTGTAAGACATTTGAACCCAATCATAAAAAATTGGAAGTTTTTCTAATGGAAAACTATAGCAATTTTGTTTCAAACTGAATAATCGAAAATAAAATTTATAATGAATATCTGCAATTTACCATAGTATTGAAATAATGAAATGCTAAAATGCGTATCATCTCTCAGTTGATGTAGTGCGGATTTATCCCTGCGCATTTATAAAATTATATTAGATTCTACACAAAACTTTGTTGTTTTTTGTTTTGCGCAGCAGTTAACTGGAATGTCTGCAGAACAGGACCCTATACATACCCTATATATACGTACCTACACCTAATTTAATAATACGTAATTTTGTTTGGCTTTTACTCCTTTGATTTAAATTTCCTTTTCTTCGGCTTTGACTCTCCTCGGCCTCTTTTATAATTCTGCCGTTATTTACATTTTCCACTATAAAGCATGTGTAATAGTGCAGTAATGCATGTGCGGCTGTACATACTTAATGTGGAATTTACATCAAAAAACTATGCAACTATTATAATAAATTACAATGATAAATAATTTAGATTCATAGTGTCTTGATTTCAATTATAAAATCCTATAATTCCACTATTCCACCATCTTCCCCTTCCACTAAATCATCTGCCATTTATATTTTTATTTCAAACGTCGTATATCGAGATAATTTGAATATGATTATTGTTTGAATTATTATTACATATTAGCTGTTCAGAAGGGAAATTTCCAGTCTCGGTGTCGGTGTCGGTCTCCATTGTTTTTCCTATGCTGATGAAGGGAACATGTAAAAGGCAGTTGCTAAAGTATGTAGTGTGCAGTGTGGTCTATAAATTCTTGTGTGAAAAGAATGAAAAAAATAGCTAATTAATTCACATGGATGTGATGTCATACATGCATAATAATTATTATAATTTGCATTTATTTTAGAATGTAAAGGTCTACATATTATGTAGTTAACACATATCGTCTGTGAAGAACCAAAATGACCCATATCCATTTTTAGCTAAAAGCAATATGTAATATCTACAAAAATATTCAAATGTGTCTTGAGAGCATTTAAATAGGGCATTTTGCACTTTTCAAACATATGTAAATACAAGATTTTACACTTTTCAAAAGTATGCAATTAGAAAATTTTGATATTTTCAAAAGTATGCAATGGGAAATTTTTGCACCTTTTCAAAAACATGGAATTAGAACATTTTGCACCTTTTTAAAAACATGTAAATAGGACATTTCACATAGTTGAAAAACATGAAAATAGAACATTTTACGTTTTTCAAAAACTCGTAATTAAAATTTTACGCATGTTTCTCATTTTGTTTTTATGACATAGCTCATTTTGATTCTAGCTTAAATTAGATATGGGTCATTTTGTTTCTTCACTGACGATATATGAGTTTGTACCTATAGATGTCTTACAAAAATTCCAGACTGACTGAGCCCCATTACAGGAGATGTAATTATACACGAAGGTAAACATAGGCATATCCATATAATTATATATAATTTTATTTATAAATACACAGTCTTTATTTTTTAAATGTATATGTTCAGGCCCTGAGCAGTAATAAAATAATGACATGTAATTGAGGGTGTCACAATATGAACAAATAGAAATAGATCTTTCTCCATACTCCTGCTCCCTCACACACTCCGCATCTATCTACTTATTTTGACTGGTGACATTGACATAGCGATGAAATCTTGGTATCAAATGACAACACACACGAGAGAAAGAGAGAGAGAGAGAGAGGGACAAGCCCCTGGAATTAAATATGGAGAATGCAAAAAAGGCATACACCGAAGCCGAAGCCGATACCAAACACAATGAGTGGGGAAGGTAGTTCAATGTATAAGTATCGAATCGAGTCATCAAGATCGACATCCACATCCACAATAAGCATATGGTCTGCTTGGGCAGTTGACGTCCACCGTCCACGTCAAAGTCTATATTAACAATGTAGTAGATAGTAAATTAAATAATAAAAAATAATAAACATAATCAATGATCTAGTAAGTGCATGACAAATATTAGCAAATGAATTATGAGCTTTGTTCAAGTTAACCTTAATGAATGTCATTATGACTTACTGTAACTACTCGACAGACGAAAACGAAAGATGGTTGAAATGCACACACATTGAAATTGTTCACATCATATATGTATGTCTATGATTGGAAGACTCGAGAAAATATTTTCGCATATGTAATTATTATTTGTGTATGCAAGGAAAAGTTGAGGAATGATTTAGTTGCATGATTCAATCTATACAAGATTAATATTCAAAAATAAAAAAAATTATAAAATAAAGGGTTGAGCTACTTCAAAGATTATGCACGCAATATATGAATGGATTATTAGAATGGAAATGGAAATGGAAATGGAAGGAACGATCAGGTATGATATATACCTATTATATATATCCTGATTGTAGATATACCTACCTACATACATGTATGGAGGCTAATATTGCTTGTTTGTTGGCTGTGTCTTATCTTAATCTACTACAAGGAAATGAGAAAGAGAGAGAGAGAGAGAGAGGCTATACTGAAGAAAAAAAAACACTGCACAAGAGTCTCATAGGACTCATAGGAGACACAGGAGCTTTTTGCTTCAAAGAATTTTTGCATCATCAACAAGTGCAGATATATACACATACAGTGCGATACGCAATAGAACGAAAATAATGCACGCAAGAAAAGTGTACGTACAGTATCAGATTTGGCGTAGTATTAAAAAAGCTAACATATACAATGATGATGATGCCCCACCTTAATGCCTAAGAAGTAATATTTTAAATATTTTTTTAATACTATTATTATGATTACTACAGGTACAGGTACTTTGCGGATGAGATTCACTTCTCACTCAAAGACTCAAAGGTTCTATGTATCAAAGAAAAGCTTGTTTCTCATTCAGTAATAGTCTCTCAGCCCTCGACGTTCACACTACTGATATCAGCATTCAATTCACTCCTCACCCTACTACCACTACTACTACTACTACCACTGCACTGCACTGCCACTACTACGACTACGACCGAACCAAAGACATAAGGTATGAAAGGAATTGGAGATCAGTTTCGATCGTATAGGGTTATGTATATTCTTAGATATATATTTTGTATATTTTGTATTCATATTCGCATTCGTAGTTTGGCTCGAGAAGAGAAGATGGAGATTTAAATACAAAGAGAGAAGAGAAAGAAATATACTGATAGAGATAGAGACGGAGAGAGAGAGAGCCTCAAACTTCAAACCTCATTGCCCATTGAAATTCCACGTCAGTATGGGTTAAGTCTTTGAGAGCCTTGATGTTCCTGAGCGCGGAGGAGGTGTAGATAGGTAGGTATACAGGCTGTGCCACGATTAGCTTGTAGAAGTTATTAAAATTTTGATATTCATCTTGTCCTGGATCGTTTTCCTTTATCGTTTATGTTCGTAATGATGATTTGCAGTGAAAACAAGCGGAGGTATATGTGATAGTGAGATGATAGGAGACCTGTTCCCCGTCTTTAAGTGCGGAGATGGAGTAAAAGTGTACATTGTTCTTTTTTGCTCTAGGATCCTTCATCCTTCTTCATGTTGATGGTTGGCTTTGGTGTTGGTGTTGGTGTTGGGAGTTCTATTGGTTTGGTATGTGAAGGGGAAAAACTAATCCGTTTTTGCTCATTTCTCAATATGTGCACCCTTCACCGGTACCGGCACCGGTCCCGGTTTCATATTTACTATTTATTACGATAAACACATTTACAAATTTTTACAGAGTATATAATAGTATTGGTTGGGGACTTTCCGCTTGGGCCGTAGGGATATGAGTATAGTGTTGATAGTTTGGAAGATATGCAGGAAATGGATTGGGTAGTGTTCGTAGGGGCTGGTTCGTAGTACGTTGTTAGTAGGACTTTATTCGTATGACGGGTTTCGTAGTTTGTCTACTTTTGGTGGGACGTGTTTCGTAGGCAGAAGATTTACTTTACATGCATATAAGTTGGTATGAATAATATGTAATTATAAATGAATAAATGATTTAAATTTGAGTATCATAAGAATAGTGCGATAAAAAAGCGAGGTAACAGTAGTTTACAAAATATCAGTTCAGTATGTAATCAGCTCATGCTGGCAAGAATAGATTTTTCTTCAGATATAAGCGAATTTGAGTTTGAAAAGTCTAGATATTTGGAAAATCTCGGTGACTAAAGTGAAAAAATAGAAATAATTGGAAAAACTAAACGGGGTGAAGTCGTTGCCTGTTACGATGGATACGAGTTCACGCAAGAGGGGAAAGGAATATAAGGAAGTATTAACTTCGTGTGTCGTAGGGTTAAAGGACGTGTTTGTCCAGGTCGTATCATTTGGAACGCTGATAAGAGTGTAACTGTAAGTAAAGACCATGTCGGACATTTGCCTTGTGTTGTGGAACAGACAAAAACTAAAGTTTTAACATTGTTAAAAAGCAAATCATTAAACATTTTGAATGACAAGCCTATTCAGATTGTAGGCGATGTACTTAGTACTTGTACTGCTGCTATTGCTTCCGCATTATCATCCGAGAGGTCGATGCGAAAATACGTTAGTACTGTAAGATACTACTATCTACTTACTATTTTTTAAATACTTTTTATGCAATGACCAACGACCCTTTTGAGGGCCACCATTTACTCCAAAGATCAAATATTCTGCCTACGAAACACGTCCCACGAAAAGTAGACACCCTACGAAACACGTCTTTACCTACGAAAAAATTCCTACGAACCAGCCACTACGAACACTACCGATACCGCAGGAAATAGTCAATTCACTATATCGTCTGTGAAGAACCAAAATGACCCATATCCAATTTAAACCAGAATTGAAATGAGCTATGTCAATAAATAACAGTAAATTATATAGACGTGGAAAATTTTCATTAGTAGTTTTTGACAAGTGCAAAATGTCTTAATTGCATACTTTTAAAAATTGCAAAATTTTCTAATTGCATACTTTTGAAAATTGCGAAATGTTATAATTCCATACTTTTGAAATGTGAAAAATGTTCTTTTTGCATACTTTTGAAAATTCTAAAATGTTCTATTTGCCTACATACTTTTGAAAATTGCAAAATGTTCTATTTACCTACACACTTTTTAAATGTGAAAAATGTTCTTTTTGCATACCTTTGAAAATTCTAAAATGTTCTATTTGCCTACATACTTTTGAAAATTGCAAAATGTTCTATTTACCTACACACTTTTTAAATGTGAAAAATGTTCTTTTTGCATACCTTTGAAAATTCTAAAATGTTCTATTTGCCTACATACTTTTGAAAATTGCAAAATGTTCTATTTACATACATACTTTTGAAAATTACAGAATATTTTAATTGCATACTTTTGAAAATTGCAAAATGTTTTAATTGCATACTTTTGAAAATTGCAAAATGTTTTAATTGCATACTTTTGAAACGTGCAAAATGTTTTAATTGCATACTTTTGAAACGTGCAAAATGTTCTTCTTACATACTTTCGAAAATTGCAAAATGTTCTAATTGCATACTTTTGAAATGTGCAAAATTTTCTTCTTATATACTTTTGAAATGTGCAAAATGTTCTTCTTACATACTTTTGGGATCATGAAATTTTATTTTTGTTTGTAGATATTGCATTTGCTTGTTGCTAAAAATGGATATGGGTCGTTTTGATTCTTCACAGACTATATAGTTATCGGCACTATGGGTCTACAGATATCCGTCCTTAGTCCGTAAGTAAAGGCGTGCTAAGGCTATATGGTAATCATAGAATATACTGATATAATATGTGAAGGTATTAAAGGTAAAGTATTTGAAGAGCGTAAAGTGGTTGACGAGGGATGACGATGAACCCTGCCCTACTCTTATATACTCGACTCAATTTTCTAACTGTTGGCATTTAACAATTTCATCTTTCATCTCTACATATATACACATATATCATATCCATTATCGTATCACTATATCCAAATCCATTCCGTAAGAACAGTACCTATATATTCTATTCCCTATACGCTGTCCACTAGTCCACTCCCCAGCAATGAACGAGGGGTCCAATAGACCCAATAAAACCCTTAAGATGATTCTATGGAATAATGTAAAAAGATTGCATTATCCTATATATATGTATTCAAGTAGGGATTCTGATTTTTCTTTCAAGACTGTCTTAATATTAGAGTCACCTATGTATATGTATGGGAGGATGGATACATGCATTATATTGTGATCAAAAGTTAAAAGCTCTTAGCATCTCTTTACAATCACTTTTAACACTCGTGCCAATTGCCCACAACGCCAGTCTAGAAACATATAAGCTATACATAATAATGCGCACAGATTCAGATGGACGGACAGCGGAGAACGGACTGGGACTGGCGACGATGTATATAAACGATAAGGATTTAAGGAGTAACGAAGTCATAATAGATTTTTTTTGGAGGCAGCAGCAGCAGCGTCTTGGTCTCTTTCACAAAGTCAGAGCTCACATATAGGTATAGGCACCTACTTATACAGTCAACATCGATTCTGTAATAGGACCAAATATTTAATGAAATATCCATCCATATAGATGCAATTTTAGACATGTTCTGGTGATGAATTACGCACGAATACAAAAACCAATTCTCAATGGAGTCAGTCGACTCGACAACTCGACTTACTGACTGACTGACTTGGCTTTTGAATTGAATTGACTTGGAGTGAGCAGAACTGCGAAAGAGAGAGAGGGAGAGAGAGAGAGAGAGAGAGGGTTTATCATTATACGATTACGATTAGCAATGATTCGACTGAATTTATAATTTCAATACAAACCTTATAGTCTCAGGTTTTTGAGGGCGATGCGATGACGAAAAGGGCTTCCTTCGTAATCCTTTCCTACCGAGTAGGACAAAGATCTAATAAAATGTGGACACGGACGTTAGTAGTGGTGGCTGACGATGACGATGTGGCACTGGCACTGGCACTGGCGAACACAATCTTGAGATTTTGATTATATATTTTATTAATTTTGAGCTGCTGGTTGGACCCTCCGTCGTCGTCCGCAGAATCAAGATTTAAGATTAGAAATATGTGTGAGCAGAGCGCAATCAAGAGCTTTGTTTTGTTGACCCATAAATGTTCATTCAAGACGAAAGACGACGAGAGGAACTTTTGAGGAATTCATATCATGTGGCATTATTTACACCAAGATAAAGCTGTTAAGGGAGTAATATTTTGAGACTTGAAGATATGCAAGAAAATGTAATTGGATTGCGTATTTTAATTTTCTCACCTCTGAAATTTTTGAGCAACTGTATGTATTTACATACCTACTGTAAGGGTAGTGCAAAATATGTATGTATCGGACCGTCCATATAATAGTATGGAATACTGTGACAGTACACAATTGTAAAGTTCTGTAGTAGGCAAAACATGTATGTATCGGACCGTCCATATAATAGTATGGAATACTGTGACAGTACACAATTGTAAAGTTGAGTGGCAGCCCCACAGGACGGCCACACAACATTGCGAAGTATGCACGTCCACTAGACAAGTATGAGACAGTGTGGCAGCCCACCAAGTTTTCGCAGACATGGTCTGTGAGGTAGCCCACTGGCTGTCCTCTTGACTAATACGGTGGACGTCCACACTCGCCGCCCTCCACAAATTATATGTATTTGCCAGTCCCACTGTATTAGTAAACTATAGTGTACAAGCAGGTACTCCTGCGCTAGTTCTAAGCTAAAGCCCGGGTATATAAACCACGGGTCTTCCTTGTTTCAGTACTTAGTCTTATTTCAGTCTTAGTCAGTCTGTTAGTTACAGCTACTCATCTCTTCTCTTGCTTTAGTCGTATAATAAAAGTATTATAAAATCTCCAAATTCTCTTCGTTCTTCCCGTCTCATTCTCATTTTATTCATCCTCATATAGAGTCATAGGACTCACTCATAGTATAGTACAGGCTATACTTACACTACCTACACAAAGCATATCGTCTGTGAAGAACCAAAATGATCTATATCCATTTTTGGCTAAAACCAACACGCACCATCAAAAAAATATTGAAATATGTCTTGAAAACATTTAAATGGAATATTTTTCACTTTTACAAAAGATGTAAATAGAACATTTTGCACTTTTCAAAACAATGTAAATGGAAAATTTTACACTTTTCATAAACATGTAAATCGAACATTTTGCACCTTTAAAAAATCTTAATTAACATTTTACGCATTTTTCTCCTTTTGGTTCTATGACATAGCTCATTTTGATTCTAGTTTAAATTGGATATGGGCCATTTTGATTCTTCACAGACGATATGGATATTCAGAAATGTTTAGCAATCTTTTTGAGGATTGGTAAAGAGAGGATGAGGTTTTTCAACCAAGGTTTCTGAGGGTGTCCGAAGAATTGGGAAAAAAAAGTCGCCATGTCATCATTTAAATGACTGAATGACTCAAACTGTTTGCTCCTTCTTGACACGAAATTTTGAAAATTTGGGAAGCTGGTAACAACGTTAAAAATCAATTTTCAATGTACAATTTTACGAAATTTTTAAAGTCATAACAATTATGTAAACCGCTATTAGTGTATAGATGATGAGTAATCAGTGTAACCTCCAAAATTGACTAAAATTATTTTTGCAGATTTGAATTTGCTTTAGTTTTTTTAATGAGATAATATTGCTACCCCTGCCGTAAACAGGGCTTAACTTCCGATTTCCAGTAAGTACATGCACAAAAGTAAATGGGTTGTAAAGAAAATATAGGCGTTCCAACTAAAAGTTATGTTTGCCTGTACATTATAAATCTGTATTAATTGCTCATGATGGCAACATTTCAAGGAATGATGTCTTCAATAAATCTTTCCAAGTTAAATTTAATTACTTGAATGTCAAAACTGTCAACTAAACTCACTGTGCTATGGGATTCTGCGACTATGTCCTTGTGGATTGTGTGGATATGTGGCTGAATTTTGTTCTGGCTCCCAATCCCAAGACCAGCCAGACATTAAGATAAAGAGAACTAACAGATAAATGCAAATTATTGTATTATTTACTTTCATGTCATATTATCTGTCTGTTGTATGTAGGGAAAAAAAGGAATGATGAATCAAATCAGAATCATGTCGTAGTCGTAGTCGTAGCCGTAGTCGTAGCCCAACAATCAGATGAGAAGATTTTCAAATTCTCCAAGTCCTATAGTCAGTAGTCAGTAGTAAAGCTTTCCTATACACTTATTACATAGTTGGAGTTGGAGTTTGGACTTTCCATTATTGCATGCATATAAAATCCCTTTCAAGACAGAATAATATTATAATTGTATGTGTATCACTTATTTAATGGAATAATCAAGTTTCCAAGTTAATTGCGTGATAAATAAGTAGCATATCTTTTAAATGTCACTATGCAGCGTCATAATCAAATAGCTTTTATACAGATTATTTTTTTTAAATAATTGGTGAAAGTTTAGTTTGTATATTTTGTGTGAGAAGTGCACCGAGCTCACCTATGTTATGTGCCTATAGTCGCCTCAAGCACCGGCACCGGCAAGTGCCAGCGTCAGCCTGCGAACACCAAAGACCGATGAGATAGGGAGATAGACACAGAACAGAACAATACACGAAACACGATCAGTTTACTACTATATAGAATGTGATGTTAGTGTAACCCTTATTAGATGTGTAGAAAAAGATTTAAAAGATGGGGAATACATTTTGTAAATTATCTACGTCTACAAATGTTTAGCCTGGACGAGTCAAACCATTATACTAATACGTGGAAACTGATAGTACATAATTTCTACATAATTAATTAAATGAGGAAGGCGCCTATGTATAAATAATTTATATACTTGAGTTTAATAGGAAAAACATGTCACTATTATTAATACTCCTCATTATTTGAATATTATTATCGGTCGGTGCTCCTATAGATATGCTACTCCGGGGTTGATGTTGCCATGATGCTAATGATTTATTATGAGTCCCAGCGATAAGCATATAGCCAGGAATGACAACAATAAAATTATGTTTTGTGTGGGGACAGGCGGGCAGAAAAATTAAAGTGCCATTCATATTAATAGGAATACTGACTGAATATTGTGAGATAAGCTTTGCATTTGGCCGGTCTATGTCCGCTGCGCTGTGTGTGGCTTCTAGCGTGTGAACTTCTGACCGCTCCATTCTCTAACATGAGCCTGATTAGAGTCATAATTATTTTTTGTTCCGTGTGACAACAAGGAAAAAAAATAGTGTCTGCTGCAGTGTCTCATTACTTTCAATTTTTGTAAATTTGAACGAAAGTTATTAGTAAAGATATCTTTGAAATCTAATATGTAACTACAAAAAATGTTGTTTTTTTCTATGGAGTTTTGGCCGCAGTATTGAGAGGTTTTTGCGAGGCACCATATATATGAACTGACAGGGCCGGATAAAGCGGCCAGCGCAGGCAGCCCCCGCTGCTTGAGTTTTCAAAAAACATGTAAATGGAACATTTTGTACTTTTTAAAAATATGTAATTAGAAAATTTTGACATTCCAAAAACATGTAATTAGAAAATTTTGACATTCCAAAAACATGTAATTAGAAAATTTTGACATTCCAAAAACATGGAAATGAAATTTTGTGTATATACATTTCAAAAACATAGAAATAAAACATTTAGGACTTTTCTCAAAACATGTACATACAACATTTTGAAATTTTCTGATTCAAGTAAAGAGAAAATTTTGACCTTTTCAAACACATGTAAATACGAAATTTTGCTTTACCGAAGAAAACTATCAATAAAATCAAAATGGTGGTTTTTGCATGGAAAAAAATTGCTGCCTAAAAGCAATTCCTTCGTCCGGCCCTGTAGGTACTTAACAGCATTGAGCATTTAGCATGATATATTTAGTTATATATATGCATCCCTATTATCCCTGGCTTTATTGTTTATGTACGAAGTAAATCTATAGACAACAAATTGGAATTGAAACATTAGAAGCGTCATAAAAATAAAAACAGTGGTTAGGATTCCGTATAACTCCTTTAAACTTGTCACACAACATTGAGCTTTCGTTTGTCTCTTATCGCTCAACCATCCTTTGGACTTGGACTTCTTGTGCGATAATCCTTTTAAACTGAGCACCTTACAAATGGTAATGAAATGGCAAGCGCTAATGTTTGAATTCAAAGTGTACTTATGTGTTTAATCTGTGGGAGAGATCTACGTCTGTTTGGTCTGTGTGTAATCTTTTTATTTTTGATTCCAGTTGTAGATAAAACGACAACACGGACGAACTGTCTGAGTGTCTCTGTCTGTAGTTGTTGTGCTACAGTTCACAGTTACTCGCAGATTTAGTAAATAAGCTATTGGATATACCGCTTTGGCTTTTATTGAGCTGGAGTAATAAAAATTTTGCCAAGGTTAGTGAAGGTAAAATATCTTTTACTTAGTTTAGTTTGTATTTCCGATTAAATTGGTTTGAGAACAGGACTGATGACTGAGAAATCCTTTTGTTGCTGTACTGTGGTGGTGGACGTGGTGGTGGCTGTTTCTCTGTCATTTTACTTTTTTTTTGTTTAGCCTGTAGGGGCTCAAGGAAACGGAATATTCATGAGGGAAAACTGGATACTAAGCGTTCAATGTTCCTTCATGATTATGATTACAGTTTCTGTTGTGTGGATTCTGGTTTACATTTAATTTAGCAACCGCTAAACTAATCTAAATTTTGAGAATCGTACAATTTCAATCACACTTGGAACGTTTTGTTAATTGAAAATGCATAAATTAATTACACTGTATATTTATTTAGGACGGCATGTGATTTTTGAATTTATATAGCTCTCGGGGAAAATGCCCTTCTTGATTTTGCATATATATTAAACTGATTTTTTTTAGCTTTTTTCCCCATCCCTTTCCATTTGGGCAATTGGCACTATATAGCAAAAAGGAATTAATGTAAACTCTACAGTGTCAGTCTGGGTCTGGGGTTGTGGTTGTTGTGGGCACCATCGACCTCAAAAAAAAATAATTTAAATATCATTCGTAGTTTTTAGATTGATCGAGCAGCGAGTGCTGAGCACATACCCCCATGGAAGATGTGTAATAGTGTCAATAATCAATTCCAAGTTGGTGAAAGCATGTTTACTTTATTCTATCATCAAGGAGTTCAACCCTTAATTTGTCTGTCCGCCGCGGCCACGGATGACGGAGGAGAAGATGCGGAATTGAACATCAACAAGAATCCTAGTTTCTCAGTTCGTCGCCATATAGCCGCCTCTTCTGTTCTGCTTTTCCCATAACCCCAGCCAACCAATCAACATATTATATCCACGAAAGGAGTTGAAATCTGTACTAATTACAATATTATTGTAGAATGCGATAATTTATTCATTAGTTCGTGTGTTGTTGAGAAAAATTACAGGAATGAAGACCATACTTATTGTTGAACTACTACTGATGACTGTGAGACTAGGACGAGGAGAGGACCCAGCAGAAAGAACCGTGTGTGTGCATGACAGATCGATCTCGAGAGACAGAAGAGGCCGTGATCTAGCCGGTACGAAGCACGATGCTCGTGTGGGCAGTTTGCCTCAACTCGGCTTTCCTTAATATAATGTTCAACAATAAAGACCTGAAGAAGGCAGTGAGTCATGATTTGAACTAAAAAGAATTTCATCTGCATCAGATCAGACAGAGTCCATATACCCGTTCCCCATGGATGCTCAACAGAAATAAGACAAGAAATAAAGAAGTGACAGATAGGTTGTTGGAGTCCTTCAGTTTTAGCTCCTAAGAGTAGTAATGGGTAGTGTGTTGAGCGTATAGGGGATTTGAGTGTAAAGTTGATTTGAGTTTAAGGTAAAGTTTAGAATGAAAAAGCTCCTGCTTGACCATTCAAGAACTCCTACTAATACCTTATTATACAGTTTAGGTCTATCTCTAACCAACTAACTAAATAAAAACTCACTCACTTACTAAACTACAACTACGACTACAACCACGACGACTCTCACACAGGAAGATTAACATATACATTATTAAGATTTCGTAGGTACTGGTCAGTCTAGTTGTAAACAGACGTCAGGGACAGTTAAGTCTTACTTGTAAAATGCAATTAAAATCCGTATTACTAGCTGGTGGAGACTCATTGAAACACCTGTAATTAAGCTACATATATATACATTCTCCCATTATCGCATCTTTCTCCATTGTAATCGAGTCACTTTTGAGTATTGTTTAAAGGAGCCTCAGCCACAGAATATTCTGTGAGGCTGCTGCAGGATGTAACTCTCAGTTCTGTGATGTGCAGGGCCGGACGAAGGAATTGATTTTAGGCAGCAATTTGTTTCCATGCAAAAACCACCATTTTGGGGTTTTTATTGAAGATTTTCTTTGGTAAACTCAAATGATGTATTTACATTTTTTTAGAAAAGTGGAAAATTTTGTATTTACTTGATTCTAAAAAACACAAAATGCTTTATTTACAGGTTTTTTTTAAGTGCAAAAAATTTTATTTGTATGTTTTTGAAATGTGCAAAATGTTCCATTTACATGTTTTTTGAAAAGCAGGCAGCCGGGGCTGTCTGCGCATTATCCGGCCCTGGTGATGTGATGTGAGGGACAGTGCAATAACAACCAGAGGAACGCAGCTCAGCATCGATTGTATAATATTCTAATGTTATGCCCACGATACGATATATGAAATGGACGACCAAAAGGCAAGTAAGAAAACCAAGTCCACCATTCAAGACAGACACCAAGGAGAGATTGGACGCTGAGGAGTCGAAAACGTAGGAGAAGAATATCACATCCACATCACAACATTTTCTGTTTCCTCTAAATTTTATCGTTATCATTATTTATTACTGTAATACAGACTTGTACGCAGAACAAAAGCTCATCATCTACATACAAGTTTATCTGAAACTGAACAGTAAAAGCAGCATCTTGAGCACACAGTCCAATTCTCATAACTACAACAACAACATATTCTATGCAGAAAAGAGATACACTCACTCGGACGAGGATGGAACAGGTGTAATAAAACTGGGTTTAACTCAAACTGACTAACAAGTAACTTGTAGTTTGAGTGCATGCGTTCCAAGAGTACATGTATACATAGTGTGTAATGTATGTAGATGACTTGGACGGAGTCGACTTGATTCCAAGTGAGTAAGTGAGTTCATAATTGTAATTCTTAATTCATAATTCGTAACACTGCAGAGTGAATTGTGACGATGCGTTGGAGCTCTCTTCTCTGATCTGAGGATGAGAAAACCTAACCTATGGCTTCCCTGAACTACTCCCGTCAGTTTTACTAGGAGAATCGCATGTCTTACTACACGTATGACATTAGATCCGCAACAGCAGCAGCATCGAGAAGACAGAGATGGAGCATAAAAACGACGATGGAGAACATTGGCCATGAATGTCGCGGTAGCATTTTACTTTTTTTCTTCTTGAGTTCTCGATGTGCAATGGAGTATGTACTCACTAGTCAGATATTATGTAGTGAAGCGAATCAACGTTATTAATTCTTAATATTCGATGCGGAATACAGATGACCAAAAGTCGCCTCTCTGACTCTCACACTCGGATCCTATGAGCACCGTCATCTCTCTCTCTCTTTATGACTCCCTATAATGTGTGACTGTGAGTGAGTTTCGCGGACTATAGTTGAGTATGTAATCGAATAGTCATAATAATACATAAGTACCTACGAACAAGAAGAGGAGAACGTTTAAAAACCAAACCAACACCTTTGCATCATCATCTGTAAGAATTGCAGCAGCAACTGCCTTTAAGTCAAGTCACATGCACAAATAATAGTACAGAGCTTTAAGTACACATAATAAGTACGCGGACCATGTTTTCATTTCTCCCTCTCTGTGTTCTGTGCCACTTGCGTGTTTAATTAATAGGGATCAGAATTTTTTTTTCTTCCAAGTTTATGCGAGGAAAAACTTGCCGGGCAATATCGTTCATCGTTCCCTCACTCTCGACCAATGGGGGACGACGACGAGGACGACGGACGAGGAATGACGAAACGTCGAAAACATGAGACTGATGAGAACGAGAACTATCAGTTTTAATGTAATGTGTGAGTATTACATTATATTATATTATAAGATGATCATAGGCTACGATAATAGGATGTGAGATGAATTGATAAGATTTTAATATGAGAGTATAAAGGATGAGCTAAGTTCTGGTGAGATGAGATGAAATGCCGAGTGCTGCCTGAGAAGAGCGGTAAACCGTAAACCAAAAAATCTCAACCAAATGTTCTGCTGGTTCTAGTCTCCTTCTTCTTGTTCATCTCTCTGTCTTTTTGGTGGATAAACAAATAATCTTCTTGTCTTCTTGTGATTTCTTTTTAATGTTGTTTAATGTTCATGTTTTCCCCTCTTGCCACGTACGACTGGGCGTAGGTACATAGGGCCGGATAATGCGGCCAGCGCAGGCAGCCCCAGCTGCTTGAATTTTCAAAAATCATGTAAATGGAACATTTTGGAGTTTTCAAAACTATGTAAAAAGAATATTTTAACTTTTCAAAAACATGCAAAATAAAATTTTTTGTACATTTAAAAAATATGCAAATAAAACATTATCCACTTTTCTCATAACATGTACATAGAACATTTTACGCTTTTCCGAATCAAGTAAAAAGAGCATTTTAAGCTTTTCTAAAAACGTAAATAGAACATTTTGCACTTTTCTGAATCAAGTAAAAAGAACAGTTTAAACTTTTCTAAAAACATGTAAATAGAACATTTTGCACTTTTCTGAATCAAGTAAAAAGAACATTTTATACTTTTCTAAAAACATGTAAATACAACATTTTGCTTTACCAAAGAAAACCATCAATAAAAGGTAAATGGGGGTTTTCGTATGGAAACAAATTGCTGCCTTAAAGCAATTCCTTCGTCCGGCCCTATAGGTACACTACGTTGCTTATATAGATAGAGATTCCTCTCTCCCCAGAGAGCCAGTAGTAGTTCAGACCGTCGAAATAAAAATACAAAAAAATGAGACAAAGTGACCAGACGGACCGTGTCAGGGCAATACTATTACTACATGCTAATCCTGGTGAATAGTGAGTGGTAATAATATTATGTAGCTACTTGCAATTTCAAATGTCCAACTTATTAGGCTCAGGACGTCAGGACAGGACTGAGAATGAAAGGTTGTTCTTGGTTGTTTCTGGGGTTACGAGAACAACACCGCAAAACACAAAGATCGTGGTCTCGTATCTTTTTGTATTAGTTCTCTGCTTGTACTAAATACTCGAGTCACATCATATCATGACCAGAACTGATAGATAAAATAGCAATAGTGTTTAATGTTCTAATACTAATGAGTAATGTGTAATCGAGTAACCACAAGAACCACTACAGCTCCACATACTGCAGCTACAACTCATACACAACACGGTTTACCCTGTTCATTCAGATTCAGACATTAGACCGTCAGTCAGTCAGCTAGATAGGTAAGATAGATAGATGGATGGACAGATTCAGATTCTGTGTACCATCACGATAATCATAAAATTTATAAACTACGTACGACGTACATACCTACATGTATAATATATAGTGGTATGGCATCATATACATGTGAATCAACTGTCTAATCCTACCTATTTAATCGTACGGAGACGGAGTGAGTTGAGTATTTGCTACAGTTGCAAACTACTATGCCAACTACCAACTATCAGCTATACCTATATAGCCCTATACTCTCTTAGTACTCGTCGTCGCATTCTGAAATATATGATGAGGCTACTCACTCTGCTCGTGCTTAGAAAAAAAACATACTTATTATACTAAACTGATTGTGATTAGCTTATTCTTATTGAATGAGAGATGATGAAGTTGACTTAAAGTGTTATCATCACAGCAGAAGCTCATGTAGTAGCCACTACACAGCCCCTAATAAAAAATATCAAATTGACAGTCTGAACAAATTACTACTATTTTTTTTATACCTGCATGCTACACAGACAAAATAATGGTGAGATGGAGTCAGTCGGAGTGAATGAGTTATATAGCAGCGTTTGGCTCCGTATATCTTACATGCTTCTTGGTTGCTTGAAACTTTTATAATATTATCCAATCCCTCCATGTCCCACTGCTGTATTGTTTGACTCTGAATTGAAATTGAAGTAGTACTTGATTTGGATTTGATTTTATGATATGCTGTATCTGTAATCCGTAGTCTGTGTCTGTATATAGGCTGTATCCGGTGTATATCTGGTTGGTCCTACATTATGTCCTATGGGCAATATAGACATTTTCATAAGCTTGATTTCAAAACCCAGATCAGAGCCTGTTTGAACGTGTGAACAGGGCCGGATAAGTGCAGCAGGCAGCCCCAACTGCTTGAATTTAAAAAATTAAATCTAAATGTAACATATTGCAGTTTTCAAAAATATTTAAAATGAGTATTTGTACATTTCAAAAACACGCAAAAAAACATTTAACACATTTCTCAAAACATGTAAATAGAACACTTTGCACTTTTCTGAATCAAGTAAAAAGAACATTTTAAACTTTTGTAAAACATGTAAAAATACAAAATTTTGCTTTACCACAGAAAACCATCAATAAAATTTAAATTACTCGAATGCATTATATACTATGTATTCAAATTTGAGTTTTATGTTATATACACAGAATATGGATTTCAAACAAAACAAACTTCGGACATGTTTCGCATCGGGCATTGGGAATTCGTAATTTCGTATACTTCAAGTCTTCGGAGATACAACCTACTTTTCAGGCAACAAAAATTCGTACAAATCGCATTCGGACAATGAACGTAGGACTGTAAATTATATATTAGGAGAATTATACAGGGCCGGGCGAAGGAATTACTTTTAGGCAGCAAGTTAGTTTCCATACAAAAACCACCATTTGGATTTTATTAATGGTTTTCTCTGGTATATAATATAATAATAATAATTTATTCATTGGGTCGATTGAACCGAAGTTCATACAACCAGACTCAACCAGTCACTGTGGGTGAGGAAATAGGAGGCTACCGCGTTAGATCGTCTCGGTCTTTGTACCCTTTCACCTATCCCCGTCCCCTCCTCCACAGTAAAGGAGTCTCATTCCCTAGGCCCCTACAGTAAGTAGTGGTCACTAAGGAGCACCGAAGGAGATTGGGTTTCAATCAACCATCCAGTGACGTTTACCGTACAACACCGAGCCGTAAACGATTAGCAGTGGCCGAGGGTCGAAGCCGGGTCTGAGACTGTAAATTTCGTTACAGTCTGCAGTCCTAACCGCTCACCCAAGCACGCCTGCTTTTTCTCTGGTATATCAAAATGTTGTATTTACATGTTTTAGAAATGTTTAAAATGTTTGATTTAATTGATTCAGAAAAGTGCACAATATCGTATTTACATATTTAGAAAAAAGGGGAAAATGTTTTATTTCCATGTTTTTATAATGTGCACAAAAATTATTTTTGCATGTTTTTAAACAGCCAAAATTTAATATTTACATGTATTTGAAAAATGCAAAATGAGTCTATTTACATTGATTTGAAAATTCCAAAATGTTCTATTTACATGTTTTTTGAAAATTCAGGCAGCGAGGGCTGCCTTTGCTGGCCTTATTATCTGGCCCTGGAATTATAAAAGGTACAAAATGTTCATTGAAACTAAATTTAAACATCACCAGAATCAGCTCAAAATTATTCTTCTTTGTTGGCGCGTGTTTACTCTTAAAATAGGCTCTGCTCTAAATCCAAATTCAAGCGTTAAAGTACGTACGTACTACGCTTAACTACGCTATGAAACTGAATTGAATCGAAATTCCAAGGAACGGAGAAGAGGGGACCAAATGACCAGAAGCTATCTTAGTATTAAATGTAAATTACTTACTAAACTTGCAAAAGGATTTATGATTGTATGACTATGATTAGTTTTATTTAGTACTTAAGTGGATTTCTTGGGAAGGGGAAAGAAGAAGGGAGTATGACTGTATGTAAAACATAGCGTGCTGATTGCATCTCTGTGTAGGATCTGTATTTCATGTATAGTACTTTCCAATGCCTACGTTATATTATGTTTTTGCTCTTCCATGATTTTCTTTCGCCTTTTCTTGTTATTTTCTTCACTGTGGATAATACGATGACGATGACGATGACAACGGTGCGATGATGTGATGTGATGTGCCGTGTGTTGCGTCTTGTTATATCTTCTCTAGACCTAGACAGACGAGTTGTAGGTATAATTCCTTCCACTTCGGGTTTTCTTATACTTTTTACGTTTTTCTCCTTCCATTTCCCCTTTGCTTTTTTTGCGAAAGACAAACCTACTACAGATGGACAGATAATAATAATAATATAAAGATTTCCTACGTGCTGAGTTTTAATTTTTTTTAATCACAGGTATTGGTCTACTCTGTGTTGAAAGCATATAGATGAATCTCTGGAATCTTGGCAGTTGTTGGTGTGTATGTGTTTGTATCTGTATATAGTTTGTAGCACCCACTTTATTAAATTCTTCTCGCTATTTTCAGTTAGGTACGTACCTTTTGTTTCTGGGCAGTAGTACAAGAACATGGAGCTACTTTACTAGTGTCTAGTTTCAGTCAGCACAACACATAGAATTGTATGCTCACTGATCCTGCCATTCAGGAGCACCCTGTGAGAAGAACAGGGACCAGGACGAGTGTGCCACTACTATATACTACCAGCTTTTGACTTGATGGGCCAGTAATATTATTTAATATGTATTTTATGTGGATATCTATCTGTTGGATAGGTTTTTTAGATGGTTGTAAAGAACTGTAAGACCCCGATTTCACTTGGGACTTATCCCTGGTATAAGTAGGTTGGCCGTAGCGAAAAGCTGACCGTAGGCCCACCTTTGCTGTGCGGACGACCAACTCGGCCGTATGGCCAACCTACTTATACCAGGGATAAGTTCCAAGTGAAATCGGGGTCTAAGTCGCGCGTCGTGAGATTTTATGTAGATTTTTTCCTCTCCCTCTCCCTCTCCCTCTCTCTCTCTCTCTCTCTCTCTCTCTCTCTCTCTCTCTCTCTCTCTCTTGAGGATTTTCCTGTACTAGATATCTTACATCTTACATCAACTTCAACTGCATCTGCACTAATACATGTGATTACATACACCTATGAAATTGAGCGTACAAGGTAGGTAGGTACCTACAGGTATTTATATCCTCCTAGAGTTTACTGCCTTGTCTAGGCTTTCCTTTGGTTTTTGGCTTTGGTTTGTCTTAACTTTGGCATTTGTCTTGAGTTCTTGAGAGTCTTCTTGAGAGACGCAGAAGCAAGTCGAAGTGAGTGTCAGGAATGGAATATATATTGGCTTATAGACTCCGACTCCGACTCCGGCTTTGCCTTGGCATATACTACAGAGATCCCAAGAATCAAGAAGCTATATAGACAGGTACGACTGACTGTATCTGGTATCTGGTATCTGGCAGAGTGCAATAGGGATTTTTCTGTGAGTAATTTAGCATTAGGCTCTGTGTTATATATGAGTGGGCCCTCCTGGGCAAGATTAATGACAAGATAAATGGCAACAATTTGCACTGTGGGAGGCTAAAAGGACTTAGACTTGTATGTGTCTGTGAGTTGCTCGGCTCAGCTCTCTGTTGTATTCTTTTGAGCTGAAGGAATGCGTGTAATGTGCTCAAATTATATAGCACTGTCAAACTTGTCTTTGTACTAAACCATTGTACAGATTACAATGTCTCTCACCATTATTTTATTATTATCAAATAATAAGCGTTTTACACACTCTCTCTCTCCCAGTCGCTGTCGTATTCGCGTACGGCGTACGGGGATATGGCATTCACAGTCCATATCCTCATCCATTCCATTTTATTCCATTACCATTACATCCATTGGGATGTAGGTATAGGCATTACCAGATACCATATAGCATGTCATACCCTGGCCTGATCTGCCCTTGCCTAGCCTTCCCTGAACTGAAACTTAAAATCCTAAACTGAAATATGAGTCAAGTAATACATATATAACAATAAATACTGAGCTAAGACTCATAACCATTCCCATTGTCATTTTTACCAGCAGCAAAACCGACCATTGCACGTCGCACACGCGGAACAATGAGAGAGTTAAGAATAATAGTGTGAGTCTGTGTCTGAGCAGTTCACATTAGCTATTAACACTATCTCTAAAACTGCCAAATAATACTGACAAAGGCCTCACTTTACTTTACTTTGTAGAATTGCGTGGCTCGGGTTCTGTTCTGACTGTCTGTCTGCTCTTCTGCAATAATTCTGACTTTGAAAAAGACGGAATTGAAATTGAATGCGCTGCTTTATCTCTCGAAAAATCCGTGTGTGCTGTCTCAAATCTTAAATCAAATAGTATAGGTAGAGGTGCCGGTGCCGGCACCGGCACTGGCTGGATGCAGAGGGTGGTTGGTTTTATGATCTTTGATGATCGCAACGGTGTTGAAGAGAAGAGTTGAGGCCGACCGCCATTATGTATGTAGTATGTGGTTTCAAGTTGTAAATTCAATATTTCCACCTTATTCCTCGCAGTTTCCAGAGGAGGCACCTCAGCAGTCGCAATAATAACAATATAACAATGGCATTTCACTCACATTTTACAATTTTAATGCAATCACGAAATTTGAAATGTTTGAGGATGGAATTTGAACTTATTCTCGCGATTCTCGACTCTCAAATATAAAGGGCTACAAGGTATGTATGTATGTGTGTAGCTTAAATACCTACCTACCTAGGTACATTACATATTAGCCATGTGTGTACCGTACCGTGATCCCCATTAAAGATCCAGTCCATCCACACTTAAAGAAATTTCCAAAGAAAGCAACATTTGTATGTACAGTACAAACACACATACATATTTTCTCGAAGATTTTCGAAGAAACAAAATATTCTAATTACATACTGTGGATTTACTGGCAAAGTTGAGAGAACTTTTTAAAATTTCAAATAAATGTCCACATTTCTGTATAATATCCTGTGATTATCTGTGTTTCGAGAGTTCTCAAATACTTTCGATGGCATGAATATTTTAAGTATTTATTTACAATTAAATTATTCAAATTCAAATAGAACCCTTTGACTTTGTAGATATTTCCTTTTGTTTTAAATACTGAGTTTCGAGAAACGTGCCACATGCCCTAATTATAATTAATTGTTTTTTTAAAGGAAAAAATAATTATTGCAAAAGTATTGTGAGTGTCAGCTTTCTCCATAGTCACCAGATTCTAGATGATGCCTTGTCCAATTCTTCAAGGTTACTGTCATTTCTACGTAGTAGGTATTATGTATGTAGGTGCCTTATAGTTAGTACAGGTCGTGTAGCAGTATGTAGTAGTATCAGCGTCTGTAGTTCAACCCGCTAAAATAAAAGTTATCTATACGTGTATTATTATGTGCTAAAAGGCAATCCAGGATTTCTAGAATGTTTGGAAGATGTTCAAGATTGTGTGAGTGCGAGAGGCTGTTAGGATTTTTAGGATAGCTAAATTGCACTCTGTTGCTGTGCATTAGCTGTATGGTGCTATGTGTGTGTGTTGTCGCTGTCGGGACTTTGGTGGATGGACACAGAGGATAATAATGCTCATCTAAATTGCCCGATGTAGTCACACATAATCAAATTTAATGTTATGACGACTCTGTATTCTGTATTTGAGATAATCTATGTATTTTATTTGCAATTATTTTCAATAGCTGTGCATTATCGGTTTTAATTTGATTCAAGCATGAAATGAAACGCTTTCTGTTTTTATTTCGTAGTTTTTTTTTCGTTTTTTTCCTCAAGAAACTCACACTATGTACATATGTATTACATAGTGTATTGAAGTTTTACTTGAATCGTTTTTCCCCCTCTCTCTCTAAGGAATCGCATATTATTATGGGATATCACATCATATCGTATATCTTTGATGACTGCTCGTCTCAAATCGCATGTGTGTCTCAAAAACACGAGAGTTATGTAATGGGGATATCGTGGTCGTTGTCGTTGTCTGCCTCCGTGGATGTTTGGGGTCTGCGGTTGGATGTGAGTTGTTTTTCCCTGGTCCTCATCTTTTTCCTCATCTCGACGGATAATGAGGAAAGGAGGAAGACGAGACACCTCTAAGCTTGTCTCATGGGTCTTCCACGTTTCCCTTCACTTCACATGTCTTTTGACTTATCTTCCCCATTATGATGATGATGAGGTTGGCGGTGCCACACCACGTGAACCAGTTCTTATTTATTTCATGTTCGATGTTCCATGTTCACCGTTAGATTTCACAGTCAAAGTTGGAGGTAGACTTGCTCCTGCTCCTCATCATCATCATCATCATCGTCATCTTCTTCTTCATCTCCTTCTTCGTCTTCTACTTCAGTCCACATGGAATCAAAATCAAAAGTACACCTCGTCGTTGTCGTTGGACTTGGAGTGTCAGTATAAGACGTACAAATTGTTTAAATACACAGTACAGAATCTATACAGCCATGTACATAATTATATCAATCTGTCAATATCTACAATCTATACGCACTGAAGCATTCAAAATTTAAAGAATATTTTGTCTGTAAGAACGCATATGTAATTAGACATTGAGGAACTCTGCGAACATTCGCGCGTTATTTATACTATTTTGCAGCTTTAAAAATCATTTTGAAAATCCTCCAAATCATAATACAAGTAGAAAAGTACAAAATTAAAAATTTGTAATTTCAAAAATTATTGTAAAATATTTTCAATAGGAATGGATTAAAGAGATGGAGAAAATCGTAATCAAAATCTTTATTCTCAAGCCATTGATATAGGTTACATAATATAATGCTTTTTGAGAATTTAAAAAAATTTCCTATATGTCCTGGCACGAAGCCATGAAAAATGAAAATTATGTTTCTGTTCTAATTCACAAAAGAAATGTGATATGAATGATTTAATATGCCTCCTCTAACCAAACCCAGAACCAGGACCAAGACCCAAAGCCAAAGCCAAAGACTGACCATAAGCCTTTCAATAAATCAGGAAATTGATTAATGATTTAAATGCAAAATACTATAAGGCTTAATTATCATGACTTCATAAAAAAATTATCGAATCAATAATCAGAAGAAGAGAGGAAGTGAGATGAGGCATAGCTTAGCAGTTAGCAGCAGCAGCGGTAGGAAAGTTGCCGTTCGCATATTTATTACGAGAGAGAGAGAGAGAAACAAGAAATCGATACCTGACAAAAAAAAATGGTAGAAATTAGCGGGGTACCATGTGGAGATGGAGATGGTGGACTTGCTGTTGCTATTGCTCTCAAAAAAAAATTCCACGCATGTCGATTGGTCGTTGATTGAAAATTATTAGTACCACGTTTTTTTTTGTGCAAAACGGTCTGTGTGGAAATGTTGACGTCGATTAAAACGTAACTTTTTTTCCTGCTGCCGCGTCTCCTATGTATGTAAAGTGTCTGAGCGAGCATTCTTCCAGTTTCTTCTTCTTCAATAATTTAATGTTTTTTTTCCATCTCCTTCTTATTATCATTTATTTATTACTTCACAACAATGTAATGGAAGCGCTGAGGTAAAAGGTAAAATATAGTGGTGGTATATACCTATAGGCAGTCAAATCAAAAGGATGGTCAAAAGTGCAAATGGCAAATGAGAAATGCCTGGAAACGTTTGAGCCTTCTTCCCTTCCTCCAATAAAGTCTATACCTTTTACTAAAGGAATTTAATGAAACCAATATCAAAAAAATCAAAATCAATGTCAGTAATCCACTGTCCGTCGAACGATCCATCCACCTAAATTTCAGAATGTTTTGACGATCTCAGGATTAATTGGATGTGAATTTTTTCCCCCTTTTTCCTGTGTTTATATATTAAAGGTAAGTAAAGAGCTTTTAGTCACACAAAACATTCATATGAATTTTTTTTCCTCTCTACAGATATTTGCGCTGTGTGTGCGAGTGAGATAAGGTTTGTTGTGGAAGTAGGAGCCAAACTATCTAGTGGCAATAACTGACAAGTCGCAATCCATAAGAGATGGGTGATTTTTTTATATGCCAGAAGAGCCAGAGAGAAATATGCTAAATCGTATAAAATTATAATAATTCAAAATAATCGACATTCTTTTCAAGTATGATGAAGAAGAAGAAGGAAAGGACTGAGGGCGTAAAATAATTTACAATCGTTTTATTCAAGTTATATCATTCATTTTGTTTATATTATATAGTAAGGTAAATTGTAATTTTTTCTTGTCTTTAACTTTTACGCTTTAAGTTTTGAAGCTTTTTAACTGTGAAGCAGATTTTTAAAGATATATATTCTAAAAGAAAATCAAGTTGTTGTCTTATGCGCATATTATCCTATTAACATTGTATTTTGTATTTTGTGTGTGGATTGTTATATAGTGTGCGTAATAATAATTATATCATTATCATTTAAATCTGATTGCATGTTTACCTTCACACACACTATTATATTTCCATTACAATAATATATATTTAATTTCATAATTCTCTCACACTCCAGCTCCAGCTACTTACAACATAGTCTCCTACAAAATCTTACCCGTGTGCCTAGTGGTTCTGGTTCCATTTTAATTTTCGTCTCATTCATGACGTATGTAGGAGATTGTAATTTATATCATACTTAATGTAATTTTGTATATTTCGTGCTCATCCCGTATAATTTGCAATAGAATTTGGAGATGTCTTTTTTTGTTAAATCAGTTACAGTGATTACACTATTGAATTTTGTGTAGCATTTTTAAATACTCAATACAGAAGCAGATACATTAATACAGGATAAAGTTTAGGATCGATCTAGGCATATAATTATATGTAGTATGTATATACATATGTATAAGTTTATTAAATTAATTGAAACATTCATGAACAATTATGGTAATGGTAACTTATTTAATTATATACATATAGGTACATGGTATATTTCGTTAACATTATAATTATCATTATCATACACACTCAACTCAACGCAACGCAAGGAGTGGGCTATCTTTATTAACAGAGTTAAATTACTTTTTTTTTAATTATTGATTTCGTTCTTGTTATATTCTTAATTATGTAGTAAATTTATTATAATTATTACTATTTACATTTTACATTTAGGTTTTTCAGGAATTAAAACAAAACTACTGCATTCTGCATTGCATGCTCTGAAATATTTTGCATTTGTAATTTTTCAAATTTTAATCCTACATAGTATTAGCATTTCCGGTTTAATTCATTAATTTTTTGTATGCTACTTATAAGCAAAATATTTGTATACTGTACAATTTATATATCTATATGGAATTTAACATTATACTTTTTTACAACAAAACGTTAACCTTTTAAATTCCACATTCTTCAAGTAACTTTACAACAAAACAAAATCTAAAAACTATACAGGAACCACGAGAATGTACATTGGATTTAACAATTTTATGATTTTACGATTTCGATCGATTTTTGATAGTAACCTAGGTACCCTACTTACCTAGCTTGATTGTTAAATGGTATTTAAAATATCTATGCTCATAACATCTTAATGCTAAATAGTGATGTGATATCGTGATTTTTACATGCACTGATACATACACTTATGAGTAGGGAAGATATATATTATTATATAATTATCTGATGCACTAATATATTATTAGTTTTGCTATATATGCATATTATGTAAACGTATAGATTTTTGCCCAACTAAAATTCGTTGTAGGAATTCGTACTATCTGTAGTAGGAGAATAATAGTCCAAGTGAAATGTACTAGATTCAAGAAAGGAATAAAGTCTTAACTTTGCTCTAAGCAAAATACAAACTACCTGTATACATACATGTAAATATAATGATGGCATTCCCGCAAATCGTAAATCGTAAATCGTTCTTCTTTGAAACTGCATCAATAATATTGCGAGCCATATGTTTATCGCTTTAGTTGTATTCACCATAAGATTGTTCAGATGGAATTTAGAAATTCCGATTCCGATGTGATGGGGAAAAATTTCCATTTCCTGCATACATTTTACACCATTTTACATCAGTTGCTGTTGCAGTATATCATCGTTTAGAGCTCCGTGATTTTATTATCCCAATATTTCTTGAGTCGACTGTCATGCTCGATAGACTCATAGCTCCGTATCTCTTGGATCTCATCATTGTCATAGAATTTTGATGGATTTTGATTTTGATTTCCAGCGGCTGCTGTTGTGTGAGGAACTGGTGGGATGAGGCGCTGAACACTGCCAAAATAAGCTGCATGAGGTCCACCTAAAATGGTGGCCCTTGAGGATCGGACACTGCCCAAGAAGGTGGCTGGGCTTGGGTTTGGGTAGTGGGAGACGGGTGCATGAACATGAGAGTGAGGTTTACTTGATTTAGTGTAGAGATGGTTCCCGGGACCGTTCCCGTTCCCATTCCCATTCCCCATAGGAACGGTCTGAGTGGTACAGGAAATCATGGAGGGGGCAATGAACGAACTGGTAGACGTCGTCATTGGCATAGGGTCCGGAGTCACCCGGTCAGCATTACCAAAGAGATGTGATAAGGATTTTGCCTTGCTCAGAGTGTAGAAGCCCGGAGCTCCCGTCTTAGAATGTGGCATGATGATGGAGGTGCCCGGGAGTCCGGCGGCGGACTGTGCCGTCACTGTCGAGGACCCGGATGGACTCCTCGAATTTTTGACAGACACATTCTGACTTTGACCCGGACTTTGGATTTGTCCATGGGAGCGAGTTGTGGTGGTGGTCGTGGTGGCAGTCGTCCCATGACCCGTCACCATGTTCCCCGTCCCGTTACTCTGTTTCTCCTGATATGGGAAGTGGACAGACTTTCGTAATTTTTGATTCCTTGTAAAAACCCCTTTGGACAGGGAATCCAGTTCTTTCTTGAACAACAGTTTTGTATTTTGCTCAAGCATGTACTCCCAGCATCTAGAATTAAATTTGTGAATTAGTGGAATATCATACAATCAGTAATATGCCGCATATCCAATCCACAATTCATTTTTGGATTTATTAATGTATCTATAATACCAGTCGCAGTTCCTACTTATAATAAATCAATAAATTACAGACGTATTAAAATCAAAAACCACCACAAATATATGGGCAACACATTCTTCTCTCTTTTTTTTACTCGATAACTTTTTGTTTTTACACGAGGATGATTCTAATAATTCTAATTAATTATATACAAATTTAATCCCTTTAAGATTTTAATAACCGCTAGTAGTAGAAGAAAAAAACACATGGGTGTCAAGTCCATAGTATGTTGGTATGAAAGATGGGAATTTTATTGACTGATTTTGATTTTGATTGTGTAAATTGTGAGTAATTATTTTATGAAATTTGAATTATTGGGAGGGAGATGACCCGATATGAAGATGTATGTTGTACTAGATTGTAAAAACTTCAGTCGGACCTCACACACCTGTTCAGTCCTTCTTGGATTTGGATTGAGAGGAATGAATGACTGAATTGGTTTTGCATGATTTCATAAATTAAATTGAAAGAATGCCATGCAGTAGTAGTGGAGCATTTCCTATGTGCCATGAGGTTTGAAGTACCTACCTACCTAAGTAAGTAAAGGAGTGAGCGAGGGTTAGCATAAGGGAATATAATCAATTTGAAAATGATCATTTATGACAGATTAAAGTCATAGATCATCCCAAGTAGTTGTAATAAACAATGCATTAGCTCTGATGCCATTGCGGGTTGGACATGAAAAAGAGATTAGGCTCCGCAAGAAGACGAAGACGAAGAAGAAGAACTCGCATTTCAATCCCAAGTCCAACTCTAAGTGTCTATGCATAATTATTATTAATTTTTTGTGGGGAGAGAGAGAGTGTAGACTGGATTTTCCCAATATCTCCTCTTTTCCCTCGTACCACGACCGGGACAGGTGGTTGGAACAAGAACGCGACCGGGTCGGTCTCTGTTGACGGTGTTCTTCCTCTCCCTCGACCGCGATTGGCGATCGACGCGGTCCTCGGTGGGCGAGATCGTCCTCGGCTCGCTCGAGTATTTACAGAGAGAGCGACCGGGACTAACAGACCGCGCTTACGAAGTTCCTGCTCACGAAGTCTGGATACGTTGGACTGACTACGAAGAACCCGGTGACTCGGTATGGGCTCCGTGGTTAAGGATGGGATGCACGACTATAATGACCCGGTGTGTAAGTGCCGGTATGACCGTCGACACCCACACCCAGAGTATGAAATGAGATGACCGTTATACTCCGGTACCCGGTGAACTGTGAGTATCACTACAGTACTATGGTGCTGGCTCCAGTACGCCAAATAATGCCAATGCAATGTTCAATGTTACAGCACAAGTTATCGTCTTTGGGAGTGTCCTTTTATTTGAACTCTGTTACCGTTCACTTTACCTCACACAATGTACAATGTATCACTCCACGAATAATAAATAATGATCTCTAAATTATACACAATATTATTCCCTTACGGGTAATTAAATTAAGATCTCCGAAGGAGAAGAATAAGAGAGGAGAATAAATAAATAATATATTATAAATATAAAACAAGATGGCTGACGGGCTAACTATCTTTCCTCACTTACTAGCTTTTCCACCTAGTAGTAGTCTCCTCGGAGTGTAAATAGGAAGTAAAGTCCTGGCTCTGTTCGCCTGCTGAAGAGGACGGCGATCGTACGATCGAGAGAGTGCCTACGTCATACTCCTCAGCTCCAACCGTCTCTTCCACTTGCCCTACTTTACCTGCTATACTCCTAGCCCCGCTCCCCTCCTATACCTACACTCTTCTCCTGCTATACGCAGTGGAAATTTACTGCTTGCACCGACGACGTCGGTTGGTTCTCCATCCCCAACCTTCCTTGTCTATTTCCCGCTACTGCTATAAATACCCCTACAGTACAATTTCCATATTTACCTTCACACTATCCCCCCCACCTGTTTCAACCGGGTAGTACTTGCTTCAGCATCGCTGGATGCTCCCCAAAGCACGTGCCCATTGAAACAAAGGTGTAAAGAGAGTGCCGTACTGTCGCAGCCGGGTCGCCGTCCCGCCTAAGCCTCATTACCTTCACACTGCTGTCAACCCCTGACCGCGACCGCGCTCGTCCTCCCGGTCCCGCTATCCTTTCTAACCTCGCTCGTCTCGGTACTCATCTCAACGCGGTGTCCCGCTTACATCTCAACATAAAACATCACCTACGAGCTACTGACTGACCGGGCCGGTCGCCCTATCTCTTACCTAACCTATCCCGCCGCCACCTTCACAAAAACCAAATTCTGACGGCATCATCACAACCATACTATCAACATCATACACAATGTCATGTCACCAAACTTAGTCAAAGATTTAATAAAAAAAAATAAAATAAAAATAAAAAAATACCGCACTCATGTGCACGATCATACTCACTAACGTACAAATGTATTAACTAGTAATAACACATGACAAACAAAAATCATAATCACCAAGTACAACCATCCGATCCCGGTTCCTCCCCGAACCTGCCAGATCCTCACCATCTTATGCACTATATAACGTGCTACACATGATAGTTAACATAAAAAATAAGTGTAATAATGATAAAAAAAAATCGTATAAAAGTACAAAAATACCCCATCCCGGTTCCTCCCCGAACCTGCCGGATTCTAACCACCCTATGCATCTCATAACGTGGCAACTCTTAAGAATTAACAAAAAAAAATGTAAAAAAGAACATATAAAAATACAAAAATACACTATCTTCGGTCCCGCGACCGCACAACCTCACACATACACTCATGGACACATATACAACATAATGCCTCTTCATTCCTGCGACTGCCCCGGCTCTTCATCATCCCGGTCTTCATTTGCTCCAGTCGCATCTTCAGTAATCCCGGTCGAGACTTCGAGTATCCCGGTCGAGGCTTGCTCCTGTCCACTAGTATTAGCTTCGCTGAACCCGATCGGCATCCCATTCTCGTCAAACCGTAAAGGCATCCGCAACTGGTTATCATCCGTAAAGAACGGCATGCCCGACCCGACCGACGTGCGCACCGCTACTTCCCCCAGAACACTTACTTCTGGCGACTCGGTCACCGTCTGACTACCGCCTGATCCAATGACTATCAGGTCCTCCGCACCGGGCTCCTTGACTTCCACGCTTTGGAGGGACGTGTTCTGACTTCCAAACGCGTCCGCTGCTTGTGCTGCTCGGTCTTCCTGCATGGCCAGAACTCGCTCTGCAACTTCCTTATAAAATCCGTCCCGGTCCACCGGGGCCCACACTTCAGGATTCGAGTTCCTCGCTCGCAAGTCAGCCACCGACCGCAGCACTCCCGCTACTTGCAGGTAAACGTCTTGGAGACCGCGCTCCATCTCAGAATCTCTAAACATTGGTTCCCGAGGTGTACGAACCAACATCCAAGGCTGTTCCTTCAGGAAAGCCTCTATCGCTCTCATCAGGTCATACGCGCCCACCGTCGCTGGCCCCCGCACTAATCCCAACAATTGATTCTGGAGAACTTCTTTCTCCCCGGCCGGCGCGTCCGCTTCGTGGGCTCTCACCTCCACCCGGTTCCATGCTGACTGCATAACATCCATCCGGAACATAATGTCCTCTTCGCCCGGTTTACGTAGATAAGGCTGGGACTTGTCCACCCATTCCTCCGGTCGCTCTGGCTGCTCTTCCTCTGCAGACAAGCAAGAGACCACCGTATGCCCAACTGCTCGACAGACCCGGCAAACCTTCCCGATCTCGTACATCCCTGGTTGCGTAGGAGCATATACCGGGCCCCTGGTCGTGTCTGTCAGCCAACGTCTCTGCCATCTGATGTGGTTGTCCGGGAGCAGCAGCCAGCCACTCACTGCGTTGAACACGTAGACCCTTCCTAATACAGGATGCCTGCTATCCCATACCCGGGTCTCCGTGTCCAACAACAGCTTCATGACTCTCTTTCCTGCGCCCTGGATGGCTTTCGCTTGCGCTCCAACTTTGCTCATAAAGCTGGATGCCAGAGTCCTCTCGTACTCTACCGTGGACAGCAGCTGATTCGGGTCTTGTTCCTCATAATCGGAATCCTCCTCACTGTCCTCGGTCTCCTCCGTGGCCAAGTTCACGGTCTTAACTTTCTTGGCTGGCGTCCCTTTTGGTGTTCTCCGCTTTCGCTTCACAGGCTTTGGTCCCGGTGTGCCTTCCCCGTCTGGCACTACACCGCCTTTGCTCCTGGTCCTGGCTGGAGTTGATTTATTCGCGGGCCTCTTGACTGCCTTACCACCGGCCCCCGAGCTCGACGCCCCGGTCTGGCCTGCATGAAGCTTCTTATTCAACTTCGCGATCGCTTCATCCTGCAGCTTCTGGTGCTGTGCCGCGATCCGCTCGTTCTCCTTCTCTAATGCCGCAGCTGCCCTCCGGTCTTCCTCCTCTTTCCGTCTTTGCTCGGCCCGGGTCACACTACGCTGTTCATCCCAATCTTTGATGAATACCTCCGTCCGGCAGTCTTCATCCCTGACCGCGGAAGCATTAGACTCGCACCCATCCGGGTCTATCATTTGCACTGTCGAGTCTAACAAGCTGATCACGTCCATGTTCATCACCGCTTGCACCGGCTTCTGCAAATCCCGAAGCCTGACCCAACCTTCGAGCTTCTTCTTCCCCTGCATCATTCTGCCCGCGTCCTTCTCATGGGCCCCGGTGGTATCCGTAACACTCCATAAATCGATGAACTCAGCGAAGGCACTAAACGCTTCCTTAAAATACCCGTGCACTTCACCCTGTTGCACGCACCGGCATTTGGACGCCCACTTCGACGGAATATCCTGGGCCTTTAACTTATTGGACTTGCCCAACACTAGCGGCACCTGAATCATCCATGCGATGGCCCGCATTGATAGCCATTCCCCCGGCCTTAGGTCTAGCCTGTAAGCGAACTCTCTCCGAAGCACTAACAGAATCGAAAGGAGACCTCTCGGGTCGAATTTCTGCCGAAGGTTGAACTGCTTCTTATCTACTAGACCGCGCACTTCCTTCAACAGCATTAAAACGTCCTGTTTTAAGAGCGCATCCGTATATTGGGGCGCGACTACCGGCATTCGTACACTTAAGATCTCGATCCTGTCCGGCACCGCTTTTAACCATCGCTCATATCCCATCCGCGGCATTGAATAAGACTCCGCGTACAACCGCCCCAAGTTCAACACTCCAAGCACCACTTTCGCCGTGAACTCCACCTGCGTGTCCCGGAGTATCACTCTGTCCTCATCTCTTGACGGCCTCGTGTCCTCTACCATATCGACCCGAGACACCTGTACCCCCGGGAATACCGTGCACATCACTACCTCTACTTGCCGTGGTGCATCCCGCTTGTACTTTGATAACCACAACTTCTGCCACAAGTACTTAACGTCCACCGCGTGTCTCGGTCGAGTTTCCGCGAAATTCCTCAACAACTCAAACTGAGTTCCCAGGCCGTAGAACCACTTAGTTGCCTTATGCTGCTCCAGCCACTCCATAATGACTACTCTGGCTGGGTGGGGTAAAGTGGCAAACCCCATGATCACCACGTTGTTCCCATCGGTGACCGCGATTACTGACACGTAACCTCTTCTCGTAGTGTGACGGGTGGCCCTCCACACGTGCACACCAACGTGTGTCGCCCCCGCTAACTTATCCAACGCGGCCTTAATTTCCTCTACCGTGCTGATGTCCGCGTTCACCACCAGCTTCTTCGTTATGGACGGTTTCGTATCCAACGACTTCTGGTCCCAGGACCCGTCCCGCTCCACAAATGAGTGGATTCTCCTGGCCGGCAGGTCTTCCTTCGTACTATATTTGAAGGCTTCTACGTCTTCAGCCTGCTGCCGGTAGGTCTCCGTTAACCCCCGAAGGGATTCATGATCTTGTGGCCGCTCCGCGACCCGAGTCGTGCCTCGTTCAAGCGCCTCCGCCCTGATGCTTCGCGAAGGCCACCCGAACTCCACCGGGTTGTCAGGTAATCCGGATACGAACGCCCGGTCGTTCAATCCTTCGCTGCATGCCGCAGCCTTCCACGACACAGTGCCATAGGCCTGTGCAACGTCCAGCTCCCATTGCGGTGGGGCTTCCATGCTAAAAAAAATTTAAAACCACAGATTAGACAATGTCTAAGTGAGATTCCCCTCACCTCCGTCTCGCTGTGTTTCCCAAAACTCATGCATGTGGCCGCGCTAAGGCACGGCCAAAACAACAAAATCCCATCACCGCGGTACCCCTGATACCGCAAAAGAAAACTTAAAACCAAACTTAACTACTATTGGTGCGGCGATCCCGGTCGCCCGGTCTCGCCACTATACTCCCCGCTACTTCTGGATGATCCCAGACCATCCCGGTCGTCTCCTCTACTCTAAGGTGTTCTGGTGCGAACTAAGATGCATTGAGCAAATACTTAACGTTTAAGCGCGTACCTTTTTTGCTTACCCACAGAAAACTTTAAACTGTGACCGTACACCACACCACGGTTTCCGGTATCTGGTCGCTTGCTCCTGAATGGTACCCTTGTCGAGTTCTTGGTTCCGCAACACCTCACTCCGAGCGGTCCCCATTCAGGCTGAGTTTTAATGTTTATACACGCGGCTCTCTACCGGTGATTCCCCTGGATGTGCTAGTAGGTCTATTTTACCCCGCGCGCCTACCCTTCGCTTCTCTACCTTGCGTATTGCTAATCCCGGTCCCTGACTGACCGCGATTACTTCAGTATCGTGTCATACTTCAGCTCATGACACCCCTGCGCCTGATTCTATTCTAACCTCAGTAATAAATCGATGCGAGCTTCTACGATTTTATTCATGCTCGGGAAGTTCTCGGCAGCTGTTTATTTGAAATCCGACGCCGGCCGACTGTCCCATTGAAGGTTTTGGCCACAACCTGCACGGTCAGAATGACCGCGTCTCCGCTCCTCCCGCTGACTTTTATATTTACTAACCTATTTTTCACCAGCGTCCTCCAGACTAAGTCTGGGTTAGGCTTAGTTTATACTCCCAAAGCTTTGAGTATCGCGCTCACACCGGGTCTAACTACTTTACTCCCGGTGCCTAACTTCGAAAAAACTGAGACCAGACTTGCTTGGAAAAGAACCAAAGCAAGCTCCGTAGTTTTTGTTCGACAACATACTCCGCGGTCAGACTGACCGCGTCTTCCGCTCGACCCACTGACTTATACATTAACTAACCTATTTTGCGCCAGCGTCCTCCAGACTAAGTCTGGGTTAGGCTTAGTTTATACTCCCGAAGCTTTGAGTACCGCGCTCGCACCGGGTCCGACTACCCTACTCCCGATGCCTAACTACGAAAGAACTGAGACCAGACTTGATTGGGAAAGAAAATAAAACTAAGTCCCCCTAGTTTTGTTTTGGCCTCGACCCTACCGCGGTCAGTACAACCGCGTCTCTACTCTCACTACTGCTATGCTTAACTAACCTAGCAAGTGACCGCGTCTTCCAGACCGCGATCCGGGTATTGGCTTAGTTTATCCTCACAAAGCTTTGAGCATCGCGCTGCCTCGGGATTCCATATCTTGACTAGCATCCTTGATGGTCTACGACCTGGACATCCCCCCGACTCTCTTACCGCCGCTACGAGACTCGCCTCTTGACTAGCACCCCCGGTGGTCTACGAGACGATCCCGCTCTCTGCATTACTACCGCGTACCAGGACTCGCTCCTGACTAGCATCCTGAGATGGTCTTCGGAACGGGTACACACCATACTTCACTCTAAACCCCTGGCTAGCAACTCTATAGGAAGGCCTACGGGATTTTTTGGTCCTACGACCGCGCACCAGGTCTCGCTCCTGACTGGCATCTGGGATGGTCTTCGGAACGGGCGCACACCATATTTCTGACGAAACCCCTGGCTAGCATCTTTACGAAGGCCTACGGGATCAACTCCTGACTACCGCGTACCAGGACTCGCTCCTGACTAGCATCTTACGATGGTCTTCGGAACGGGTACACACCATCCTTCCCTCTAACTCACTCTGTCCTGACCTAGCGCGATTATTGCGGGCCTACGGACTCACCCCTGGCTAGCATCTCTATCGAAGGCCTACGGGATGTTGGTTTTGCTGATATTTAGATCGCTCACAGCTTAGAGCTAGGCCGACTTTCACGGCATCCCCTGACTAGCATCGTTGGCGATGGTCTTCGGGGTATGGAGCTCCACTCCGGCTGGTTTATGTGCTCCCGCAGCTTTGAGCCCGAGCCTCTTGCTCGCTCTGACTTCCTACAAACGAAGGTACGAGACCTTCGCCTAAGCTCAGATCTTACCTTCTATGCCTGCCCCTACGGTGGAGATCGGGACAGGCGTGAGGCGCAGTTTAACGTCGTACACACCATAGGACGTGAGGAAGAATAGGTTTGTGCCCGTCAAGACATCCCTATCCTTCCCACCTTAACCTAAAACACACTTTTTTTTCAGTTTTATAAGAATTTTAAAAGATTTTTTTCGGTTTTTGTAAAATTTTGTATAGTAACACGCCATGCAAAAGACGAAAGAATAAAAGATGAAGTAAAAAAAATGATTAAAAATTTTAGTTTAAGCAATCTCAATCATTAGCATCGAGAACTCATGGACACTGCCAGTGTCCTCCTCGGTCCTCGCGTAGTTGATGCCCAAACGCACTGGTTGTTTGTGATCCCGACCGGGATAGCGTCGTGGTGGTGGTGGGTCATCAATGTCTACCTCGTAGTCATCAGACAGGTCGATAGGTCCAAAACCTCCTCTCCAACCTGTGCTCTGGTTTGTACCTCCGGTCGCGGTAACCGCGCTACCGGGACTCCCTCCGGAATCTGGTATAGTCTCGGTATCTGGTGATGGTACAGACTCGGTGACCACCGAGTCCGGCTGTGGACGTTCATTGGTATTTGGTCCCGACTCTCCGTCTGCACTTATTACAGACTCCTCTACCGGGACCGGGTCCTCGCTCTCTTTCTCGTGGTAAGGTAACATAAGCGAAGTGTGAAACCTCATTGGATTGCTATTAGGTTTGTCCGGGTCCTGGATACTGTAGGACCAATCTGAGTGTACCTCTACTACCTTCCACGGCCCGGTGTACCGCGGTCCAAGGGATTTCGCGTACTTCTCCTCCTTTGAGGACAGTTTCTTATTACGTATCTTAACTAGATCCCCTACCGCGTACACAACATCTCTCTTGTTTCGGTCGAAGTACTTTTTCTGCTGCAATTGTGCCTCTCTTAAATTATACCGAGCCTGGTCTCTGATGAAAGTCACATCCTTAATCAATTGCTGCCCGTACTCCTCCTCGGTTACCTTCATTGTCTCAAGCAGCTGCATTTTGCGGTCTATCGGCAGTAGTATGTCCCTGCCTAAGTTCAGTTGGCATGGTGAATACCGGGATGACTTGGATTTCGCGGTATTGAGCGCTACCATATAGTCCCCTAACTGCTTCGCCCACATTGTCTGGGTCGCCATGCAAAACGCGCGCAATATACTTTTAATATCCCGGTTTGCCCGCTCTGACTGGTTCGGGTTGGGATGGTACGGTGCCACATGCACACACGTAGCTCCCCACTGGCGTAGCTGATCATTCCAGTCGTCACCCGAGAAATATGACGCATTGTCGGAGACTATGCGCTTCGGTGTTCCAAACTGGTTAAACACCTTTTGCAGAAACTTCAAGATCTTTATTGACGATACCGATGTTAAGGGTTCCATGCTCACCCACTTTGAAAACTCGTCCACACAAACGACAATGAACTTGAAGCCCGCGCTCGCGGTCAACTCTCCGACAATGTCTACATGCACACATTCGAACACGTTGTTCCGGTATGAATGAATGCCCATCTTTCCCGGTTGTGCCTGGTTTGAAGCCTTTACTAGCTGGCATACCGCGCAAGTCTTCACATACGCCTCTATGATCTTATGCATGTTATAGAACCAGAACCTTTTCCTGATCCGATCGTATGTGCGCTCGACTCCTTGGTGCCCGGCCATCGTGCTATCGTGAAAGTGTGCTATGACATCCCGCTCTATGGACTGCGGTATGACCGGGACTATGCGTTTTCTGGCTGTCACTGACTCTGGATCTAAAAAGCTAGCCTGGATTAACGGATGCTGCCATTTAATATGCTTACCCTTCTTCATCAGCATAGACGGTCGCACCCTTACCGGCGGCACTGGTTGCCCGGTCCGCTCGTCTTCCTCCAGCCTCTGTTCCCACAACTTATCCACCTGGCTGCTATAGAAGCCCCCTTCCGGTGTTCCCTCTTTCAGGATCGACCGCGTCGCGGTCCGCTCTTTACACGGGACGTACCTACAGAGGATACCTTCGACGATCACGTAGTCGTAGCGGTACCGAGACCGCTCCCCGACTCGGCTAAGGCTTTTGGTAATAGTGGATAGTGCCTCACACTCTCTCTGCACATCCCGCAGCATGTCCTTGTTCAGCATGTCCATATCTACTTCCACTCTTTCCGTGGTATTCGTAAACGTTGCCAGGCATACGCAAGCACTCTCCACGCACATGTCCAGCTCATCTGGATTGTCGTCGTATTTGGGATCCGGTAGCGCGCCACGAGAGAGCAAGTCTGCCAGTTTGTTATCCTCTCCCTTCACGAAGTCTATGTCATTGACAACATGACCCAACTCTATTGCCCACCTGACAATATGCCGGTTATAGAGGTGATCGTTAATGGCCGCATGTTTCAGATGTGTCAACGCCTGGTTGTCACATCTAAAAATCACGTCCTTTTGGTACCTAATGAAGGGGTCGAACACACGGTTTGCAAACCTGATAGCCAAGCACTCTTTCTCTCTCGCGTCATACTTGCGCTCCGCTGCATTCAGCAGTTTGCTGCGACATTCGATCACCCGGAATCTGTCTTCCCCGGTCAACTCACAGTGGTAGTTTTGAGCCAAGATTGCTCCCAGCCCTACATCACTTGCATCAGTGTACACGTACAACGGGTGGTCGTAGTTAATAGTGTTTAGCGTGATTTCCTTGGCCACTTCCGCCTTAATCGTCTCGAACGCGGTCTGCTGACTCTTTCCCCACCGGAACGGTAAATTCGGATCTGCCTCCGACTTCAGCTTCAAAAATATCGGCTCTAACTGAGTGGCGTAATGCGGTATGAACCGCATGTACCATCCAATGGCCCCTAAAAATCGCTGCACTTCTTTCTTCGTTCTCGGTGACGGGAAATCTTGGATCGCCGCTACCTTCTTGGGGCATTTCTTGATGCCGAAGCGCGTGACGATGTGGCCCAGGAACTCAACCTCCGGTAGATCGAACTCACATTTAGCCCAGTTTAGAGTTAGATTAAAGTTATGAAGTGTCTTAAACACAAAATCTAGGTGCTCTTTGTGCAGTTGCTCGGTCTCGCTAAAGATAAAGATATCATCCAGGTACACATGCAAGAAGTCACCTACAAACTTACCAAACAACCTGTTCATGAGATCCTGGAAAATCATTGGAGCATTTTTCAACCCCATCGGCATCACGTTCCACTCATAACATGCGTTTTGCGTGTGAAACGCGGTGAACTTCTTGGAGTTCTCTGTTATGGGGATTTGCCAAAAGCCTGACTTTAAGTCCAGCTTGGACATGACTCGGTTAGGTGGAAGATGCTCCAAGATTTGATGTATGATAGGCATCGGGTTCTGTATCTTCGGTGTGTAACTATTCAACTCTTTATAATTTACCACCATTCGCTTATCGCCGTTTGGTTTTGGTATAATTAATACTGGCGAGGAATATGCCGAAGTTGACCGCCGTATCTTACCCTGTAGCTCCAACTCATGCAGTGTTTCGTCTTCCCACTTTGCTATCGCCGGTGGTCTTCGAGCAGGTTTACACTGTATCACCGGGCAGTCCTCCGGGATGCGCAGATCGTGGATGATCGCGTTTGTAATCCCGGACCTACCATCGCTCCGTACTACCCCGGGATACTTTTTGACCAAAGTTTCGACGAACACTTGGACGGACGATGTCCCCAGCTTTGCCCGGTCGTACCTGTCCGGGGTCGACGCTAGTGACAAGTCACAGACGTCCTTTGCGGTTTTTACTGACAAACCACGGACAAAGTACCCGGCATCTCGCTCCTTCTCTTCCTCGGTCGGGACGTCCCATCGCATCTCGCCCTTCACGTCGTCAAAACTCAGACCATGCTTCCATCGGAACTTGTTCCCGATGAAGATAGGGCACATTAGTCCCTCTTGGACCAGGAAATCCTCTCTAAACCACCGACCCGCGATCTTCATATCTAGTGTAACTGCACCTCCCGCTGTAACTACCTTACCATCAAAACCCGACATCTTTACTGAAGACTTTCTTATCTCTAACCCTAGTCTATCGCACTCCTTCTTGGATATAGCGAGCGCGGTGCAGCCCGAGTCTATTAGCGCAAAATATGGGAATAGCTTTTGTTTATGCTTAATATTGACTAGGGCGTAAGGGGCTTTATTTATCCGGTGTAGAAGACACGGGTCCCCTCGTCTGTCCGTGTCTGAACCCAGTTTAAAGTCGGTGGCAGTACCGAAGGCACAAATTTGGCTTCTAACTTGTTTATCGCCCTCTGGACTTGGTCTTCACCGGGACTTGGTTGCTGATCCCGGTCTCGCCTCAGCGCGCTTCCTTCTTCTTTATTCTTCGCGGTCCGCAACGCATTAAACAACTGCCTCTCGTCTGGGTCCTCTTCGTTTTCCACCGAGTCTTGTAAGCCTTGCATTCCTTCCGGTGTCCCGGTCGGTGGTGTCCCGGTCTGGTGTTCCACGACTTCCTCTTCGGTACACGCCTGAGCCAGTATCTTCAACGCCATGACTTTAGCCTTTGCTGATCTGCAGTCTTCTGTGTTGTGCGTGTTGCGACTACATACATGGCACCACTTCCCGGTTCTTCTCTCTGGTTGCCTACCTCGACGCGGTGATTCTCGTCTCCCTTGTGGACTAGTTGATCTGTCCCGCCCCGGACTCGACCGACCCGGTGAGTTCTGTGTCTGTGGGCTTCGACTTTGCTCCCTTCTGCGCTCACCGGGACCGGGATTTCGCTCGTTGCTACGTTGACGGTCTCTTGAATTCCATTGCCGGTTCCGCTGCCCCTGGGGCGACTGACGGTCCCGGCCTCTGCTCCGGTCTTGCTGACTCCACGGCCGATACACTTCTTTTTCCTTTTCGGCTCGGACCCGGTTCCTATGGAATTCCTCTGCCTGCCTGATGAAGTCGTTCAGCTTCTGCGGGACCACTGTCCCCGGTGGGAATGCTCCATATAGTGAGCTATGCATGTTCTGCTTAATGCGGCCAATAATTTCCCGTTGCTCCCAAGGGTGGGGTTCTCTAATGCTTTTCAACAAGGTGTAAAAATCGGATGCCCACTGCCGTATCGGTTCGTGAGCTTGCTGCTTCCAGTTGACTACCCTGTTCAACACCGACTGCGCGCTCGACCGGTCGTACGCCTTCAGAAATTCTGCTCTTACCGCTGTCCAAGTATGGTCCACGTCCAGGAGCGTCGCCTTCAACCAGGATGCTTCCGCTGGTGTTGTCAAGCACTTCTGAAAGATCTGGACGTATGCCCTCGGCTGGGCTCCATGGATCTCCAGATGTGCTTCGAATGCGTCTATGTAGGTTGACGCGATATCTACTCTGGGATCGAAGTGCTGCGGTATAATATGTAACCCGGTCGGAGCCATCATTCCCGCTAACAGCTGTGTCTGCTCCCGCTGCAACTCCTGGGCGTGCCGGGTGTTCTGGTTTTGCTGGTCCAGGACTTGCAGCAGATGGTCTGCCATATCCGAAATGTCCGGTGCTGACGTGGTACTACCCGAACTGTTATGTGACTGCTGGCTGGACTGTTGTGAGGGTACCGCGCTGAAGGTGACCCCCGGTGTTGATGGCTGCTTCGTCCCGGTACACATCGATCTTTGCTGTTGCTGTTGGTGGCCAGTACTTGCTGTGACCTGTTGCAGCAGATTTCCCTGCAGGAATGCTGTCCCCCCTGGATTCTTGCCCGCTGCTAACTGAGCTTTGATGCGTCCCTGGTCCGCCTGTATGGCCTGGACTACCAACTGCATGGACTGCATGTCCTTCGACATCTGCGTAATATAGTCCAGCATTGTCTTTCCCGAGGCTTCTGCCTTCTTTGGTGCCACCGGGCCGCTCGTCGACGCGGTCGCGATTTGCTTCACCGAGTCTTCCAACTTCGTCGTTTCCGCTTGACTCAGCTCGGTGATACCTTCGAAGGCGGTCGCCCCGTCATATTCTGCCGTTATCATTTGTTGCTGATAATCTGCGAAAGCGACCGCCACCTCCGACGGTGTCATAGGCTTGGGTGTTGCCTTCACTTCCAATTGATATTGGTAGACATACCACCTCTTCTTTACCGTTAGCAGGTCGTATGCTCCCGGTGTCTGTGGGTCTTCTAGTAGAAGCTGCTTTGATAACAGCTCGCCTTCCCGGCCCGTCCACGTTACCCCCTCCGTCTTGATGTCGCATATTGGCTTCATCTCGGTCCCGGTCCCTGGTCTTCAGGCTTGGCCCTTGCTTATGCACTACCGCCTCTTTAAACTGGGCCGGACCTATACGGAACTTTTTTTTTCTCTCTAGCTCTTATGGGGTATATCGCGGTTGCCTACGCTACTTAAGACTACCGAGACCGAGTCTGCCCTCGCGACCGAGTCGCGGTCTGCGCTATGCGGCACGTTCCCTATGGACAAGCTGAACTGGCCTGCCTCAGGGCTCTGGTGTGCAACTACTCCTGCCAAACCAAAACCACCGACCAAGGTGCTCGCGACTATGCTCAACTCGGTACCCACGCGTCCCTGCTGTGTGACGGTGTATGCTTTTATGCGGCTATGCTATTCTTCCGACCGAGACAAGGACAATGTTATGTGTCGCGGTCGACTAGGTGCTATAAACTTAGAAATAAGTTTTAAGAAAAACAGAAATGTGGAACTGGTGTTTCTCACCTGATTGTGCTGTTGTCCTCGGAACTTGAACAAAACGACAGTTTTGTGTCAGTCACGGTCGCCAGTGTAGACTGGATTTTCCCAATATCTCCTCTTTTCCCTCGTACCACGACCGGGACAGGTGGTTGGAACAAGAACGCGACCGGGTCGGTCTCTGTTGACGGTGTTCTTCCTCTCCCTCGACCGCGATTGGCGATCGACGCGGTCCTCGGTGGGCGAGATCGTCCTCGGCTCGCTCGAGTATTTACAGAGAGAGCGACCGGGACTAACAGACCGCGCTTACGAAGTTCCTGCTCACGAAGTCTGGATACGTTGGACTGACTACGAAGAACCCGGTGACTCGGTATGGGCTCCGTGGTTAAGGATGGGATGCACGACTATAATGACCCGGTGTGTAAGTGCCGGTATGACCGTCGACACCCACACCCAGAGTATGAAATGAGATGACCGTTATACTCCGGTACCCGGTGAACTGTGAGTATCACTACAGTACTATGGTGCTGGCTCCAGTACGCCAAATAATGCCAATGCAATGTTCAATGTTACAGCACAAGTTATCGTCTTTGGGAGTGTCCTTTTATTTGAACTCTGTTACCGTTCACTTTACCTCACACAATGTACAATGTATCACTCCACGAATAATAAATAATGATCTCTAAATTATACACAATATTATTCCCTTACGGGTAATTAAATTAAGATCTCCGAAGGAGAAGAATAAGAGAGGAGAATAAATAAATAATATATTATAAATATAAAACAAGATGGCTGACGGGCTAACTATCTTTCCTCACTTACTAGCTTTTCCACCTAGTAGTAGTCTCCTCGGAGTGTAAATAGGAAGTAAAGTCCTGGCTCTGTTCGCCTGCTGAAGAGGACGGCGATCGTACGATCGAGAGAGTGCCTACGTCATACTCCTCAGCTCCAACCGTCTCTTCCACTTGCCCTACTTTACCTGCTATACTCCTAGCCCCGCTCCCCTCCTATACCTACACTCTTCTCCTGCTATACGCAGTGGAAATTTACTGCTTGCACCGACGACGTCGGTTGGTTCTCCATCCCCAACCTTCCTTGTCTATTTCCCGCTACTGCTATAAATACCCCTACAGTACAATTTCCATATTTACCTTCACAAGAGCGAGAGAAAGACTGATATGATATGATAAGAAGATGCCAACAAGGAGAACAAGGGTGGTTAGTGTATTAGTTAATGTTGTGTTATATATGTTACGTTTAGGTAGTAGTATGCCAAGTAGTACGTAGTAATAAGTAAGTGGACTAAGCAATATAATATAAGAACAAGTAGAGAAAAGCCAAAGAAACATGTGGCTTGATTTATGGGGAAAATGCCTAGAAGCTACTTATAAAAATATTTATGCTGGATTGCTCAAAACAGATTTAACATCTTCAACCATGTGATGATAGATTACCTTACTTCTTTCCACTTTTTCCCTTCCTTATCTCCTCATGTCAGACTTCTTAATCCCCTCATCATTCACACTATAGAACGCTAAGGACGGAGAGCGCTCACAGTATATTAAAAGCTTAGAGAATAATCTTAATCCGTGTCATGCTCATGCCATGTACTATTACACCTGATTGTGAGAGAGATCTGAAACTATCTTAATAGTAGAAGTTGACAATATCCTGGAGAAACCTGCGACTATATCACGCATGTATCGCATCATTGAGAAAGACATTCCAGCAATGCGTGGTTTTTATGAGCTATGCAAAAAACCATAACTATATAGAACTACACTGCGAGGACTGAGGATACTGCATTAAGGGTAATGTCCTCATCTTGCTTTTCCCAGAATTTTTTTAGTTATGACTATTCGATAATTTTATTAACCCCTGAATGTGAAAACAAATGCAAATTCTTTGAAGTATAATATATGTAGGTAGGTACATGATTTTAGAAAGTTCAAAATTTTCCATTTACGTCGTTTCAGAAAAAATGAAAATTCTAATTTCATGTTTTTCTAAATTGTAAAATCTTCTAAAATTGCATCATTTAAAAAAAATGCAAGTTCTAAATTTATGTTTTTGAAAAGTGCAAAATATTTTCATTCTAATTAGGTACATCTTTTTGAAAATTTTAAATTTGACTAATTTCATGTTTTTTAAAATTGTAAATATTTCAATTTTGCCTTTTCTAAAATACCCAAATTTGTCTAATTTCATGGTTTTTAAAAGTGTAAAATATTTTAATTTCGTCCTTTCTAAAATGCCCACATTTCTCCAATTTCAAGATTTTGGAAGTATCTAAAGTATTCCAATTTCATCATCTTGAAAAAGTGCAAATGTCTTTAACTACGCATTCACGAAAATCGTAGAATATCTCTGCACTGTGATTTCTAAAAAAACATTAAAAGTTTTGGACATTTTCAGTCCTCCTTAATTCGAAACTATGTACGCCCTGCAGTCGCAGTCCTACTATCCTTATTAAATGCTTGTATTACTTTGCAATTGAAAACAATTAGGGAAATTGAAATACACACCTGAATTGCTCCACGGACATTTGTGAAATGGATGTATTTGCAAGGGACTCAATATCCTCATTCAAATGATGATCCTTTGTATGGGGAGTCTCATGAGAAGTATTCGAATTGGAATTATTTGAGTTGGTCACATGATGATGATGAGCCTTTGACATTTTTCTACTCTCATTAGAGAAATCATTCTCATCGATGTGTTTATTGATATTATTGGATTTCCCAGAATTCCGACTCCCGTTAATACTCCCACCCGCTGAGGACCTGTCCGTGTCAATAGCACTGTCCGGTGTGGTGACGGACACGAGGGGATTAGACACATCGGAATAGTCAGAGGATCCACTGCAGTAGCTCAGCGTCCCGCTCTCCTTGTCCCTCATCATGGAGAATTTGGTGGTCATCGTGTCCGTGGTGGAGAGCTTCGACTGACTCACATACCATTTGAACCGAACAAGGATGAGGCTCAGACTCTGCTTACAGGAGTGACTCTGAGCCATGTCCGTAATTCTTTTGGCCACTAAAACACTTTTTTTGTGTCGATGAACTTCCAACTCTTCCAGGAGCTCCTTCTCACTCACGTGACTCCAAAAACTATTATTGGCAATGATGAGATACTCTGTGGACGGCGTGACGTTTATATGAAGAATCTTTGGATCTGGAATATTCCCATTATTATTATGCTGGAGCTGTTGTTGTTGATTTTGATTTTGATTTTGGGACTGATGATGAGTCTGACCCGTCGTCAATTTATTATTCCCGAGGTCAGACTCATTCTCAGTGTTGGAGATGGAATTTTGTGAGTCTTCTGGACTAGATGATGAGGAGGCCTCCCCGAAAATATTCATCTCCTCCATGTCTGTGAGACGGGTGAGTTTCTTGCCGGCCTCGACGAGGACACAACGAATCCCTCCGATCATGGCAAGATTCAGTGTAAACTGATGTTTCCCCTCCAGAAGTGGATCTTCCTCCATTGAGAGGTGGCACAAAATTCCTTGCATGGGACGATGGTTCCCTTGTTGGCGAATATTTCTACAGAAAATAATTAGCAGTCTCATTAAGCTTCACCAACAACTTTTTTGTACCATTAGTCAACATTATACAGATTCACATATTGTAATTATTGCTAATTGGGAGTATTCTATGTATTGGCGCAGAGCCAATTTCATTAGCATTGGCATCGGACTGAGTGCAGAGTCTACAGTAGACAGTAAGCCAGCGGCCAGGTCAAATAATCGTATTTAGCAATCAAATAATTACAGTTTCTGTGTGTACTAAATTCCCTGCTATTAAATATACAATTGAAAGCAATGCTAAATACACAAACTTTTTCCTCCATTAAATATTTTTGTTTCCGCGTAGACTGTTTTAACTTTTATTTTCAGCTAATTGTTTTTGAAGCTTTCTACTGCACTGTGAGGAAACTCATTTGATTTCTACTTATTATGTATTTCTTGTATTGCTAGATGGGAAATTCAATGCACATTTATTTCAAGTTGAAACGTTGCGTAAAACAAAACAGGGGCGCCGGGGCCGGTATTCATATAAGATAAACATACTTCATGGCGTTGAGTAAAGTGTACTTCATGGTGTTGAGGGAAGACTGGTGCGTTTCTTCAATGTTCCGCTCAATATCATAAATTTTTGAGATGGATTTAGTGATGATCTTCGAAGCAGAGTTCCCATCCCCTCCGTCAAAGATCCCAAAAAGAGCTTCTTTCCCTCCGGACAAATTCACATCCCTGTACTGTGTTACATTGAGTAGTTGATTTCGATCTGGGAGCTCAGAAAAGCCAATGTCCCACGGAGGATTTGCGGGGAAGTCATTATTGAGTCCAGTATGAACGATTTTTCGGGGGTTGGACACCTCAACTAAATTCATCGGACGTCGGCTGAAATAGTTACACATTTTATTAGGATTTAATTTTTAAAATAATTTTATAGAAAATAAGTGTATACTTAAAAGCAGTGGCACTTTAACATAATAACGTGATGCTCTGTACTATACAGTGTAAATATATAGTTTGATATAGCAAGTGATTCTTGAATAGAAATTTTTGACAGATTATGTTGTACATACTTGGGGTTGGTAAGTTTCTCAGGATTGAGAAAGAGACGCTCATTGCAAGAGATATCCAGGTAGGTTAAATTGCCGCCGGCGATCAAAGTATCCAAATTTAATTTTCTCAAATTATTATGTGACAAGTCAACAACTTTGAGAGCTGGCATTTTGGTAAGATTTGGTGCATTCTCAAGGCGGTTGGAGTGGACACGCAGAACACGAAGGTTCGTCAAGGATGAGATTTTTGAGGGCAAATTACGAATTCTATTTCCACACAGAATCAGCTCTTCAAGGTATTTCCATGCTCCTATGCACCTATGTATGGTAAGGAATTTGAAGTTGCGTACATACAAACACAGACCGAGATTCAATTACATCTTTCTTTAAATTAGTATTATTACGTGTGTGTATATGTTATGATTATAGGATTATTCTAATTTATCATTACTACATAATAAATCATCTCCCGCCATTCAAATTTTCTTTCCAAAATGAAATATGAAAATTCTTTCATTTAAATTTAAATAGATGTTCGTATAGCAAATATTATTATTATTGTACATTAAAAATCCTTTGAGAATCTCTCACCTCTCACTGATATGCTCAATCTTATTAAATGCCAAATAAAGTCTTCGCAGATTAGTGCATTCCATGAGAAAGTCCAGGACGTCTTTGTCTTCGGTGTCTTGTAAACGATTCCGACTCAGAAATAATTCTTGAATCGTGCACCGCTTCCCAAAGTTCGGCAGGTAGTCAATCATATTTTGGCTCAGGTTTAAAACTTTCAACCTGTTCAACAAACAAGTAGACAAAATTCAAATAAATAAATAATATGTATGGGTATCGGCATGACTGCATATTATTATTATTGTACTCGATTTCCGCGCTTGTCATTCTAATGGAGTTATTTGCATAATATGCGTGAATTCGATTGAGAAGCAATACTAGACATTTTATAGGCAACGTTGTTCTTTTTAAAAATTTCAAACCTTCAGGTACTTCATGCTTAATTTATTTCGAAATTTTGTATGTATCGTGAATTACACGATGTGTAATTATTTCATCAAATGTGATTCGGATAGTTTATATTTTTTAAATGCGTTAGTTAGATTATTTTGCATTCTTAAAATGTGTAAGTGGTTAGATTTTTTAAATGCTAAAAATACATGTTGACACAATTTTTCAATTTTCGAAAATACCGTACCAAGACAATGTTCCATCTTTTAAAAATTATGTATTTAAACGCTTTTTTTTAATTTTCAAAAAACTCTAAATACGCAATTTTGCACCTTTAAAAAATACCTGTTTACACTCTTTTTTTAACTTTTAAAAAACTCTAAATACGCGATTTTGCACCTTTTAAAAATACCTGTTTACACTATTTTTATAAATTTCAAAAAGTGTTATATGCTAAATTCTATACCTTTTGAAACCACCCAACTTTCACAAAAACCTTAAAGAATTCAAAAATTGAGCACCTTTGAAAAGATCTATTGACAGAATTTTAAAGTTTCTAAAAGTAAAATACAGCTTTATTTTTTACAATGTAGGGTGAACAATTCCCCATCATCATTTGTAATTTACAAAAGTTCAAATTTTCCTAAATTAAATATTTCCGTGAAAAAATAAGTACTAGAATTTGTAAATTAAATTTTGCTTTTGAACTGCTTTAAAAAATTTATTTAATATGACCAGTATTACGTCTTCACCGACAATAAATATAACAAGCCCGTGTACATAATGATTAAGATTGAAACCTAATGTAATGTAATGAGGACCATTAATTAACAGTAATAACATGTATAATGTATATAGTCGAATTTGAACCGTCGTAATTTAAATATTTAAATATTATACTATAATGAGTCTTAATAAAAATGTTTTGTGCTACAACAGGATTATATAATTGAAATTATTATTGAAATCAAAAAACTGCTACATACATTGTTACCCTTAGCATGAGGTATTTGAGCGAGTATATTATGAAAAAAAAAAGAATCAATAAATCAATGAGAATAATAATTAAATAGAAACTGTATGACTCGTACACAATCCCATTGTTCATGTCACAAGTTCATCAAGTGATAAATCTTGTAGTAGAGTGAATACTGATAAATACTTTGTCTATGTAATTCATTGTCACAGGTCATTTGAGTATGTGTATAGAGGCTTGTAATGAGGCTCAAGGGAGCGAGAGAGTCTCGAGTCTCGATCTTCGATCAAGTTGGACGGGATTAGTAGTGTAAGTCTGGAAGTAATGAGCCAGTGCATTGATTTCTTACTCCCAAGTCATTTATTTATGCCATCAGAGTAGACAACAGACCAGCCGAGAATTTATGACTCAACATTCAACAAACCGTCCGAATCTTTTTTATTTTTTTTTCATTCTTTTCCCCCCTGTATACTATGCATGTTTCATATAGATGTACATATACCTAGGTATATAAAGTACTGTAATCGTAATCTTTTAAAGTTTGTAATGTGGAAGTAGATAGATTAGAGATGCAAATATGCATATTATATTATGATGATACCAATGCGTCTAATTCAATGTCCAATGTCCAATGCTCAATGCCCAGTGCCCAATACACGTCTACAATACGGTACAGTTAGACAACCTACGTAAGTATTCCTTTTCGCAATCAGCATTCACAACTCAAACAGAAAATACAATACTTGAGAGAGATACATTGAAAATTTCCGAGATATGCTTCCACTACATAGAAATTCTTCACTCTGTATTCTGTACAGGACGTATACGATACGAATATACGAATACGAATAGTTTCACCCATATACTCACTATACCTATAACCTAAACTAAGCACACAAAGTCATTAATCTTAATCACAGAGTTACTTACTCATGATATGATAATATCTAACTTTTAAGTGATTAAGATTGTCAAGATTTTTTTTTCTACTTTAGAATATATTTACATCATAATAAATGCAATGCTTGGCGTACATACTATGTAATAATCTCTTTTACTACTACTACTACTACTACTACTACTACATTACTACGACTACTGCTATACCACTATACTTTTCTATACACATCGACCTTATTACATATCCTCACACTGCACTGTCCCAATCCCATAACTATAACAAAAGGATCGAGCAACATATAACACTATATAATATACACTACCTGAGCAAGACTGAACTACATTTTTTTAAAAAGCTTTCGACTCGTACATACTTTGAAGGGGGTAGAAGGTATTTTCAAGTTGCAAAAGTTTTATTTTAGATTGTGACCATATTTTATTTCGTTTGAATGAATGTCGGCTTCGATTTCCTTCAAGAATGTCATATTTAGTACGAAATTTGAAATCAGGGGAAAATACCAAGCTGTAATGATTCTTGTAGATTTTTTTTTAAGTACCTACCTAGGTGAAGAAATTACAGGGGCTTTTTTTCTATTTAGAATTAGAAGTGAGGCGTGAGGCCTCACAAAAGGGTTCTTTCATATGACTTCTATGCGTCTGCATTACGTAGCTGGTCACTTTTGCTTTGTACTTTGTAATAACACGCTAGTATGCACCGTTTAATGGGATATACCTATATGGGATGAAGGCAAGATGCAGTATAGCAATGTTATTTTCCATGTGTTTGTAAATTAAAATGTTTTTTAAATTTTTATGTTAATGATATTATAATGATCCTCATCCTTCCCTTATCTGATAACGGGCCTTATCTACATGTTTAAATGTTAATCTCTCACAAAATGGAAATGGAAATCTGCACTGCTGTCTGTTGTAAAATATATATGTTAAGGTTCTCAAGACTTTTAATTAAGAAAAAAGGGGGAAAAAATGAAAACATTGGAATCGGAATGTAATAATAATTATACAATAGAGTTTTGACATTGACATCTAAAGTTAACAACGAAACTGTGTTCGCAAATGTTAACCATGTTAAATTGTTACATCTCATTGTTTATTCTACTATATGCATTTTCTCCGTAAGATTAAGATTACGAGTATTTTCCAGCCTGCAGAGATTCTATTATTCTATACAATATACTCAATTTGACTTCGCCTCACCTTGCCTTTCCTTGGTTGGTGTACTAGCTGTGTATTTGTTAGTTCTGTCCTGTGTTGATTTTCATTTTGATGAAAACAATGTTAAATAACATGTAAAAGCATTTAGTATCAATGTCATTGTGTTGTTATCATTCTCGTTTCCGTAATAAATCATACGTTGCTTTTTCATGTAGCAAGCGCAAGGGAAAAAAATTATTTTTTAAATACTATTTAAAATGTATGAAATTCAGAGTGTGACAGGTGGAATTTTCAATCCATACATTATGCATACAAACAAAATGTAATGTATCATAGGTACATCTGGGCACACAGTAAATAATCAAATCAAATGTCCGTGACTTCATCCATCTAGTCACAAGTCACTTCACTAGTAAAATAGTCACCGTAGTACACAACGTATTACTCAACAAGAGTCGTCAGGGTCTCTATATCCCTCTATAGCCTATGCAGTAGTATATAGCATATACACCCAACATTATCATTAACATTACCTGATGTGCCCTATGATATATGATGCACGAACCCAATTGGGCAGATCGGAGCGCGTAGTATATAGGAATTAAAATAAATGCAAACTGCAAAAAATAAAAATTATGCGAATGCAAATAATACACCAAGATGAAAATCAAGCAAGCAGAAAAATGACAATGACAAAAATTTTTGCTGACAAGTTTGAAAAAGTCGTGGAGAGCTTTTTGAGATTTAAGATGTATTCTACATGATTAAGGCATATCACTACAGCATAGGGTTATGAGTGTCAGCTGTTCCCTCGCACTCGGATTATTACCACTCCATTGCAGCAAAGAAACTCACAGTAGATTTATCATTTATACAAATTTATTTTTTTTGTATTGCAATTTTCACATGGACGGAGCTCTGGCTTTGTAATAATTATTTTACGAGACATTTTTCATAAAAATTGCAAGTCTCGGCTCGACTCGGACTGCACTATACTGCAACTGACTCAAAACTTGGACGTTGACGCTAATGTGATGCGATCCAACGAGACGCTCACATTTATCTTTCTTATACTTGATGTCAAATTGAGATTTTTGTACAGGTACCTACCTATATACTTATAATTATTATGTATATAAATTTAGCATACTGCGACGTCTTTTCCTATATAGTCAAGTCGGCAATTTAATTCAATTTCAAGTAGGTAAGTAAATTGTACACTACACTACAGTAATGTATAATATCTTCTGACTCCGCTCCGACTGCCGACTGTACAGGGCCGGATAATGCGGCCAGCACAGGCAGCCCCCGCTGCTTGAATTTTAAAAAAACATGTAAATGGAACATTTTGCAGTTTTCAAAAATATGTAAAAAAATATTTTGACTTTTCAAAAAGATGCAAATAAAATATTTTGTATATTTCAAAAACATGGAAATAAAACATTTTCTACTTTTCTCAAAACATGTAAATAGAATATTTTGCACTTTTCTGAATCAAGTAAAACGAACATTTTAAACTTTTCTAAAACTTGTAAATAGAACATTTTGCACTTTTCTGAATCAATTAAAAACAACATTTTGCACTTTTCTAAAACATGTAATTACAACATTTTGCTTTACCAAAGAAAACCATCAATACAATCAAAATGCTGGTTTTCGTTATGGAAGCAAATTGCTGCCTAAAAGCAATTCCTTCGTCCGGCCCTGCAACTGTACGTCGTACGTGGCAACGAGCTTTGATAAATATAGTTAAATTTGAAATTAAAATATGAGATGGTCTTAATTGTAATTTTATTGTGATGTTGCTTTTTTTGGGTTTCTTCATACAGAGTTATTACAGTCATAATAATTAAATATCTTGAGCATATTTATGAAATCCTTGTTAAGCTATGTACAAAGTACAAAGTATATTAAAAAGTTTTGTGAAATTTTAAGAATAAAATAAACATTACTACTTTTTTAACTACAAAGATTTAAAATACATAGTGTCTATGTAATGTCTGACTAGTTATAGTTGTGTGGTAAGTAGTCACTTGGTTCAAGATTTCGATTTGAATTTAGAAAGAAAATTAGGAATATACCTATAGGTATGTAGGTATATACTATAATAGTAATAATTGTTATTACAACTCATATTGTATACTGCTGGGAGCTCAAAAAACTTAGTTAAAAGGCCACTTTAAAATCAGAGGTTGGCCTATTTTCCTCATAATTTATAAGGAGCACAGGTTACAGGTGTATTTCCACATGAAAAATTTGAAATTAAATTTAAGTTGGTTCTTGTATAATAGAAATATAATAATATTATGTCAAGATTATTATACGTTGGAATTTGGAAAAAATATTGCAAAGGGATTTAAATTAAATTCAAACTGACTACCATTACCATCACCATTACCATTACCTATACCACCATCTACCAATGACTTTATAGCCTTTACTATATATATGTATATGTATTATGAATTGAGCGGAACTCGTTGTACTCTGAAATTTTGTCAAGACGGCGACGGCGGCATAGTTAAAAATCAGGAGAGAAAAAAATTTATATAATTTTTGTTTCATTGTGAAGCTCACAGAATATTTATTAGGCCATCATCATCATCAGCATCAGCCGTCGTCTCATTTTTTAAATTCTTGTTTAAGTTGATCTGTGTGTTTATGTGCATTACTTACAATTTGAGAAGACGGTTTATTTTCAGCCTCATACTTTGTCTGCTTAGCGTTAGTTTAATGTAAAAAAACTATATATTATAAAAAAGGGAGTTGTACGTAATAAAATTTTGGAGAAATTAGAGCATAAAAATTGATGGGCAGTCTTTCTGTTTCTCTCTGTTTAACATCAATACATTGTGTGTGCACTTGTAGCATATTTCGCTCGTTTATTCCCCTCTCTATCCCAATAGTATAGTGTGAGCAATATGAAAATATATAGCAGTTAAGGATTGTCATTTTGCCGTTGTCGTTAGTCGTCGTCGTCGTTGTGTGTGTATTTTGTGTCATTATTTTGTGTAATTCGTTATAATAATTCTTGTAAATTGTATGTTTCCTTTTACAGTAAAACAAATGCGTTTTGTTGAAATTACTCTATACAAATAACTTACAAGGTAGATACATTATGCATATCGTCTGTGAAGAACCAAAATGACCCATATCCATTTGTAGCTAAAAACAAAATCAGATATCTACAAAAATATTCAAATATGTCTTGAGAGCATTTAAATAGAACATTTTGAACTTTTCAAAAATATGGAATTAGAACATTTTTCACCTTTTCAAAAACATGGAATTAGAACATTTTGCACCTTTTCAAAAACATGTAAATAGGACATTTTACGCTTTTCAAAAACTCGTAATTATATAACATTTGACGCATGATTCTCATTTTTTTATGACAGCTCATTTTGATTTGAGCTTAAATTGGAAATGGGTCATTCTGGTTCATTACAGACGATACAATGTATTTTGTGTGTAAAACAGTCAGTCAAAAATAAAATTGGAAAGAGTTTAAAGGACATTATCTATATAAAGGTACATACCTCGTGGCTCTCTGCACAAAGTCCTTGGAGACAAATTCGATTTTATTACAGTGTAAATGTAATTCGCGAATTGGTAAGTGTGAGAGGGAGTTTTGAAATTTACAGTCAATTTGACGAACACGGTTGTGAGAGGCGTAGACGATGGACAAGTCCGGGATTATCCAGAGCCATGGTGGGAGATCTTCAAGATTATTACTATTCAAATTAAAATCAATTAGAAGTGTTAAAGTTTAACACACACACACACAGACTCACACACTCAAAAAACACTGTAATTTCACTCAAGCATGTAATTTAAATTCTAGCCAAGCAGAAGCAGCTACATAATATTTTACATTCTAAACATGCTATTAAAATTAATTTCTGTAAGTACATGACACAACAACACACCATATAGCATATCATAGCATATTATAGGATAGCATAATATAGCAGCGGTCAGCGGAGTGCGGTGACGGCAGAGCTTTTTTTTTATTGCGGTCATCTCAGAGGCCAGGATCAGGAGTGTGCGTGGGGTTTCACTTTAATGTTTATAGACAAAGACTTAGGTGGGGGGGGGGGGTTTGTATAATAGTATAAGTAATTGAAAATTGGACACACACACACACACAACCAAAAACTAATAAAACCAAAATTATGCATGTTTGTGAAAAACAATAACAATGTAAAGTAATAATCTATTCACAAATTCAAATTTTTCTAGTTAAAACAATTACAAAAAATTATTACGATGAGGATGACGATTAGGATTAGGATTACGACTACGTTTAGGAGAAGCATCGCCATAGCCATTAAAAAAGCATTTACGCGGACACATTTCCAACTATGTGGAGTGCGTCCACATCTCGTACACTGTGTTACTAGTTTAAATCTGAGCTGAAGACCAACAACCAACAGGACAATTTACTACTGAGATACTGATAAGCACCTTTTACACCTGCCAATGTAAAAATGATACAGGTCTGTCTTCTGGCTGAAGACTGAAGGTAGGATAGAAGTCACAGTAAATCTGTGAAAATGCAACAGCTGACGATGAGAGATAGAGAAAAAACATTTACATGGGATTTATACGCAAAAGCCAGTTTTGTTTAAGTTTGAAAAAATTTCTATTGAATTGGAAGGAGGGAATATACCTACCTAAGTAAGTCCTTGAGAAAAAATGGAAAAGTTGTTACTAGGTTTTTCTAATTTGATTTAGCAGCATTATTATGTAAGAGGCACTTAAATTCCAAGTACCAATAATTGAAAGGGGAAACAAGGAATACATACAGATACAACGTACAGGAAAAAAAACATACAGTTACCCGAATACTTAATACATATTATTATGCAGATAGCTGTAGATTTTCCTTGCATACGTATTATCTCGAAAACTCTTAAATACAAGAATACAAGTACTATGATGACCAAGTACAGATTACATATAGATAGGCAGTGCATATACGCTATAAAACTCTGACAGGTACATGGCATATAGTACCTCGCGGTATCGGTATAGGTATAGCTATAGGAGACAGACATAGTTAACAAGAACATCTTACGAACGAGAACTACACACTACACTACTTTCAAGTAACTCCTATAATATTATGAGCATGCAAGAACAACTATGTACAAAATTACAAGGAAGCCCAATTGAAAGCACAGCTACACAACTACTACAACTACAACTACAGTGGAACTGAGCACATTAATATACATATGGGCATAGTGTCATAATATTAAAGTGTTATGTAGGTATCATAAACTAGAGAGAGAGAGAGAGCCAAAAAAAATGCATGTTGCTGTTACTCACAATGAGATCTGCAAGTTGGACAAATTATTCGGCACAGGATCAATGGATATGGACTGAAGATCTGAAAGGAAATTAATTTACAAGTAAATTACCATTGCCCACATTACAACATTTACCTCATCGCATCCACGATCCACACACCAACAAATACCATCACCATCATCATCCGGATCATATCACAATCAAGTTCACCAAACTTTGGACAGTTTAGACTTTGGAACGCCAAACACAATATTGATAACATCTGTACATAGGTACTCTGCATTGGTTGGTAGGTGCCTATACTTTTCTCAACTTCTATAATCATAATCATAATCGTAATAATAACGACACTTTGAACTTCTAAACGTCTTCTTTACTCATCTAATATACATATAATAAATATATATATACGCTACAGACCTCTATAAAGCCATTGGCAATTATTCAAAATTCTATAATATCTATCTAGCCTATGTATCTATGAGTACCTAGGTAAATCTAATCCATGAGATGAGGAACAACAGGATCAGGGGGAGTGATAAAAAAAAATCAAAGTTATGATTATGAGCTTTTAATATTCTCATCTCTCCTTTTTCCTTAACCTTACAGCACTTATGATCTGACGAGAGGATGAGGACGACCGAATACTGTCGTGTCCGTCCGTCCGTCCGTCCATCCATGTCTTACTTAAAAACTATAATACTGTGAGAGATGTTGAGAGTCAAAGTCATAAAATCCCATATTCGGTGTAAACATTACTTTTTTTTACAACCTTAAAACCGCTTTCCCATTCACGAATGCGAACAAATCTTCTCACAATCCCTGTTGTTGTTAGTCTTCTTCGTACAGTTCCCTATATTGCCAAGCCCAAAAACAAAAGTAGGTACCTACCTACCTCCCCATACCTACCCTACTTACGTCTGTCTGTAATAACTACATACAAGCGCAATTTAAATTCAACAATCTAAATCCACTATATGTAATGCACTCAGCTCCAATTTGTCTCAACACGTGTTGTTTTTACCTTTTCAATTTAATCCATTATCATTAATGGTTAATTTATTTAATTAGTTCTTGTTGAAATGTTGTGCGGAGTACACGGAATACTAATAGAGATGGCTCGGCTGTGGGGCATAGGGACAGACCGGCACCGGCTACTTAACTATACTTAGGTATAGTCAACTACATATAACCATATAGGTATATTATTTTGCATTGATTTTGGTATGCCATATTTTCAAATGGGAACGTAAATGGGGTTGTGCGTCTAATATTCGATTCAGATTTTGATATCTTTATTCAGGTAATTATCCGAATTTATTGTAATGTGTGTGTAGCCAGCACGTATACGGAACGGAAAGGGAGTCTGGCTCTGGTTTTGGTTCTGGTTCTGGTGTGCTGTCTGTTCATGTCCATATTACCTATGTTGTAAATAAAAGTTGACTCACGATAAGATAAATATATTTTGTGGAGTTGTTCTTGAATTTGAATCTTTATCACGCTATGGCTATGCAGTATTTCCCCTGCATTGGAATTGGAGGAAACTTGAAGGTATAGACTGTAATTTTTTATTAATCCTATAATCAGAAAATTGTAATCGCATCTCTATATCATCTCATCTCCCGCACTACAAGGCGAAGTAAGTATAGGGAGTACAATACACATGCACAGGTAAAAGGGTAATAATTTCCTTGGTGTAGAAATAGAATACAGAAAAGTGCGAGTTTATCTGTTGCCATATTCTGAATGTTTATCAGTAATAAAGGGCATGGAGTGATTTACTTACATCATAATACGGTATCATACCACAGCACACAGCATTGCGAATATTCCTGTACAATGCAATGTAATAGCAAAGTAATATGCAACTCTCTTATAGCATATTATTATTACCCTGTCTCTAAAAATTCAATGTATAAATTTCAATTTCAAAACTTTTTCTCGCAACTTTAGTTGGAAATTTGGAATTGTTGGGGGGCCAGACGAATCCATATTGCATTGAGAAAATATACAGATAATCACATTCTGAATCTAAATTTCGCACAGTCAGTCAGCCAGCTTGAGCGAGAACATTATGAGCGTCATAGACTCAACTATGACCATTGAGTGAGCTTGATGAAAATTAAAAACAAATTCTGATGTTGTCGATAGCCTATTCCTGACACGCTTCGTGAGTTCTATACGCGAGTGTGTACATACATAGAAAAAGATAGAAAGTATCTTCTTGATTAGTGTGTATGTTGTGTGTTGTGATGTGGGGTGGACGATGAACAGGATGCGGCGGCTCTGGTTTTCTGACTCTGTTTCTGATCCTCAATAAATTTATAATCTCATATTAATTTTATATATGCGCTGTATATTTTACACTATATGCTTGGGAATGGGATTGGGATTGGGAGAGAATGAGGCTGGACTTGACATGACGTGAATGAAATACACGATTACGATACGGTGTGGTATTATAAAATATGATGCTATATGCTATACTAGCCTATGCTCTATGCCCTATCGTCTATTATATGTATGGTAATGGAGGATGGAGGCGGAGGTGAAGAGATTTTAATGTGTTGGATTTGGGTTTGGATGTGTGGATTTGAATTGGGATGATAATGCTTGTCTTTTGATTTGAGTCTTGGTGTTATAGAGTCCGTCTTAAGATATTGCCAGACACAGACACTAGACAGGACAGTGGGTGCATATACTAGCACGTAGGTACATATTTAGATATACAGAGCCTCAGTTTTAGTAATACTTTACATATATATCAGTATAGGTATATGCTCATGTTGATATTAAACATACATTTAATTACCTTTTTTTTGTGCTCATGTCCTATAAAAAACGTTCAAGATACGAATCCTCATTAATTTGTCTAACGATTCGGTGATAGATAAGAACCAGCTTAGTTAAAGAGCCAGAGAGTGCAATACCTGTCCCTCAAACTCCAACCGCCTTGATCACGAATACGAAAACGATTACGACAAGAACACATATATTAAGATAGGATCAAGTGTCGATTTGTCTCCCATGCGGGAATTCTGACTAAGAGCGATGTAGGTACCTTATTACAAGTCGTTTTTAGCTTGTAGTCGGTGAAGAAGCATTTTATGGACGATACGCACACACGTAGATAGAAACACTAGAGAGTACTGAATAGAACATAAATATAACGTTGGCGATTTTTTTAGAGTTTCAATTTCAATTGGGCCCCTGGTATTTTCAATATTTCATTTGCTCAGTTGTGTTGTGAGCTTGTTTTTGTTTTACACAAAGGTTCCTAGGTACTTGGAATAAAAACTTATATGTAGTGAGATATTTAAGGCGAATACTGATACTATAACGGGAAATGTAAGATGAATTGGAAATGTGTGTAAGTAGATAGACATCTATATTAATATCTGTACTGACATGCATAATCCCTACAGCGGCTACAACTGGATTTTTGCTGCAGGCAGCAGAAAATACGCAGAAATAGAGCACTTACGATTGGATTTAAAGGCCTTCAAATTCCCTGTCTGAATTTGCAAGTTGGCTATGGTCAAATTTGAATAATTTATAATTTTTGCGATATTTAAAAAATGTGAACGTTGTTGTAGCTTAAAAAGGTATGAAACTAGAAATTTTGAAAGTTATCAAAAAAACATGAACTTAAAACATTTTAAAGTTTTCTCAATCTTAAGACTATAAAATTTTGAAAGTTTCGAAAAAACGCGAAACTATCAAAGTACACATTTTACAATTTTCATTAGTGATAATGATATCGGATAAAAAATCCATGAAATTCAAACATACATATTTATATCGATACGCGAC